>JACDJE010000039.1:6177225-6317695 GCA_016647715.1 Pavo muticus | reverse complement strand
TTTTTTTTTTTCCCTTAAGATATAAAAGGCCATTGGCTGCTTTTGAAACTACAGCTCTGGATAAGTAGAGGTTCTTCAAACTCATCTTTCAAGACAGTGGTCCTAGCGTGAGAAAGGGGAAGATGAGGAATTGAGTTCAGATGTTTTGTATATGTTAAACCACTATGTACTTGTCTACACCATGATGTTGGGGCTGACTTTTTCATTGTCCTTGTTTGCTTGTGACTTGTCCACAGATTCTGCTTTAGTGCTTAGCCCCTGTTACTGAGCCACAGGGCAGGCTGTGCAATACTGTTTCCTGAACTGCGGATAGGTAGCTGGCTCAGCTGTAACATTTGTATCAGAGCTGTTTCCAGCGCCAGCAGTTTAGACAGCGCATAACCTGCTGTGTTCGGGAGCACCTGGGATGCTTTTTCCCCAAGGAAGTGCAATGATTGGACATTCAGTCTGGAATGTCATTCTTTAATTAGTTTAATAGAGATCTATTGGGCATATTTTCAGACGGCTAAATGAGACAATTTTGCTGTTCAGCTTCCTTTGGTGTTAATTGGACTTATGAACTCAGTTGATGACCTTGAATATTAATTCTATGAGGGGCATGATTTAAGTGATTCATTTCCTAAAGAGATTCAAATCTCCAACAAATATAGTCTTCCCCACTGAGTCCTGCCAGCTCTGCCTTGAGGTAGAAATATGCATGTGTTTTTCAGCACTTCAACTTGTGATCAGAGTGTTGAACGAAATGTTAAAGATTAGAGAGAAAAATGGGATGAAAATGAGCTTGTCAGTTCAAGGCTTTGCCATTGATGCCTACTGAATTTTTAGGAAGGGAGAGTCATGTAACCCCACTTTGGCCTGAATAGAATCATAGAATAGAGTGAGTATCATAGAATGGCCTGGATTGAAAAGAACCACAATGATCATCTAGTTCCAACCCCCCTGCTATGTGCAGGGTCGCCAACCACTAGACCAGGCTTCCCAGAGCCACATCCAGCCTAGCCTTGAATGCCTCCAGGGATCGAGCATCCACAACCTCCTTGGGCAAATGGTGGTGTTTATGTCTCTGATGAACAGGTGTTGTGAGAATTAAATATGTACTAAATGCTTGAGGAGACTGGATGAATGACTTATAAATAATGAATTAGATAAAAAGAATTGATCACGTGGAAGTTAGCCAAAGAGAGAGCTTAATGCTGTCTGCCAACCAACAATTATTTGCTACTAAGTTGAGCCACATTCATTTCACTGTTTTTCAGCTGACAAGTTCTGTCCTAAGGCCAACCACCTACACTGAGCTAGCCTCTCTTCTTGGCTAATTCCTGGCAAGTTTCTCCACTGCCGTTTTAGAGGCTGAAATGTGTTTGGTGAAAGGTAACTTTACAGACACAAGGAAATGAGCCTTTAGAAAGAACTGATGAAGGCAGATTAATATTCATGAAATTGGGGTGTATATTTTTTTTCTTCTGACCAAAATAATAGCCAAATGCATAATTTACCCTTTAGCTGGTTATAGTAGAAGCATTGTCACAAACCTGAGTTTGATCCTGGAGGAGTGTGATTGAGTGCAGAAATGCATAGGCAAGACCCTTGATAGTATTGGTCACTGTCTGTGCCAGTTCAGACTTTCGCCTGTGGATGTTAAAGTAATGGTCGTGAGACATGTTGATGAGTGAAGCATTTTGGCAGTGTAGGTTATATAGCTTGCATTCCTTCTTCAAAGAAGATGCAGAAAAGCCTTCCAAATGCTTACTTTTCCCTTCAACATATTGATTGCAGGAAGTAATTAAATCAAATGAAGGTTGAAGGCTTGAGCCTTCAAGACGCCTATTTTGTGTGCCTAATCAGGGAGATACAGATGTGGCTTTCACAGGTGCTGAGTGTTTATAAACTTGTTTCTGTTGGAAGCAGTTTCTACATTTATTACTGCAAGAGCTTGCATCCCTCTGGTATTTCACATCTACCTCTCAAAACTAGCCAGTATTTCTGGGGATTAGATGTTCTCCTGTAATAACCAGCTTATGTCCAGTTCTGTCTCTCCTGTTTGTGTCCAAGTGCTCATCTTGGTGCTAGTTTTTAAGGGCTATTGTGAAGTCTGGAAAGTCAGTGCAGTAAGAGCAGTCAGGAACAGAAGTCAGTCTTATTTTCAGGTAACCTCTGAGATACCTGCCCTGCTTGTGATTTTTCTGTAGTCATGGGAATCTGGGGGATGCAATCAGAGGTTCTACTCTGCCATTTATTTTTACATCTATAGTTTTGCATCTGGCAAGCTGAAAAGTAGCTGTGGCTATGAACTCTTAAATAAAACAGCATACCAGTTCTATCATGTATGTGCTCAACAAATAATAAAAACTGCAAATGTGGTATGATCATGACCGAACATGTAATACCAGGGAGACTTCCATCCACTTAACTTTGCAGACAGTTCATCCATTTAAAGAATACTGAGGCTTGAGATCCATTTTGGCTTCTGCTTTGTGAAGAAATGTTAGTAATTTCATCATTTCATTTTTCTCTTACCTGCTTTATCTTGTGCATTGTTTCTCATGGTTTCTGCTGGATGAGGATGGATAGGGAAGCTGATTAGTCGTTACGGTTATTTTCTAAGTTTGATCTAAAAACCAGGTGTTTTTTTCTAAATACATTATTGAAGGTCTTCTTTCCATCCAGCACCCCTAATATCCTTTTTTCCTAACTACAAGGAGACTTTTAACTAATCTGTGTGTTGCTGAAAATTCTTACTTCAGAATTTTTAAGCAAACCTAAAATGGATGGTGAATAGTGAACAGACAGTTACTACTGCTTGTGTACTTATCTGATGAGAAGAAAGCTGCTAAAATGCTTCACATGTGCTTATTATGGGGATATATAAACAGAGGGGAGGATCTATCAGGAATACAAGCAGACATCATTTCTGACTCGAGAAGTATGTCATCTATCATCTCTTGTGGCTGGTAGGGAGGTGTGATAGTCTGCAGGTTGTTCTGTACTGTTATCCCTTACTTGCTGTCCCATCTGATAAGTGGACATTTCTGATAATGGTTTTGTGAGTTACAAAGCAGATTATCTGAATTATATTTGTACATAAACTTAGCTGCAGTTTGTGATATCCTTTTAACATTTGTAGTTCAAGAGTTTGTCCACAGCGTCACTTGAGACTGTGATCTGTGAGTGCCATAGGCCAAGATAATAATGTAGAGCATGTGTCTTTCTGTAGGATTTTAAAAACAACAAAATAAGTACTTAAAGTTTGTAAAGTAGTGCATTAGTATGCTGGTTGGTAAAACATTGGAGTTAA
The DNA here is from genome assembly GCA_016647715.1 of Pavo muticus. Classification (NCBI taxonomy): domain Eukaryota; kingdom Metazoa; phylum Chordata; class Aves; order Galliformes; family Phasianidae; genus Pavo; species Pavo muticus. The sequence goes on along the minus strand of JACDJE010000039.1, from coordinate 6,314,400 downwards.
TGATTTATTTCATTGTACATCTATCTTAAATCACGTAGAACCTTTTGGATAACTAAATTGGGAAAAAATTAATGGATGCATAAATGAACAACTTAATTAGTATTAATTTAGCCATTTTTTCCCCCTTCTGTATGCTAGGTTTACTTTGGTATCCTGCTAAAATGTATAGATAGCAGTACACTGAATTTCTTATTGCTTTGTTTGGGGGTGTTTTATAAGTGTAGCAGTTTGTCTGGCCAGGAGAAACGAGCAGGGAGGGAGTAATGACTGTCACTGAGGTTGTTTTTTGTTGTGTGTTTTTTTTTTTGGGGGGGGGGAGGGGTGGGAATGGGTTGTTTTGAGCATACGTCTGTCTTATTCTTTATTAAAACATTGCTTCCTGTTCTTACTGCCACAACAACCTGGCATGAACTGTTCCTAGGTTTTCCTCTTGAACCTGACTGCTGAGTACATGACTCATGCTGCTCAGCCACTACAGTGTTGCTTCCTGGCATTCAGCAAGTGTGCAATGAGTTGCCTGGAAGGCTTCTGGACAAGAAGTTCTAGTGACAGTGTAGATTGCTGAGCTGCATTTCCTTGTGCTGTCGGTTTACATGCTGGATCCAAAGTTTGGGGGCATTTATGTAACCCACATTGTGTATATAAATAATGTATACGTTCTGATCTCAGTTAAAAAGTTGCATTCCTTGTCCTAATGCATGTGTGACCAAGTATTGAGAAAGGCAGTGCAGTGCTGTCTGATACAAGATTTTGGTCAATCTGTATGTTTATTTGGAGACCTGTAATTTGCCCTACTTCTTGTCCGATGAGCATGTATTTCTGTCTCAACAGAGCTTTGCATCTGTTCTGGGATCACAGAAGTGATATAACAGCACTGGGGAGGGAAGGAGTGTATAGGGTCAGTTTCCATTATGCATGTCTGAATTCTTGCTGTCAAGACATGATTCCAGGAATGCTGTAAGGGCCCTTGATCTAGCAGTCCCTAAACACTTGTCAGCCAGGGTTATGGCTCTTGAAGGTAATAAAGTTGGAAATGTGGGTGTCACGGGTTTACCTGGACCAGTCTATGCCCATGACAGGGACAGTGGGCCCAAGGGCCCCCCTTCCCAGGCCCCCCCCCCAAAAGAAAATGGGAAGGGAAAAGGAGAGGAAAGAAAACGAACAGACCTCTAGGGAGGTAAACTTGTTTTAATAACTATAATATAATATAATACAATCTAATTAAGACGGATAAATCAAACAAAGGGGAGAGAGAGAGTTATCGGAGCACTTGCCTCTTCTTTGGGAATTGAAGCCCGTCCCTCTGTGACGTGTAGGGACAGGTAGCCGGATTAGAGTGTTAACACTTTAACTCCCAATGCACTACATGATGTTATGATGTGGAATACTGAAAACCAAAATCACAAAACCTGACAGTGGGAAAAAGTACATGGGTTTTGAAAGATTATTTCTGTTAACCTTAGAAATAACACAGTTGTTTGAGGTGAAAGGGGCTTTACAAGGTCATCTAGTCCAACTCCCCTGCACTGAACAGGAACATCCACAGCTGTTCTTTATGTGTGGTGATGTTTGTTTGTTTGTTTGTTTTGGTGTTTTTAAAGATACATGCTGTTTAAAAGTTTATGCTATTTCATGAACCAGCTTTTTGCCCTTCCTGACATTCTTTGTAGCGGTGAAACTTTATATTCACCAATGCTTTGGCTCTTTGTTCCTTTTATGGATTTTCTTGAACGTCTGCTCTGGATTTGTGGCCAAAGCCTGCAGTTACTGTGGGATTTACGTAATCTATTCAGTATAGGAATAGCACCAATAAAAGATTAGAGCTGTCATAGTTTTGAGCGTTTGTCCAATTTGTACCAACTGAAACATTGCCCTGAGGATGATAATGGGATAGCAGCATGTGTGTGTTAAACATCTGATCGCTTTGAGTACTTGCAAAGGAGAAGAAAGTGAGAAAATCAGGAGTCTGTTGGTAGTTGCCCTAGATAATGAAACGTGGCTGGGGGTGTGGAAGAAGAGTTGTAGCACTGAAACTGTGTTAACTGTTTTCCTTGATAAGTTTTCAGAATTGCAGGCTCAGGTAGTTCAGTGAGTGCTCTGCCCTTGTGCAGGAGGTGTTCTCTGAGAACACCTCCTGACCCTCACCTCATCCTTATGCTTATTCAAATGCTAGTAAATAAGATCAGCTAAAGGATACAGATTATTTTATAATGAAGATGTGTGTCATCAAACTTAAGAACAGAGTTATTAAGTGTCTCCCATACCTCATGCACAAAGGGCAGTAATCTTTTTTTTACGGAGAGTGGTGCTGTATCACAGATTACATGATATCTTTGGAGACTGGAAGCACCCTGATTATTATTTCAGCCTTGTCCACTCCAATATTGTGTACGATCTTGTTGTGTCTCTTCTTCTTTCATGGAAGGTACACAGTGTGCTTATATTTGTTGGGTTGTTGGTTTTTTTTATCTTTTTCTATTGAGAATGGTGTCAAGCTACTATCTGGGAACATTGTGTTGAAGTCAAAATGTTATTAGCGAGTATAGCAAGGAAGCGAATGACCTTAAAAGCACTATCTAGCTGAGTAACAGTTCTGAGCTATTTAATTACTAGAGCTGGTATGAGTTCTGTTGTCTCAGCTGAACGGGAGATCTAATTGTTTATGTTTGCCTTTTCCATGAATAGATCTATACTTCTGCTGTTTGGGCAAAACCATTAATCTTGGAAAATATGTAGATAATAAAAACTAACCTTTTTAATACCAATGTATCTTCACTTATAATCTCATTCAACATTTCAGGTTGAATAATGGGCAACCTGGTCTAGTATTAAGTGGAGAAGTTGGTGGCCCTGCCTGGCAGGGGGGTTGGAGATTCATGATCCTCGAGGTCCCTTCCAACCTGGGCCATTCTGTGACTCCGTGAATAATTGTTAAAGTTTTAGCTAGTGAACTATATGAAGTCAAGTTTAGACATTGCCCCTCTTTTCTTTTCCCCTCCATCATAGTTTCCCTTAATATGCAACTCATGCTTCACTCCAGAGATGCGTTCAGTTCATTGCGGGGTGATTACGCTATGCCTTGGTTTGTAAAGCAAAAGGAGGGTTCTCATCAGAAGGCTCTAAGATTTCTCCAAATACTATCAAAAATCTCATATTTGAGTAGAAGTGTCTGTTGCAGTCATCTGATCTGCCTTGCTGCATTGTGGAGGCTTGTGGACCCCTATACTTGTATGCTGCAAGCTCCAAACCTCTGTCTAAGCTTGGCTATTATTCTCTTTGTGAATGGGATATCCATATTTCTTCAGTAGAAAAAATAAATACCTTGAGTGCAAGCAAGGATTTAGAATCTGTTTTCTTCACTGAGAGTTGCTGCTTGAAAAAATGTGTTAATTTTCCATTTCTCCTCCAGGTTTTTAGTACTTCCATTACTAACAATGAAGTTGTTCTTGGAGTCTTTTGTCAAGGTTCTTCAAGCAATCACAGGAAGAGAAGCATTACAGATGTTTCTGCTTCTATATGCACATCTGTTCATATTGACACTGCTGGAGCTTTATACAAATTAAATCACGTTTTTTCTGTGGGGATAATATTTGTTTCTCTTTACAGTATTTAATGGTAACAGCTGGGAGTATGTCCAGAATTTTGAGAATTTACCATTTATTTTCTCATGATGGGCCAAATTTTCTCCTTGAGTAAGTGAGGTTAATGGTGCTGCATGCTGTGATTGTTCATTTTAAGCAGTCAGGATTGAGAAGCTCTTCTCAACTGTCAGTGTTACTCTGACTAAAAAATGTCAGACTCTGGCTATGGCTGTTCTGCTGCTTAGCAAACAGCTTATCAGAAAACGGCAACAACAGTGAATCAAGTCATTATCTGTTCTTTGATGGGGTTGTGAATTATTCTATGGAATGCAAATTGCATGCTGATAAATAAGGTTATCAGCCCTGAGGTTCTGAATTTTTCTTCTCCTATGTAATTTTCAGGGGGGAGATAATGCAGAGTGATGTTTTATTTTTAATCTCCTTTTAATCCATTTTCCAAAAGCTAATATGATTAGACCATTTGAATGAAAGGAAATAAGTTCTCTGGTGGTTACAAATACTTTATTTGTAGAGCTCGTGCCCCTCAGTCAATATGGTGGAGGTTAGGTGAGCCCTGGGACTAATTCAGGCCCTCACAAGAAAGAGTTAAGTGTGCCTTTTCCTATTTTCATTACAATTTTCATCATGAGATTGAATTAAGGAGCCATTATTCTCTTCTCGCTGATAGAAAGATTTTTATGATCTCTTATTTAAAACAGTCATCTGCTTTGTTCTGACCTTTTTGGCAGTCTGTTTTGACTGGCCTGTTGTATCATCCCTTGTGACAGACCTGCAGGGAAAGAGGTGGGTTGATGAGCCATGGCAAACTCAGACTGTTAGAAAGGTCGTTTTAACCCAGCGTGCTGAACGTAAAGGCTGTTTATGTTCTCATGACTCATTCTGTAGTTTGTGAAGCTGACAGTTGTGGAGTGGGGTAGCTCAGGCAGGACCCACCTGTGCTTCTCCAGATACTCATGGATTACGCACCTGTTCTTGTCACAGCCTTCCTGCTTGACCATGGGCAGGCCTCTTGAGATTCAGTCCCACATCATAGAGGTCTAATGGCGAAACTCCAGATGGCTTATGTAGGAGTAGGACTGAATCTTCATCCTTGGATCTTTCTGCTTATTCTATTCTGCATATTGCAAGGTCCACACTTAAAAACACTGCTGTCTCTGATGAAGGAGTGCCTGTTAGTGCAAATAGTGTTTGAAGCCCTTATTTATTTATTGGGCTTCAGAGTCAGGGGAAGAGAGTGGGTGGCACTTTTTGTTTTCAAGGGAGGAGGCTGCCTTCATGCTATACTCGTTTGTTCAATGCTTATGTGCTATACCAGATTTTAATGGGGACACTGGGGTTAGGAAAGCTGCTATGTTTCTCTGCAACTACTTTGTCTTGAAACACCATTATTCCAAACCCTTCTTCTGGAGTAACTCTTGCCACATCCTTTACATGTGTAACCTAAGAGGTAAAGAATGATCAAAAGTGTCCCTTTGTGTTCATATCCCCCTCTGTGTTGTACCTGACTCATCTCATTCAGATTTAGGATGGTACATGCGCCTATATGTACGTGCACACTTGTGTGTATCAGTAAGTAAATTTGGGTATTCCAGTGTGAAACTAGTTTCTCTACAGTAACATAAACAGAAAACATTTATACCTTTTTTAAAATACCTCGATGTGCACTAGTTTATTCTGAAAACTTCATGTAAATAAAGTGTCTTAAATGTGTAGCACTATGCAAGCTGGATGTATCATCAGCTTGATGCAGTATTGCAGACAGTGGAGTAAGCAGTGTGATCCCATGGCAGGGCACCGTGTAACCACTCAAAACAGGCTGCAATTATTAAACAGTTACAGGATGTAAGGAGAAGCCTCAATCCCTTTCTTAATTGCCTTCTGAGACAGAATTATGGTTTACATTATCCCTTGCACAACCTTATTGAAACCAGTTCTTAAAGGGTACCCTTTAATGAGGAGCAACTGTGTTTGTTTACGTCATCATCTCCTGTTCTGAGGATTGTCTTCCTTGTCCTTCTGTGTTCTCATACTAATAGGTGATGCATTTAAAGAGCAGATCAATCTGAAGTGTGGGAGATAGTCAAGCTAATTAAACACTATGAGGTATCTCTGCAGGCTTCTGTAGCTATATCATGGAAATGCTGAAGGTTTTATAGACAGAGTGTATAACAAGAACAGGAAATGACACAGTGCAGTTTGTTTTCTCAAAGAATACAATGGGAACGGAGGCTGCAGCTACCTTAATTAGATTTTTTCAATTAAACATTTTTAGCAAGGATGAGAAGTTCTGCTAATTGAATCTGTTCTAATTTCCATCCCCCTGTTTGTCATGTTTTGCTCTTCAGTTTGGGAAATATCTCAAGAAACAGCTCTTGTTGTTTTCTGCTGATTACAGTATGTGGTGACAGATGGCAGACAACATGCTGATGTGCAGAGTAGCTACACATAAGCCATAGGAACTCCCACCTGTCTTCATTATAATGAAAGTAAACTGGATCCAGTCCAGTGACTTAGGACTGCACTGACTTTCTCCTCTACTACCAGTCTCATCCACTTTAATACAAGAAGAAGTTTGTTGTGCATTAGTAATGCCCTCAGGTATTTATATACTACTGCAGTGAACTGTAGGAAGTCTAAAAGAAATGTGATATTCTGTCCTGAAGAGGTGCAGGTCTAAGTAACTGTTAATTTTTAGCATTTCTGCAGTTGGTACTATACGCTATTGAGATTTCTTTTTGTGTGTTTCTGGCTCTTTGAATACCACTTAATGCATTTAATGTTTTGGCACCTGTTGGTCTACTAATTTTAAATGTGAGTTTGCCCAGAGGGTGATACTGATGACTTTTAAAGTAGACTTGAATGTGCTTTGTGTTGGAGATTATTTCCTGGTTTAGAGACATGCCACAGCAGCACTTCTCACAATTTACCTACGTGCTTCATGTGTTCCTGAGTCTGGGCAAAGCAGACATAAGTGATACTCAGTTCTATACTGGCTGAAGGATTGCTGTCTGAACCCTGGACCAGATGTTTTGACAGTTTCTGTATATCTCAGTGACTGAACTCTTGAGGAAATGTTTCCCAGATGTTCCATAGTTTTAGTTGTTTGAGATGTGAAACCTATGGGTTTTTAAAGGGTCTTTCTAGCTAAAGTGATTCCAGAAGGATTCAAGAAAGGATCTTGTGAGAAAATTGGGCTTTGTGCCTACCTATTTCTCAGAGCATTCTGAGTGAAGCAAATTGACTACCTTTTTGTTAGAAACCTCTTTTGAGATGCACATGGAGTCTACTTGGGAGTTCTTTAGAAATCTGTGCCATTCAGGGATATTTTAAAAGCTGCTTTTGGTGTTATGCCAGATGGTCTTTTACAAGTTCCCGTAACTGGGAAGAACTTACAAATACAGAAAGACTGCAGATTTGTCTCAAGAGATCTTTGCCAAGTACAGAAGCTTACTAGATTGCTTAACTGAGCTGTGCCTGTGACTCTAATCTTTAATTTGTCATTAAAGAGGAGGAAGCTGCATTTCAAGGAGTGTACAGCAGTTCTGTGCACCTTAAGGGTAGCCTTAGTGATTTGTGCCTGTTTTGGGGCAAGGTGGAGGGGAAGAAAGGAATACCAACTGGACGCACCCAATATAAAGTTGATTTTCAGAGTGGATATTCAGTCCCTGCTATAAACAGGATCTACTGAAGGAGTTTCAAGCTGAGTTCCCCAAAGCTGAAATAGCCAGTGTTTGGTAACCCCATCTTTATTTAATCAAAATGAAACAAAAAGGCAAGTTCAGGTTGCAGACTGCCAGTTTTGGAAGGAGATTAGTAGGTTGTGGGCAGACTGTGACAAGGCATGGTTTTTAGGTAGCTTTGGCAATTGTCTGGAACTGCAGCAATTACTGCTCTAACCTAGAACTTCTTAGTTAGTTATGAAGGGAGAACTTACAAAAGAAGCAGCTTATACACCGTGGCATAGTGTGTTTTAATTTATCAGAATTTGTTCCTTAAGAATTCTAAGAGAGTTGATCAATTTTATTTTTATATACTTTTTGACAGATAACTCAACGTTTGGTCAACTGAAACTAAATGAATTCAGGTCGAAGGCAGCTCACAGGGAAGAAGAGTAAAAGAGGGAAAACACTTGATTTTGGTATTCTTAGAGATCAAACATTCTGACCCTGCTTTGAGAATACCAGGGTGGGTGAGTCTGAATACACTGAGATTTTAACACAGAAGCATGCTCCAAATGGTCAGGACTGTTCAATTTGCATTTAGGCAAGAGAATAGGTAATTAGATATCATCTTTTCCTTCTTGCCCTCCATACACTTGTCCCTAAGAGTGGAAAATTCATGCAGGTGATTCCAAAGGGGCCCTTTGGGGAATGATACTGACATTTGGAGAGCTAAGACTCTCAAGGGCTGGCACAGGATGGTTTGCCATATGCAAACCTTGTTATACAAGTGCAAAACTAGACTCTGTGAGTACAGATAAGTGCCTTTATGATATATGACCTAATGAAGTGTTGCAGATCTTCAGGGAGACTGCAGTCAGACATAGGCTAAGTATTTCTGATTGGGAATGTATTTCCTGCCAGTGAGCAAGATTAGCTTAAAAGGGCTTATGGTTGCTAAGCGTTCTCCAGATGCTGCAAACCCTCTCTGATGTAGAACAAGGAATAAAGAGAGAAGTCACAGCAGTCACAGCTCCAGTCAATGTTGGTTTGGTCTGCAAACAAGAAAAATCCAGTGTATGAGCACTGAGTCAAAAGCATCTAAACTACTACCTGGGTCAGTGGTTTATTTTAACATGCAAAAGTTTGTGTTATTCTATAATCAAAGTACAGATTAATCATAGTTCTTGCACATGCTATTTCATATGTAAGCATTTGTGTACACATTTCATAGAATCCTAGAATCACCAAGGTTGGAAAAGACCTCCAAGATCATCCAGTCCAACCATCCACCTATCACCAGTATTTCCCACTAAAACACGTCCCTCAGTACAACATCTAAACACTTCTTGAGCACCTCCAGTGTTGGTGACACCGCCACCTCCCTGGGCAGCCTGTTCCAGCACCTGACCATTCTCTCAGAGAAGTAGTATTTCCTAACATCCAACTTGAATCTCCCAGTTTCTATTTTCCATTTGCTTTTGTCTACACCATTTATGCTTGTGGGCAGCTAACATGACAGGGCACACTGTACTATGAAGGAGGCCATAGGCCAAAATTTCACCAATAGGAAGTGGGATCTGAAACTACTTTTCTGGTAACCTGAATATTAAATAGCAGTCAAGTGACTGAAGTACTTATGCTTATAATGCTGAGATGAAGAATCAGTAGTGATCTGTGAATCTCCTTTTTGTGCTTTGCACATTCATTTATGTGCACAGAAAGCTAACAATTGAAGTATTTTCAATTTCAATTTAAAAGGCCGTTCTTAAAAGTACACATGGACATATGCCAACTTTCTTTAGGGGGGAAAAGTGCCTCATGGAGTTGTTGTGAAGCTCTCCTTGTTTACTTTATTCAACTGCTATCTTATTGAAAGTGATACAGACCTTCTGGAACATTGTTCTTTTGAATACTATTTTTAATTCCATTGTTCCCATTCACATTTATTTGCTTATTTATTTTTACTTCAGGGAGAAGTGTCTCCTTCCTCTCCAACTGGCTCTGGAATCGAAGAGCATGAAGTTGGCCCAGCAGGCTCTTGCAGGGATGCAGGTATGGCTTAAGAGTGGGGGTGTGTTTATGTTAGTAGGTAGTGTGCATCAAGGAAATTTAGGCTTTTCTTTTGAAAAATGCGACTGAAGATGTGTCTTCTGGTGGATGTAACGATGATGTTCATATTTCTGTAACAGTGTTCAGAATTCAGGGTGCAAGTGAAGGCTGTTGATTCTGTAGAAGCTTGAAATGTTCTGCGCACAGGCGGGAGTTCCTGACTTTCAACATGAGATGGAGACATAGTCTTCCTCATATGGCCCTGTGCCCTCTGTGGTCCTCAGAAAGCCTTAGCTTACAGCTGCTTAATTTCTTAGAAACTAGAGTGAAGTGATGAAGAAGTTAATATCAGATCCTGAAGCTGTATTTTCTATTTGCAGGGTTTTTTTCCACATTGTTTTCAATATCACTGGATTTGAATGTTTTTGAAATTGCAGAAGAAAACAGCAGCATAGCATGAGAAACAAAAAGGCCCTATAGTATTTGACAGTATAAAATTAAAACATTTTACCTTTCTTTTAATTGGACAAATAGCTATACATCAGTAAATTCTTACCACTTGAGAGATGCTAGCTGTGGAAGAAACTGGTACACTGCTGAGTTGTGAAATGCCTGCTACTATTTTTCAATAAGAAGCTTTTCTCTCAAAGAGTAAACATGAATTTGTTTGAGGAGTGTAAGGATGTAAGTTCAAATTCACTTAACTCTGCATATGAGATATCAGGCATACTGTTAGAGGAAGTGATCTATATGGAGGCACAAAGTGGTGGTATGAGGCTTTATCTAGGAAAAAAAAATATATTTTCTTTAAGGTTACTGTAATTGAGCTTTGCCTTAAAAGTACTTGGGAAGATAAATGCCATAGTTCTTTCCTCTGCTCCCTTTCTCCTTCTTTCCCCTCAGCTTTTCCTGCTTAGTACAACACCATATGTTAGGGAATATTGCTTTGGTCAGCTGTGATCAACTATATTGGCTGTGCTCCCTCCTAGCTTCTTCTACACCCCTATCCTACCCACTGGCAGGGCAACATGAGAAACAGAAAAGACCTTCTTGCTGTTCAAGCACTGTTCATTAATAGCTAAAACACTGGTATATTAGCAATGCTGTTTTGTTCACAAACCCCAAACACAACACCATGTGGTCAACTATGAAGGGAATTAACAGTATCCCAGGAAAAGTATAAGTGTAGAACATAGCACTACTTCATTCCTCCTACTACAGACTTGAAGCTGGGAGGGAGCTTCAGGACAGAAGTGATGCAGAAAGTACAGGGTAAAGTGGACTATTCAAAGAGTGTTCTGGGACAGAGCAAGGTTTTGTTCCTGGAAAGTAAGACAAGGTAGTTTTTCTCTGCAGTTGGAGCATCTCGGAGAGCCAGTTCTGGAAAAAGATTTGCCTGAGTGCATTTGTTGCAAGAAGCTGCCACTAATAGGAGGTACCAATGAAGATGCTTCTGGACTATGTAGAAGAGGAGTTTCCAGTAGAATTCAAAGGAAATTGTTCCACTGACCATGTCCCCTTGATGTGTTACCTAACATGTGATTCTGATTTAATTTTTTGCTCTTCATAAGAAGGCATTAAAAATAGTTTGGGGGTGTTACCGTATTTGAGATATTTTCAGTTTTGTTGTAGAATTCTGATAGAGCCTGGTTTGTTCAGGTTCAGTGAACAAAAGCAGAAGTGTTTGATTTTTGTTTCTTTGTTTTTAAACAAACAAACAAAGAAAACCTTTAAGGAAAACAGGAAGAGTAAACAGTGTTTTATTTGGGTAGAAAAAGAACTTATGGGTATGAACTGGTTGTGAATAAATTGAGGCCGGAATGTGAGAGGAAGTTATTTTTAGAAACTTGTTGATCTTTATGGGAGAAGTGTGAAATAACTGAAATCTTCTTGAAATGGGACATGGTTAGCTCAGGGAAGTGAGAACGTAACATGAAGAGCTCAGTTAAGTGTTGCTGTCTGTCAGTCCTACTTTCAAGCATGAAAATAGACTCACAAAAACCTAGTGTGTTCCACTAATATTTTTCATGTTGATTCCCTCCGCCTCACACATCTCCAGTTGCTGGAAGATGCTGGCTCTGATGCTGGCTTTTTCAAGTCAAAAGAAATCTGCCTGGTCTGAAATATTTAGCCTGTAGCTCAATTAGTCTGTACTCAACTTATTCCTGAGTACCATATTTGTGGTTCCTATGCCACTCATTTGCCAGCAGTACTCTCCTTCTGAGGATTTCATAAGCTTCTGAATGACACTAAACTTGTCTTGTCAGTGGTCAGAAATGCTATGTCCACTGTGCTTGTGTTCTGTGTCTGTCAAATTTAGAAGACAGCTGAATCTTTTGTCTCCCACCAAGCAGGGTATCTGCCAGCACTAATTTGAGGTCAGGGCATCAGCCTGGGGGATTTTTTTTTTTTTNAGAGAGAGAGATAGGACACAAACATTGTACTTCAGGAGAGTAGCATGTCCTTTTCATTTCTCGTTACTTCTAGCGTTTGTCCAAATCTGTCAGCATCTACTTACAAAGAACTGAGTGAGAATCAGGGCTAGATATCATATATGAACTATATAAAACTGCTGTTACATAATGGTTTTCTTGGAACACTACTGGCTGTAGAGTCATCTTTCCTAAGAATAGGAACAAGCCCCTGAGTGGTATTTTCTTTGTATTATAAATATGCAATCAAATAAATTGTGGATAAGGTGTGATAACCTGTAGTGAAATCAGTTCTTCTGCTGGAGAAAGTAAAGAATTAAAAAAACAAAACAAAACAAAAAAAAACTGTAAAGATACCATGTATTTCAGTGGGTAGAAGCTTTTCATACTGACTGTCAAAATGTGAAGGAGGTTATTTATGTCCTACAGAAAAATGATGCACTCATCTATGGGCAGGCACTTTGTCTGTACATGTAAGAGCACACGGATCATGCTCAGAGCTTCTCTTGTATGTAGAGTTCAAATTACCCTAAAGTTATTAAATGCTTGTTTCCTAGTAATGGATTTTTCCCTTATGGTGCAAAATAACTGGGCAGAGGAGAATTCTCCCGGAGATTAAGTAGTACTGATGAGGGTTCAGGGGCTTCAACTTGCTTAAGCAGTACTACAGTAGAGTTGTCTGTGGTTCTTTTGTTCTTTTTGAAGACTTTGAGATGGTTGTAGAGATCATCATGATCTACAGAGATGATACGGCTTGCAATTGAGAGGTGATCCAGCTTGCTTCTTCAAACTGCTACATTAATTTTCTATACTGTGGAAATGGCAACACAGTGAAGTCAGAAAAATGATGCTCTGCAGAGACCTGAAGGCAATAATCTTCCCAAATATGCCACTTTGCTTCCTTTTTTTTTGGTTTGTTTAATTTGTAAGATCTGATCAGATGTACTGTGATGAAGTTGTTTGTTTTGCATTGTAGGCTAAGGAGATTACCCTAGGATATTTTGTCAGTAGCTGTCAAGGAACCAAACAGTAAAAGAAAATCTAGTTTCACTGAGAAGCGCATAAAAGATGAGAGAAACGATTAACAGTCAGTAATGCTAACTTGTCTGATGCCCTGAGTTTCCTTTTGAAACAGAGAACGATAGTACCTAGCGGCTGAGGAAGTTCTAGGGACCAACATATTGCTGTGATTAATGTTTTTCTGGTACACTTACCCTAAGAAACTCAGGCTGTTTCAGGCCAAGCAAAGCATGACTTCTGACACGGGGAAATCAAATTTGGAAAGAGAGAGGACAGTAGATCAGATTCTATCAGTCTTCCATAGTGCTGGAGGGATTGGAAAGGGAGATGAGGGGGAAGGAAGGACATTCCCAGATGGTGAAAACATCATACACTGCTATCCTGTGGTGGATAGCATGACATTTTTACTCCCCTTCCCTTCAAAGTAAGATGCAGTGCTTTTCATTCCTAATCCCTTGTGAACTGGATTCTGTGAATTACTTTTTGTTGTGATTATCAAGTGACTACAGTATACTTACTGGAAATATCCTAAGGCTTGAAAGTCCTTTCCATGTCAAGCGGCAATTAATGGCCTGTTTCACATAATACACGTCTGTGTCATCTGAGTAATCATTTGTATTTTATACATTTTTTCATTCCCTCCCTCATTTGTCACACTAGCAGAAATAAATGAATGGACTGATTGTGAATCATGGAAAGCTTGTAGATGAAGTATAAATGGATTTTGGCTATCAACTGGTTTTCAAGGCTGGGACTGATCACAGAACTGTCTTTCCTTCCTTGGTCAGATGTGGGAGACTGATAAATAGTCCATTGGGCTACACTTCTGGAGACAACAGTTGCAACTTTTCAGGAGAAAGCAACTGAGCTCCTTGATATTGCCAACCCCTTTATTCCAGTTGCATGGTGCTAAAAAGCTTCTGACATCTACTCTAAGAATGAAAAGAGGTAGCTGAAAATGCATGAATGGGGAAGAGAAGCAATAACAGATGAAATTGAAATTTTCTTTCTTTCTTCCCTCTCTTTTGATTCAAGGTCTTGCTCTGTATAACATATACCTCCACATTTGAGCTGAATGGGAGCTCAGTGTTGAAGATTGCTGAGGTAAGTACCTCAGTTGTACCATTGTTGGAGCCATTTAATGTTTCCCCTCCAGCTAGACTGTGTCTTCTGTGTGTATCCTGCCTGAATCTGAAGTAGTCCAAATCACAGCTGTCATCTTAAGGACTCATGATACTTTATGTCTAGTATGAAAGTATAACTACAAATTATACAGAGCTGGTGGGCTTGCATGAGAAGGTGCACTTTTTGAAATTGACTGATAGTGAACTTGCAATGCTATAGCGTACAACTCCTCATATTTATTTTGCTTTGCATTTTGCAATAGGAAAATGTGTTCTTAATAATATAGTATTGTGCTAATTCTTTACCTGGTGCAACTCTAAAACTACTGACTTTTAATGAAGAGTGATGTGTAGACTATAACATGAGTTCCCAGCAAAAGTACCACAATATGCCCTGTTAGCTTTGTGTTTATTTTTCGTAATACTTCCAAGTAAAGGATTGATTATGCCTCTGGATATGTGGTGTTATCTAGGTGCTTCTAGACATGTCTCCCCTTTTTTTCCAATCAGATTTTAGTCTGAAAGTCTTAAGTTGTAGAGGAGCTTTGGCTATAGAAAAACATATGTGCAGCTCTACTAAATGAGCATTTCTGCATGAGTAGTGTAGCAAGCCACTGGACTGCTGATTCAAGTTAGAGAAGGGGCACAGAAATACTTCATCCTCCTGCACAGCACACGCAGTTATGTACAGAATGTTTTCTGAAATGATATTGTTAATGTAGGGGAGAGCTAATGCCCATGGAGCAATATGAGGATGACACGCATGTCCTTGCAGTTTTTACATGCCATCTATTTCCTCCCAATGTATATGCTATCTGTTCTTTTTGAAAATAAAGTCTTATTAGTTCTTAATATCGCCATATTTCAGCCCTGACCACAGCAAGAGAGTTCTTTAAATGTTTCTTGGTAGACTCCCAGTGAAATTTGTGTATGTAAAGTCTTAGAGATTAGTTCCTTCTCAGTTTTTACAATTTGTGGGGGGAGTTTTTTTTGTTTAAACAGATGTTCTGCCCAACTCATCCATTGGTTTCTTTTTGCTATGTGAGATTTCCAATTCTATGAGGTGTGGCTGTTTTTGGAAGTCTTTGTAAGCCCGCCTGTCAAGGTTGCAGCAAGATTGAGCTGAACTGGTATTTAGAGCCAGTCAAACCATTTTAAGTTTTACGAAACCCTCCCTAAGTTAACATCCCAAACAGAGGAAAACAGATTGTTTCCTTGCTGCAGTTTTTCTCAGCAAACTTTCCAACATGCAGGGCATAAGCTGATCAATTCAGCTTAGTCCATCTCTGCTGCAAGTAAAGAGCTCTGACTTAGACAAAATACATGCTGGGAAAAGCATTTAATGGCTCTAAACCCTTCCGATTTCAGCACAAGTCTAGAGGAAAATGATCAGTCATGTCATGTGTGCTATAAACTGTATCAGAAATCATATTTTCTGTTCTCTCTATAAATCTGGATAACAATAGACCTGCTGTTCGTTTAAAACATCCTGAAAATATTTTGTCAGAAATTGAAGTTGAACCCTGCCGTTGTTGGTACTTGCAGTTCACTTCCCAAAAGTCCATCCCAGCTCTTAAAAATCCTTGCTAGTGTAGTGGTATGAGTTACCACAATGACAGTTTCCTTTTTCTTTTAAAATGGGTAGGATTTCTGATGAGTGCTGAAAAGATCTGCCATCAAAACAAACAAAACTTTTACATCCGCTAGGGAATTAGAATGAACCATGGTAGAGAACACAAATGTTTTTATTTGGTATGTTTGGAGGTACAGGGATTTTCCCTACAATCCTTGAGAAAATATCGTTTCACTGAATGTTTACTTCTTTCTAATCAGCAAATCCCTTCAAGCACATACGTGCTTCCTCAGGTTCCTTTCAGCCAGGTTTTAGGTAAGGCAAAGACTTTATCAGTTGGACTCAGTATTCCTTTGTACCTGAATTCTACAGTGTATAAGCAGTAGGAAACAGATAATGATTTCTGAGTTCAGCATTCACTTAGACCCAGCATTTATTGTTCTGACTTGCTCTAATGGAAAGATGGCAGAGAGGAGCTGTGCACTTCAGTCCCTGCTATTTGGCATTTCTTTCCAGGTCCCTTACTTTTCCTACTCTGCCCTCTGTAGCAAAGCAGGAGCTACTGCAGGATTGGATGCTGCCTGTGTTATTGGTGACCTTCTATCTGGGGGTTCACTGTGACAAACAGGGCTACCACCTGGTTGTTTTGCACTGTCTAGTCATTCTCAATTCATGTGTACAAATCAGTGGCACCATGAATCTTACTGAATATTTTCAGCCTAAAATTAATGAAGTATCCAACATGAAGAGTACTACATTATATGGTTTAAGTATTATTAGTAATGAAAACAGATTAAATCTTGCTGTGTGCAACTTCTCATGCTTGCCTGGGCCACTACAAGAAAGTGTAGTCTGTGTTCCGACTGCTGTTTGTCATGTGTATTTGTTACTGCCATCTACGTTTTGAAAGCTTGTTTTGTTTGATTCTGTTGTTTCATTAGCTAACCCTTCTGTGTTTTGCTCTTAGTTGTGTTTTGCATGCAATAGAGCTGGAAGTCCCCGAATGCATGAAATGATCAAAATGCCCATTGCATACCTCCTTGGGGCCCTGAGCTCTCGAATTTTTACTGGCACTCCTTCGTCAGTGGCTTTTCAAAAGGTACCTTGCCCAGCCATTTTAGAACGCATGCCTTCCATAAGATCAGAGCTCAAGTGGACTGTACTGCTGCTCCTTAGCAGGCATGGGGAGGGGAGAGAAAAAGATGCTATCAACCATGCTCTTACCAGAAAGTCAGCCTATCTTTGAGAATGGCATTCCATCAATTAATTCAGGAACTCTCGAAGAAGAGATCGAGAACAATTGTTCCTCCGTGTCCAGCAGCTCAGCAGCATTTGGAATGGTTTGGCCTCTCTGACTCTTTGTGGTTAATAGGCTTTAGGATTCTTTGTTCACTGGAGTTTGGGTGGTAACTGAATGACAGAATAGTTGGTCCTTTCTTTTAACTTACAAAATCACCTTTACATGCCAATTGCTCTCAAGATCAATAAATTCCTTTGTTTTGGGAGGGGATTGGAATCTTGAGAAAGAGCAATAAGAACTGAGTCATACTGTTGATTCAGTCCCTTATATGATGCTTCTTCAGATTGCAGTCTCAGAAGATTGTGTTCCACAGTTGTTGAAAACCCACAAAGCTGTGTCAAGGCTGTCACCCATTTTGTAGCTTAAGAAATTACAGTGGTTACAACAGTTCAGTAGGAAACCTCCCCCCAGAAAAATCTGATTAAGGATAGAGACTGCAATTTGCAATGTCCTATCCCCTGGATCCCAGCGGTATTATGCTTTGGTAGCTATTTGTGTAACATCTTGAGGCAAGAGTCCAGCAGAATTTTGGTCACAACGCAGTGTCAAAAAACTACAAACAGCTGAGCATGGAGCTGGGAACTAGATGATACACCGATGTTCTTCATTGCAGGCTTTTCACTGGGGTTCTCCCAGCTAAGGAGTCTTTAGGCTGATTGCCAGTATTTAAAAGGCAACCATTTATGTAATTTATGGTATATCACAGTAGTATCTTCTGTAGTAAGAAAAGCCATTTAGAGGCTTTCAGATGTAAATATATGTGTCATATTAAATAATAACTGCATATGTGTATACATATATGCTTCAGTGTAATAGAATCATAGGATGATACGGGTTGGAAGGGACCTTAAATATCATCTAGTTACCACCCACTTGGTCGGGCTGCCCAGGGCCCCATCCAACCTGGCCTTGAACACCTCCAGGGATGAAGCATCCACAGTTTCTCTCAGCCTGTTCCAGTGCCTCACCACCCTTCTGAGTAAAGAATGTCTTCCTAATATCTAATATCCCTCTTTTAGTTTAAAACCATTCCCCCTTGTCCTGTCTCTATCAGACTGTGTGAAAAGTCAGTCTCTCTCTTCTGTTTATATGCTCCCATTAAGTACTGAAAGGTCGCCCCAGGACCTTCTCTTCTCCAGGTTGAACAAGCCCAACAAGACCTTTCTTTATAGGATAGGTGCTCCAGACCTCCGACCATCTTTGTGGCCCTCTTCTGGACTGATTCTAATGGCTCTACATCTTTCTTGTGCTGGGGGCCTCAGACCTGGACACAGTACTCCAGATGGGGCCTCATGAGGGCAGAGCAGAGGGGGACAATCACCTTCCTGTCCCTGCTTTCCATTCCTCTTCTGATGTAGGCCAGAATACAGTTGGCCTTCTGGGCTGCAAATGCGTGCTGCTGGATCTCATCAAGTTTTTCTTTCACCAGAATCCCCAAGTCCTTCTCAGCAGGGCTGAACCCAAATGGGCTCTTCTCTCAGTCTTTACTCATGACTGGGATTGTCCTGGCTGTGGTGCAGCTTATTGCGCTTAGCCTTGTTAAACCTTGTTAGGTTCATGTGGGCACACTTTTCAAGCCTGTCTAAGTCCCCTTGGATGGCATCCCTTCCTTCTGCCATATCAACTGCACCGCTCAGCTTGGTGCCCTCTGAAAACTTGCTGAGCGTACACTCAATCCCACTGTCTGTGTCATCGATAAAGATGTTGAAGAACACTGGTCTGAAGATGGACCCCGGGGGGGCACCATTCATGGCCAGGCTCCACCTAGGCACAGAGCTGTGGACCGCAATCCTCCAGCTGTGACTGTCCAGCCAATTCTTTAGCCCCTGAAGAGTCTACCCTTCACATCCATATTTCTCCAATTTAGAGATAAGGGTGTCTTATGGGACCATATCAGAGGCCTTACAGAAGTCCAGGTGGGTAACAAGGGAATTTGATCTTCCCTTGTAAACTGATATAGTCACTGTGTCATAGAAGGCTACCAGATTCGTGAGGCACTATTTGCCCTTATGCTAATTACAGAAAANATTTTAGGTAACCAGGTTAATTCCAGTGAACTGGGTGACCTACCTTGTGTATTTCGAAATAAGCTCATTCTTTCCTGAATTAATTAGGACTGTAGTGAATGTCTAGTACTCATAATTAAGGTGATATTCCTATAAAGTCATAACCCTTCCCTCCCCCAATTTTTAGGTGCCTGATCATCATAGCAGAATCCACAGTCTTGAGTTAAATATCTGAGCTTTCTCCGTAACGGTTACAAAAGAGTGGAAGGATAACGGGGCAGGGTTTTTGGCCCTCTGTGGTCACTTCTCACTTCAGTCTCTGGCATGGGTAAGACAGAAGGGGCAATAAATAAACAAAAATGCTTGCAATCAAATACTGCATAGATTTTGCTGTCTGTGCAGGTTTATTTGTTATTTTGGAGCGCTTGTGACTGGCATCTTTTGCATGAGTGATGATTTTGAAGAAAAACTGTCTCAGAAAGGAGAAATGGAGGAACTTCAACAGTGCTGGAGTCTTATCACTGAGCTGTTCTGTGCCAGGCCACATACGCAAGCAGTGTGTCTCTGAGTCATACCTGCAGATTTCTCTGTGCTATATGGAAAGTAGCAGGTCTCCAGCTCTGGAAAGGGTGACATAACTAACAGCTGTTCAGCGTGGAGGGGAAGCACAACTTCTCTTTCTTTTGGGTTTCACTGGTTAATTTTTTTTTTTTTCCTCTTTTTTTTTTTCCCCCTGATGGTGATAGTCTTTCTCGTCCCTCTACACTTTTCCCTTACCTCTTTTCCATTTTTTTTTGCCTCATACATAATACTGCCTCTTCTATTTTAAGGGAGTTTCCCAGCACCATGAGCAAGCAGACCAAAAAGCACTTATTTCATGACTGAACTACTTGAATCTCTCTTTAAAATGTCATTCTTCATGAGAAAAGGAGTATTAGAACTTCTCATTTCTTCTTTTTCTTTTTTTTCTTTGCTCAATGTCTTCTAGTTCATGAAGCAGTTCAGTATACCTAAACACATTGTAACCTGTGAAGTACAAAATGCAATTCTAGCAGTTCTGCTCAGCCTTTTTTATTTCAAAAACCTTCCCTTCTCTTAAGTGTTACAGTTCTAAAGACAAAGTCACTGTCAGAGCTATTAAGAAAGCCAGTTAAATATCTGTTAAGCAATTGCTTTAAATCACTTCTTTTCTTCCTACAACTGTACTACGTATGCAGAAGTTTCAGTTGGTTTCATACCGCAATAAATTTTGCTCAGCAGTAGTTCTGTTCTAGTCTAGCAAACTAATGAGCATGGTCATCTGGGAGCATTCACCATGTCACCACTGATAATTTGTGAGGTTCTTCTATAGCAGATACAACCCTTTTGTTTGAAGCCCTGGTGCATGCCTAATGCTGAGCACCAGTTGCTGGTGATAGCATGTCCCATGGGTTTACTGATTCATGGGAGACACTGTCTCCTTTCTCTTCATAATTAAAAACTTGCTGTTTTTTGTATGGTGATGCATGATGACACCATGTGCACAAGTTCATTAATGCACTTCGTTTCTTCAGCCCTTGCTTTCCTTCAGAGGCAAAGAATGTAACATGGCCAAGTTAGTAGTTATTCTGCCAGATACAAAGACATCTGCTCTTCTATTTTGCAGAAATGCTGTATGACTGCTTTAAATGTCAAATTATTAAACAAGACAAGTAGCCCTGCCTTGTTTTCTGGCTGTTCTCACTCTTCTAAGGGAAAAAGTTTTGAGAATCATTCAAGCATATATTGCATACAATTTTACTAGACTACATGTAAAATAAGTCTTTTTTGACTTATTTTACAAGTTCCATAAAGAGATTAGAAGTGCCTGCGAAATTCAGCTCTCTCAGGTCTAAAGTGCATGCCAGCTAGAAGAAACACAGATGTTCAAAGGATTTCACTAATGGGACTTTGCTGGAAGAGTCAAATGGTGTCACTGGTGTGTCAATATTGGACTTGCGCACTTAAATGAAGTGAATTGATGAAGCATCTTTTTGTTATTGTAGATTACAATTATTTGTAAGATTTGTACCTTTGCCCTCCTTCACTATCTTGGAGGCACTGCTTGCTTGCTTTCACACCTTGTTGAGTTCACATGAGCTCTTCAGTGTTACAATTACCTTTCACTACAAATATGTACTAAGCACTTGAGGAACTTGGCTGGCAGCATTTAGCACTCTCGTAACCTAAAACGTTCCCTCTGTAAGAGATCTCCTTAAAATAGACATTGTAACATAAGTTAAATTCCATCACAGTTCAAATACTGTAAGTTGTTTTGTGTCTACTGACTTTCAGTGTACCATTAGAAGCACTTTTGTTTCATTCTTACCTATTGTGAAAACTGCCTGTGTGTGCAATCTTGTAATACAATTGGTATCCTGGGACTCCAGGGAGTGGGAATCGTATTTCTTGTTCTATGACAGGCAGAGCTTCAACAGTAATTAAAATTAATGTTTTCATTATGGGTAGGCCATTTACGGAAATCTGATCTCATCCAGGCATTTGCAAGATAATACAAGCCAGTTATAACATCCTAGAGGTTGTGTGATTTTGAAACTATCTCTACAGTTGTCTAAGCTCCTCTAAAAACAAAAGGTTGTTTTAGAGTCCTTACCAATTAAGATTTCACCACAGTAATGCAGAGCAGAAGCTGATTTTCAACTTTGTTTTGTAGTGAAGGTGGTACTAGGAAATGCTTTGTAATATTTTTTCCCTTCTGCTACAATTGGTTGTGAAAACAAAATGTCGTTGCATAAGAAAGTCTCTTT
The DNA here is from genome assembly GCA_016647715.1 of Pavo muticus. Classification (NCBI taxonomy): domain Eukaryota; kingdom Metazoa; phylum Chordata; class Aves; order Galliformes; family Phasianidae; genus Pavo; species Pavo muticus. Next base: position 6,292,846 of record JACDJE010000039.1, on the reverse strand, counting down.
TCTTAATTTCTTAAATATAGACTGCTTGAATTAGTATCATGAGCAGTTAAGCAGCCTCTGGGATTGCGTTGGATTTGCATTGGTAGTAGGGTAATGCAGTGGTGGCCTCTGTGTGACGAGCCTGGCAGCTGCCCCGTGTCAGATAGGAGCCAGTTCCAAAACAAGCCAGTGCTGCCCCGAGCTGAGCTAGTGGGTAGTGCTGGTTGTGCCTCATTGATAACATATTTATAGAAAGGGCAAAAAATGTTGCATAGCAGCTGTAAGAGGGAGGAATGAGAAGATGTGAGGAAACAGCCCTGCAGCCCCCAAGGTCAGCGCAGAAGGAGGGCAGGAGGTGCTCCAGGAGTGGAGCAGAAGCTCCTTGCAGCCCAGGAGAGGCCCACGGAGAAGCAAGCTGTCCCCCTGCAGCCCACAGGCACCACGTGGAGATCTCCCCATGCACCCATGGAGGAGCCTGCAGTGCAGCAGTGGATGTGTCCTGAAGGACGTACAGCCCATGGATACCCATGCAGGAGCAGGCTGGGCCAGAGCTGCAGCCCGTGGAAAGGAGCCCACGGTGCCAAGGGCTGGGAGACATGCTGCCCGTGGGGACCCGTGCTGGAACAGTGCCTGAAAGGTGGGCTCCATAGTAAAGAGCAGTGCTTGGAGAGCTCCTGCCTGTGGGAAACCCATACAGGATTGGTTCAAGAAAGTCAGCATCCCATGGGAAGGACCCCACTTGGAGCAGAGGCAGAGAGTGACCATGAAGGAGCTGCAGAGATAAAGCATTACAGACTGACTGCAGCCTCCATTCCTTGTTCCCCTGCACTGCTTGGGGGAAGGAAGTAGAAGAGTTGAGAGTAAAGCAGAGTCTGGGAAGAGGAGCAGGGGGAAGGGAGGGAAAGTGGTTTGAATTTTTTTTTTTTCCACACTATCCTACTCTGTTACTAATTTGCAATCAATTAAATTAATTGACAGTAATTGGTGAGCAATCTCCCTGTCTTTATCCTGGCCATGAGTTTTTCATCACATTCTCTCCATCATGATGAGGAGGGGGAATGAGAGCAGCATGGTGGGCACCAGCCAAGGTTAACCCACCACAGGGTTATACTGTCTGGAGAATCAGTGTCTGTAGTGCATCTGAACGATTAAGGGTTGTTTTTTTTTGTTTAATCCCATCTTTCATCCAGTAATCTCAGAAAAAACTGCTGTCATCCTGTTCCATTGAAATGAGAAAACATGAGTTAAGTGCCTGGAACATAGCCAAGACTGTAAATGAGCTCTGCAGCAGTGCTGATAGAAATCATAGCTGAGGGCAGTCATGTACGTGGTCAGAGAACGTCTTCCTGATCTTAGAAACAATTTGTAAGGGAAGATGGTAACAAGTGAAGTAAGCCAAGAATATGCAAAGAGTCTGGCAGATAACTTTGTATGCTTCTGTGATTTTGAAAACTGTAAAGAAAGTTGGCTTAGAAACTGTTTATCTCTAAAGCTAAATGCTAAATAGGAANGGTGAATACTTATATGAGAAAAACAACAACTTTTATGGACTGGAGTGTATTTACATTATACAGAATGCAGACTTGCAGAGTGGTAGTTACAAATAAGTCTCTAGAAAAGAACAATCAAACTAACATTTAAAGATATTTTTATTTAAGCGCAAGGCAAGTGCCAAACTCAGTTGGGCTTGAGAGAAGGGGAAGATTTTTGCCAATTTTGCCTTACCATTCCTGCAGCTGTGAGACTTATTAACTAATGAGCTGCATATTACTTCTTGGTGCTGTTTACTCAGTTACCCATATTGCTGAAAGCTTTTCATGTGCTAATAAAGCAATATGGAATAACAAGGAAGGCTGACTATCTGCAAGAGACCTTGGTATCCTCTTGAGGTGTGTTACTGGTAAGTTACAGTTAATATCTACGTATTGCTATCTTGTTTCTTCATCAGGTTTGCATTGAGACGTATGTATCTAGCTGTCACCAGCGGAGCATTAACACCGCTGTGCGGGCAACCCTCAGCCAAATGTTGAGTGACTTGACTTTACAGTTACGACAAAAGCAAGAAAATATGGTGAGCCTTCTGGCATCAACAAATGGTTCCATATCCATAGCTGCGTACCATTTTGTTTCTCTGAATGCAGTGCATTGTACTGGCTTATTGTGCCTTATGGATTTTATTTCAGACTTCCACAACTAGTCCCATTCAGAAGCTTTGTTGGGCTCTGACTTTGTGCCTGCCTCAGAGCAGTCTATCAGGAAGGCAACTCTCACATTGGCAGCCCTACTTGGTTACATTTTGTTCTCGTTCTGTTAAGCAAAAGAGGCTTTGTTCTGATATCAGACTGCTTTGACCTTTTCCTTTTCTATTTTTTATTGTTTGCTTGTTTACCTGAGATTTGTAGAAATCCTTTCACCAAAATATCCTACGTTACAGATATTTACATCAACCAAACACCTTCTCAGATGTTGAAAGTGTAATTGAGTCTTTTATTGCTACTCTTTTCTAATGAAGGTAATTTAATGGAATCCTTTGTCTGCTCAGCTGTTAGCAAAAATATTACTTCTGTTTATTGCATTATTAAAATCCATGAGAGCTGCTTGAGTGAAATCCCAGCACGTTGTCAGCAGATCTGTAAATGTTCTGGGCACATATGAAATGTCGTTAGCTTCTTATATTTGTTTATGCTTGTTTGTATATAAAGAAAAAAGTACTATTTGTAAAGGTCAATAACTGTTTATTAGAAAACTTTGAGGACTGTATTTGTGCAGATTGTTTTCCCCGTACCTGTTTTGGGTTAAGGTGACCACTTCTGTTTTGGATTGCTGGACTAGATTATTTTTATCCTAATAAGCAACTGCAGAACCGAATTCATAGGTTTACTTAAAGTTATCTTCTCTGTGTGCTAAGTAGGTTCATTTTACTAGCCACAATACTTAAGAAAAAAAGTAAAAGAAAGAAAATTGTTGTTTTAGAAGTTGAGCTTGGATTTGAAATTTGAATTTTGTTAGTTCTACTCTAAATGCATAGTAGGTGAAGATATGTGAAAACTGCATTGATAGGAGGAATCCTATCTGAGCCAGATGATGCAAGAGGTCCTTTCCACTTCCTGACTTTCATTAATTTGTGTATTGGCACTGCAGTATTAATGATGATGGTGTGATAAACTCTCCAATACTCAGAGGATTTTGGTTTCTAAGTATCTTGTGAAATCTAAACTGCACTTTTTTGTCAGTTATTTTCATTGAGACCTACGTGCCTAGTTATTACTGTGTTTTTGTAGATGGAGGAAATCCCTTAAGAACTTACAAATCCCAGTTCAGCTAAATGAGATGTGAATTTCTTCAATCTAAGTGATTTTTTTAAACATTTTCTAAGGTATTTTTGAAAATTTAATGCAAAAGCTTCACTTAAACAACAACAACAAAAAAATAAAGATAGAGGACATGGATTTGTTAAGAAAGCTCTGGTGTTAAAGCATTGCTTGTACAGTGGCTTTTCTACTACATGCACTGATTATACCACATCTGTCTTTCCTCAACAGACAATTGAAAATAATGAGGCCCTGCAGAAATTCAAGAGTCAAGGTATCGGTACAACTTTTTTAGTGACTCCTTCCAATCCAGCTTATTAATTCTTCACTTTCCATTCATCAGCACATGGCTGTTGAAATCACAGAAATTCCATCTTCAGGATCTCTTACCTTCTTTGTAGTTTGTTACTGTCTGTGTTACTTGTGGTAAGAACTGAAACAGCCCTGTTAGCTCCTGATATTGCCAGTAGTGTCTTCATTTGAGCCATGTTAACAGCATTGCTCTCCACATAGTTATAAATGGTTGTTTCACAGTGCTAACTTCTGTAGTTAAGGTGTTTCAGCGCTCTGGAGAAAGAGTTAATAAGTGGATTCCCAAATTGAAGCAGACTCATAGAGCAGGATGGTCCAGAAAGGATCTGGAAATGGCTGTGTTTACTGTATTTTGGGCCAGGGATGGCATTTGTATAACGGCAGTTTTTGAAAGCACATTACTAGCGAAGTTCACACTTGCCAAATTATAACCTTACAAGAGAGTTTTTCTGCTCTCATTCTGGTTTGCCATCCACCGTCTTCCCTGATAGTTCAAAATATTCCCTACTTTTGAATTTTCTCACTAGATTTCTGCAGAAGAACTTGTGTGGATGGAGGCTAAAATATTGAAAGTGAACATCAATCCTCTTTTAAGATCTCTGTGGATGAGAGACAAACTGTATGGAGAGCTGCAGAGATGTTTAGCTCCCCAGAGAAGTACTGGAGCTAGTCTCTTTTTTATTGTTATTATTTGCTTATTCTATTACCTGAATTGAATTTCAGCTAACCTTTTCTAAATGCACGTAAGCATCAATGCTCTCTCTGGATTTAATACTACTGCTTTGTCACTGTATAGAGATCAGTTTCCAATCTAGGACTTTTTCTTCTGCATCCTGTCTGAATTTTGGCTGCCTTGCTTATTGCTTATAAGCTTTGACCAACTCTGAAAGTCCACGCAGTGATTTGAGGTTGTAATCCCACTGCAAATATGTAATGCCTCTGATCTTTGTCCTTTTTGGAGGTACTTCAGCTGAGTCTCTTTGTGATGATGTTGTATCTGTCCTCACTGTGCTCTGCGAGAAGCTCCAAGCTGTTATAAAGTGAGTTATTTCAGTTTATAATTTGAACTTGTTACCTGGAGATTGGGAGTTTCACTGATACATGTGATCGTATTGTCATAGCTCTGAGATTATGGAACAAAACTGTGATTAAATTGTTTGTGAGAAGAAGTATTATTCATAATGAATTAATTTAATTCGCACTTGAGATGAGAAGCTAATTTCACTGTTTAGCACTGTTTAGCTTTAGAGAGCTTCCAACAAATCTAATCTGTAGGTAACTTGATACAGTAGTGAAGAGCTTGTCAAACGACAAGTTTTCTTTTTTTGGCTTGCTGGGTGTCATGAAAGCAATCATTGTAAAGAGAACAATTACAGCGCACATGGTGAAATGTAGTAGAAATTGTAATATATAGGTGAACGAAACACATTGAGACAGTGACAGAAAACTTGATTTTGTTTAAAATACATACATTCTTCACAGATTTCTTTACCTACTGTTATGCTTAGATTGCTCTGAAAGTAATGCCTCCTATTTATTTCCATGGAAACTGCAGCAGATGCACAAAGAGCACAATAACGCTATTTGATAGAGAAAATTCTCAGCTACAAAAAACTATTTTTCAACATGGTCACTGCCATTAGCTATGCATTTTTGCCGGTGATGGACAAGAGCATGCATGCTGTGCTTCTAAAAATCTGCACCAGAAGGGGCGACTCACTGTTTCACAGCTGCTGTGATGGCATTGTTGCTGGGACAATGTTGCCCACACATTCCATCTTTCATCAACTTGAGTGGATGTAAGTCAGAGGGTGCTAAGTCTGGGCTATACGGTGGGTGTGGTAGGACAGTGTAGCCAGGATTGGCAGTGCACTCCATAGTTTTCAAACTGGTATGGGGTCTGGCATTATCATGTTGCAAGAGAAAGGCTGTCTTCTTCTCTGGCCTGACTCTGGAAATTCAAGTCTTCATCAGCTTGGTCGGCATCGTGACGTAGTGGTCAGCTGATTGTTTTTCCAGATTCTGGGAAATACAGAAGGATTACCCCTTTGCTTTTCCAAAAGACAGTTCACATCACCTTTACCTGCTGAGGGCTGCATCTTGTATTTTCTCTTCGATGGGGAATTTGCATTGCCACTCCATGTGCTGCCCTTCTGACTCTGTCTCATAGTGGTAATGTCACATCTCGTCACCAGTAATGATGTGATCCAGGAAACTTCACCTTCTGTGTCACATTGGTTCAATAGGTCCTGACAAATTCACTTGTTGTGTTCTTTCTATTTCTGTTTGAGCATTTGTAGGACCCACTTGGAGCATCAAAAATTTTGCACTAATGTTGCCACCATCGTTTCCAATACAATGAAGCTGATATTTAGCTCTGTGCATAGTTCCCTGATTGTAATCTGCCGGTTCATTTGGATGAGCTGATCAAGGTGCTCTTCATTTCGTGGTGTGACAGCATGGCCATCTGGAATATGGCTTGTCTTATAACTTGCTGTTGCCACTGCTGAAATGCACCACCCACCACCTTCGCTGTTTATTCTCCATAAATATTCAGCAAGCATTAATGAACGTCAGCGGGTGCCATTTTTGCCACAGAGAGAAATGCAATGACAGACCTTTGCTTCCGACACCATTTTGTCAGACGACTTCCCCTCTGCTACCATCTGTCACNACCAGATTCAGGATCTTCATGTCCGTTGTTTCTTTGAAACAGTGACACAATAAGCAAAATAAATAAATAAAATATTTGCATACTGTTTTTAAAACAAACAACCACCACCACCAAAAGCAATGCTCACCTCCAACTTTGTGCAATAGAGAAAGGGAAACGTCTTCATTCTACTGTGTGAAATTTTAATGCATAAATCCTTTCCTAAAGTTCCGGATAAATGAAAGTTAAAAGTGGATATATGGTAAAAATCAGATTTTGTCTTTACAGCCCAAGAACAATGCAAAACTTTTATTCTTATTATTTGAGGAAGACTGGAGGGCCAGAAGATTTAAACAGAACATTTAATGCTCAAGAGGCTTTATACCTGAGACTTACTTAAAAGCCAATTCAAGTAATAGATCCTTTTTGTTTATAACCTGAAGGTTACAGATGCAGTTGCAATTGCATCTGGGAGTGGAGGTTTGGGAGTGTGGTAAAATCCTCAGGATTTCAAGCAGCTTGTCTCAACTATGTGTTTTTATCCCTAGATGTGCTCAATAGTGTCGTAAAGGCAGCATACAAGTACACATTAGACTGGGCTATTCCATCCCAAGGAGCTCAAATACATTTTTATACATTGCAGATATTGGACGCTCCTGAATGTGAGGTCTGTATAAAACTGGGTCAGCGGTGATTCCAGCCTGATTCTTTGTGGGTTGCTGCACAGTTGCAGTAGTCTCACAGGTATTGACAATGCAACCAAAAGCTCTCAGTTATGTGAAATAGATTCTACAATAGAAGTACAGGAGTGTAAATCTCACTGTAATATGCTGGCACCTAAGCTCCTGAATCCTTTCAAAACTTATTTGGGAAATCATATCCAAAATATCTTCTGTTGTTCCCAGCAAGTGTCCACCAGAAATTCACACTTGGCTAATTATCCATAGCATCGAATATTTATCTATACGGCTCTGTGTCATTCATCTGTTTTGTAAATGTGTGTGAAGGGATTTGATGAGCTTGGGAAAGAGTGTAAAGTTTTTACATTCAGGTGACTGCAAATTGGAATTGGTAGTAAAAGAAGGAACACAGGATAGAGGCATAAGTGCAGATAGTTGCTCTGATACACTTTTGGGAAATATTAGTTATTATTATTACTCAAATCTTATGTATTATATTATTATTATATATTGTTTTTGTATATTATATACAAATATATATTTTTAATATTATATATTATTATATTATATAATATATTATTATCATATGTTGTTTTTGTATAAGTAATCAAATATTATTTAAAAGGGGCAGCATTAGGCATAAACGGAATAGGAAAACTGTAGTGGCTGTTGTATTCCTTTTCATTCACTTACTAGCTGGATGTCTTCCAGCACTGAGGAAACTAAACAGTTGAGGCCACTGCTGTAAAAGTGGAACAGCACTTAGCAGTTTATGGCTAGGTACCAGATCCTCCTTACTTTTAAGAGTGAGTGTCCACAGATTCCTGTACTGGAGGATCACAGAAACGGCACAGTGGCAGTGTTGAGGGTAAGGCTGGAGACCAGCTGAATTACATCTTGTGCAGCCGGAGAAGATTAATAGTGCCGAAATGCAGCTGTCAAGTAATGCTTAAAGCCTTCAAAGACACTGTAACAGGTTGCCCGGAGAGGTTATGAATGCCCTCTCCCTGAAAGCATTCAAGGCTGGGCTGGATGGGGCTTTGATTAACCTGGTTTAGAAGGAGGTGTCCCTTCCTATAGCAGGGGGTTGGAACTAACGGTCCATCTTAAAGGTCCCTTCCAACCCAAACCATTCTATGATTCATCTCTCACAATATCTCCTCTGTGATAGGTGAAGGTGAATTTGTCCTTTCTATAAACTGTTTAGAAGTGGAATCTTCCTTTGTGTAATAAGCAAATACTAATTTAAACTGCCGGTTAGAGGTTGCTGGCAATATCATCAGTTCTTCTGGATAGCAGCCATGGATTGCATCTCTCCCTTAGGTGTTTCATTCAGAGCAATTCTGTGGGAGAAAGTTCCAGAGTAGTTACTCTGTTCTTACTCATCTTTTGCAGAACACTGTTAGTATTAGTAAGTACTGGGCAATTCCTATGTGAACAGTAGTAGTGTGCCCAAAAGAAGTCACTGGTCTTCTCTCTGAGGAAGGGGAAAGGGCTGAAACTTCCTGCCATGAATGTGCACTAGTAACAAACACAGGCATAATGGCTGCATTGGATTTCTCATATACTAATGAAAGGTGGTGGTGGTGTATGAGACTTGCATGCTGTTTAAATGCCAAGCATCATATGCCTTTAGAGTATCTCAATAACTATGCTGTCTGCATATTCTCTGTACCTCTAATACTTTTTGACAGAGTATTTTCACACTGAGAACTAAATTTAGCTTGCTTATGTGTGTTAAATCATGTTTAAAGATGCTAAGAAACCAAGTAATCTGGAAAGTGTGATAGCAGAAACAATGGACCTGATGCAAGGCCACCTTAGCATTTACCTTGCTGTTGCCATGATACTTCATTATCACACTGAAAAACCTTTTATATGCTGAACCTGTTTGTGCTTTTCCTATGCTAAGCTGGCTGTGTCAAGAGAATGGAAAATCACACAGTTGTACAGTACCTTGTTGATCTTCCTGTAATCCATTAGTAAGTTGATTGCGGTTAAAAACGGAATAATATTAGTATTTTTACTTGCATATTTACATTATAGTATTTGTATAAGCTGAGAAGGAAAATCTATGTTGATCACTAATCAAATGTTATCAGTTTTATCAGTGATGCACCAAAGTGACTCAGTGATCTATTGATATGTTTGCAGATTTATAGGCAAAACTGGGGTGTGGGAGGGAAGAGGGAGTAACTCACCCTTCACATTAGACCAACGATACGGCTGGCTCAGATGTAGGAATAATTCGGTTGTGTGAAATAGGGCTGCATTATAACTGAGTGAAACGCAAGGCTGTGTCTTGTGTTGAAGAGTTTTTGCTGACCTTAGCACTAGACGAGCAAGCAAGTAAACTGCAGCAGATAGAATTTCTGAAGAAATTCTTGACCGAAGATAATTATAATGGGTCTGGGTGTGGTTTTGGGGTATGGAGGATCTTGGTTTCATTTTGGTTAGCTGCTTTTAAATTCTGGCTTCAGATGCTTTAAAATGGCTGAAGTACTTCTGCTTTGTTTAATTAGACCTTTGTTTGCCAGAGTACATTCAATATTGACAAAAGCACTACTGGATATGGCCAGATTAGCAGAGGAAAATGACACTAATGTATAGCTGAGCATTTTCCTTTTCTCTCTTTGATTTTTGGTAGTTCTTCAGCTAGAGGAGCTAGAATTTAGCTTTGAACACAACTCTGGTGCCAAAGCAGGGGAAACATAGCATGAAGGAAGAGGCTAGGGTGGAAAGAATCCAAAGCCACAATGATTTTTTCTTTCCTCTTTTCACTGAAGTTACGGTGACTTCCATTTAGAATTTGACAGCTGCCTTAACAATGCAGTGCCTCTTTCTGTCTATTTATCTGTCTGTGATAACATTTTTCTAAAAAAAAAAAAAGATATTAAAAAAAAAAAAAAAAAAAAGCTCAATGAGTAATTGCAAGATAGTGGGTGAGTCCTCACTCAGAAATATGCTCTTCAGCTAAGATGGATGTACCACAAAATAACGGGCACTGGCAGAAAACAAGAAAGGCATTATTCTGCTTTGAAAATTTCTGGGAAGATTCATTTACGTGGTATTTCTGCTACTCTATTTGTGATGTTTTTTGAAATAGACTTGTGGATTTCCTGGAACAAGAATCTGTTCTTCCATATTTGCTTGAGGGAAGACTCTTCTAATCCCTGTGTTTACCTATTACCCACAGTGAACAGCAATTTCATTTAGGAAAGGTTAGTTTATTCCCAGCGATTCTTACTTGCATGTGTTAGTGGCTTAGGCGTACTATTTGCTGATGAGCATAATTTTTCTGTTTTTATTCTGTAGGCTTTCAGTGAACACTCAGCCAGAACTCCTTCTAAGCTTTGAATGAGATTTAATGAACCCTTGCTAAATATGCTGTGTTACAGCAATATTTTCTCTGTACCTCTTCACTGATGCATTAATACAGCATTTGAGAGCTCTCCAGCAAAAGTACTAGACAGCTCTTTTTGGGACTCCAGTTCTTGGTTTTGGCTACAGTCAGAAATGAAATCTGAATTAGAATTCTGTGATGAAAATTAGCTTCTGTAAGGGCACGTGGAATGGATCAAATAGCTCTGCCTCTGAAATGCTGGTTTTAGATTGAATGTTTGTAATTATTTTTTCCAAGACTGGAAGGGAGAAGGGAAGAGGAGCTGTTTGGTTGGTTTTTGCTTTGGCCATTTGTGATAGAGAAAAATTTACTATGCATTTGAAAAGTAGTTCTAAAGTGTTTGATCTGAAATGTTGACTGAGCATAAGTCAAAAATCTTGGTGTCTCTGGATGGTTATATTTACCTTGGATGCTCGTAAATGAGCTGATCAGCATAATAAGCTCTCACAAACATGGATATCTTCCCACTATTTTAAACTTAATGTTTATAAAATATATCTCTCCACATACACCTTGATTTTTGCTTAGTAGAATATAATTTGCAACTGTTTTGCTTTTTCTTGACTTATGCAATCAAATGGACAGGATAGCTGGACTGAAACAACTTGGATTTAAGAATGGATATATAGACTAAGTTCTCTATACTGCCTCTTTGTGACATGGCATGTATAATGGTTTTATCTAGGAATAAAAAGAGTGATTCCAGGGCACATTTAACAATAAGCATTCACTGGTGCAGCAGTAACATTATGACTGGCGAATGTGAATCAGCAACCTAATTACTAATAGTTGCTGTTAATTAATACATTTTAATAAATAACTTTGTGATTACAGGTAATTTTTTCCTTCTCGATACATTTTGTGCACTGCATTATTGGGAACATTTTTCAACATCACTTACGATACAAATTGCATTCTACTCTCTTTATGAGCAGGGAAGGACCTGTTTCATATACAGTAAAAAATGAATGCCCATCTTTATTCTCATGATTTAACACGGAACTGGCTTAAAATGCATATTAATAAGAACAAAATATAATAATAATAACAATAAAAGAAAATACTGGTAATTTGCAGATGAAAGTTTCACCAGAATGTGTTCATTATTTCTTGTAACAGTGGTGCCTGATATGAGCAATATGCAATAACTGTTTTTTGTCCAGCCCATAATTCAGAGATATGTTAAGTCTGCATTCTTAAAGAGAGGAGTCTGCAAAAACCCGCATAATGTTGTGCACACAGGATTCTTGTCTGCAGTCAGTCCCATCTTGCTATTCCAGGATTTTTAGTGGCTCCCTTGCTCAGCCTTTCCGTAATTTTAATCATTGCAATGTAGGCCAACTGCAAATCCAGACTCTCTTGGATTCACTTTTCTCTCTCTCTCCTTTTTTTTTNGCATCAGCCTGGGGGATTTTTTTTTTTTTTTTTCCCACTTTGTTTTGGAGTGATGGAAGGCATTACTTGGAATAGTTTGTGATCTCACATCAGTTGCTGATAACTGCTGTCTTCTGGATGCTCCAGAGATAAGGTGGGAAAGGCACTGGTGGAATGGCAGCTGGTTCAAAAGATACTAACTTTTCCTTCACTGTGGCTTGGATTTCCCAGTTTTTGCCGTACTTCCTTATATTACTGGATCACTTTGAATTTTGTATATAGAACATAGCCACTGTAGTACCAACATTAGTAGGCTTGGTGTAGTAGTTAACAGCAGCATTAGTCAGAGGCAGTTTTGTGTTCAATCTGTGCCATTTTCTCTCTACAGAAGCTGCTGTCTGATGAGCGGTTTGTATCCGTGGAAACAGACTCGGATGAGAAACAGTTGCTTAATCAGATGCTGAATGCCGTCAAAGTGACTCCTTCGCTCAATGAAGATCTGCAGGTTGAAGTGATGAAGGTTAGTGCTTCCCACATGTCAGTTCTTGCAGCAGAGGCTGTATAACTGCTGGGATTAGCAAACAAATTAGATGTTGGCTTGGAAATCTTCACCATAGGAACGGTATTTGATTCCTTCCTTCCTGTTGGCAGATGTCAGTTGCTTTTATTTCTGCTTGGTTTGTGTTTTCCTGGGTAAACAGAAGATAGTTTGAAAGAACTGTGACCGCTACTGTTAATACAATCTGAAACAGGACAAACAATTCACTCCATGGTAATTCACAGGTAAATAACTTGCAGATTTGGAAGTTTGTATTTGGTATTAGTACTCATGAGTTGGACTGTACAGTTCTGTAATGTGGATAGGTGCTTACTGGTTTGTGTTCCCTTTGTAAAATGCTAATAATGGAGCATGATGCGTCTAAGCACCAAAATGTTCCTGGACTAATTCATAAGAAAGGTTATGTTCTGTATACTCAGTGAACATTTTCTACTCTAGAAATGCTTTACCATTCTCCTGCTTGTGGGTTAGTAAGCCTAGGTGCTAGGAGGTATGGTTTTGGAAGGGAGCTGCTGTGAATTTTCCTTGCCCTGTCGTTGGAGTTGGTATATTATAACTTGCTTGTACTGCCATGAAAATAGTGACTGCCAATACCTGCATTGCTCACAGTGCATAGCAGTATGGTGGTGGCAGGTTCCCATGTGTTTGGATGTAAAGTTTATACTTCAAGGTTTGATGTGCAATTGCTGTTCTCTTGTAGAAAAAATACTCTTCTGGTGGTCTTGTGTGTTCGCCATACCTAGTACTGATTTATATGTTTGTATGTACTTATTTGACTGTCGTTTACTTCCAAGTGCATAGACTAAGTGTCTTTATTTTTTTTTTGTGCGTGACATCCTTGTTCTAAAGAATATATGTTACTTGCTCTGAAACTTCTCTGTACTAGCTGTACTTTGCCAATGAGGCTGGTTTCTTGCCTGCAGCATGCGCTCTGTTCCAGAACATGCATAAGGTTGAGCCTAGCAAGAGAGAAAGAGGATCGTAGAATCATAGAATGGCCTGGGTTGAAAAGGACTACAATGATCATCTGGTTTCAACCCTCCTGCTATGTGCAGGGTCACCAGCCACCAGCCCAGGCTGCCCAGAGCCGCATCCAGCCTGGCCTTGAATGCCTCCAGGGATGGGGCATCCACAACCTGCTTGGGCAACCTGTTCCAGTGCGTCACTACATTTTATGGAAGCAGGATTTTGCCTACAAACAGGCTTAACTTGAGGCATTCAGATCTGCATCTCTAACCCAGCATGCTTCTTTCCTGCCTGTGGTGAGAAAGTTGAAGGGTTACCTGGCGGCACTTCTGAACTGACACCTTCTCACTTTTTGGTTTTTTTTGTTTGCAATACTCAGGAAGATTAAAANTTGTTGGGAAGTTTAAACCTCTGCTGCCATGCCACCAACACCCGCCTCTGATGTCGTGGGTCAGTGTAATAAAATAGGAGGCATTACTTTCGGAGCTACCCTCATACATCATGAAATACACTCCTCCAGCTCTCGTTTTGGACCAAAAAAGCACAGCAAAAATCATTTAGTTTATGAAATGTGAGTGCTGTAGGAAGCTACCATCTTATGGCAGACTTCAACTTCTCTCATCTGCTCAATCCTGCAGCTAATTCTGAGAATAGGTACAAGTACATTGTACATTACAAGCACATTGATACCAAGTCATTGCAGGATCTTTCACATTCTTCCTCATTAAGCTCACTTTGTGTTTGATTTATAGAGTATAACTGACAAGGCTCTGAAAGGGGGCTGTGTGATCATGTAAGTTTTTGCCTATAGACATTGACTTGCGACTGTTGTGGTTTTCATCAAGGAAAGATAAAAGATAATCAGAAGAAAGTAGTCTAAATGCCCTTCAGATTGCCTGAAGAAGTTGTTGATAATTTCAGCATCTTCTGGTTGTCCATTTTTCCTCTTTTTAAGAGTTTCTTCTACTTCAAGTTTTCAGATTAAATTTGAAAAATTATTGCTATTTTTCTTCTTGTCTTCTTTCACATCAGTTTCTTATTCCTTGCTCTGAAGCTTGATGAATTAAATCTATTTTCCTTATGTTACCTACAAGAAGTAGTAGATTGCTGCACATGAACTATACAAATTAAATGGGGTGATAAAAGCAATCGTACCACTGTAAATCCATAGGAAGTAGCAAAACAAATCACTGCTGCAAGTCGTGGTATGGTTTTCAAGCAAACTAATATAGTTACTTGAAAATAAGTAAATAATCTTTGTTTCAACGTGACATGATTGGCATCTTTTCTTTTTGCCAGTGACAATCGACAACTTCAGCTTCTTTATTTGGAGTGCATCCTCTCCATGTTAAACAGCTCCTCTCCAAGCATGCACCAGCACAAAGGATTCACTGATCTAATATGGTGAGTAGATCTGAAGAGTAATACAAATAGTCAATTTTTAAGTAACTGTAGAAGGGCCTTTCCCCGCCACCACCCATGCAAACAAACCTGGAGGAAATTGCCGGATAAGAGCAGAGATTTCTATTAACCCTCTGTCAGTTCATTTTGTACTTCATTAAGAATTTCATAGGATCTCAAGCTCAACTTTTACCTTGTGATTTTGAAGTTGAATTGTATAATTCTGGCCCAGTTCTAAAGATGCAGTGCACAGGAGCGCTCAGAGCTTCCTTTGATGTCCCAGAAAACAAATTGCATAACCTGGTGCTCAGTGTCTGCAAGTCAGGAAGGTCTTCCAGGCTGATAACACTTGGCAGCATTGCATGCAGACTCTGTACTGAAGCCTCTGAGAGCTTCAGTGTAAAATCAGCATTCTCTCTTTTATAGTATTTTGGAAGTTTCTTCCCTTGTATTTCAAACAACCCTTTGTTTATGCTTCTGTGTCTGTTTTTGGGGTCATCCTGTAAGCAAGGTCACTGAAATGATCACAGTTAAAAGAAAACACTTCCTGTTTTATTTAAGTTTATATTATTTTGATGATCCAGTTTACAAATCTGCAGAGGTTTGTATTTGTGCACGTATATCATGAGGGCAAGCCACGGGGGGCAGGACTTTTTAAACCTGCTTTGCTGCCAGGGAGTATGTATCCTCCAGGTACATGCTTAAGATGAATAAAATTAACACAAGGAAGACGTGAAACGGTTTATAGTTAGGATGATGGCTACAGTTTTTAGCAGCATAAGCATTCCCTAATCCATTAGCTGTCTAGTGAAGTTGTGAGCCAGACTGATAATCGCCTTTGTTCTTTGGAAGATAAAGAAGATTTAGTGCTCTGTTCATCTGTCAGTGTTCTCCATAGTTTGATACAGAAACACTTTGATGGGACTAACGTGGGTGATATGTTGCTGTTGCTACCTGTACTTGTGCCTGCTCTGAGGCAGTGAATTAATACATTTGAAATGTCCCTAACTGGTTACATTTTAAAGAAATGGAATAAGCAGACCCAGCATCATTATCTGATATCTGTTTTTAAAAATGATTTTTATACTGTGAGTTTTAGGAGGCTGAACAGTTTTAGCAAACACTTTTAAGAGAGGCAGCGAAAATTCTGGGCAGCATGAAAAGCTTGGGAAATAAGATGTATGTACTTGTTTACTTTTGATGCTGAAACATTACTTGTCACTGAGTGTTTGCACTAGGTGCCAGCTGAGCCTCTCAGGCATGTAGTTGAAAATTGGTTTGGGATTGCTTTCTCATATAATATTTGAATTTTTAAAGTTACGACATTGCAGGCTAGAGTAAAATGGCAAGTGCCTGAAGGCAAGGCTGACATAACAGCTAAATGAGCGGAGGGCAGAGTTGGTTTTGACTCTGGTTCTACCATGTTGGCGAGGAGGACAAAGAGGAAGAGAAGTGATTGCCTGATGTGGAATCATTTGAACATTCCTGCAGAAAGACAGTTTAAGGAAGGATGGTGTGTTTAGTGGCATATGAGAATTTACACTGCATACATGGAGTTACTGTAGAGGACTTTAATTGCGTTCTCAAAAGCCATCAAAACAGTGGCCCACAACTAGGGATGCTTAGTGACATACATGCATGTTCAGAGCAGCGATGATACATCAAGCCATGTGGTTAGCAGAGATTGTTTTGTCAGTTTTGTTTTTTTTTTAAGTTCCCAAGTTGGACAGAAGTAACATTTGCCAGCAGAAACCTGGTGTTCCTACCTTGAGGTATGTTGTAGTTAATTAAAGAGGGAGGTATGCTATTCTGTGAAGGATACAGCATGGTGCAATAATGTGAAATTGCAAAATCAGTATCATGTTTATAAAGCACCCAGAAGTATTTCTGTATATGCTAGCGTGCTTATGCCTAGGAGTTTAAAAGAGCCTCGTGTAGTTTGATATTCAATCTAACCACTGCTGTTAACTGATTATTAAAACAAGAGTCTCATTTAACTATGGGCTATTTTCATTCTGTTCCTGTGAGATTTTTCTAGTTACCATCTGCTGCTTTTTCTCTTTTTCTCAGGAAGCAACTGTGTCCAGCCCTAGTAGTAATCCTGGGAAATCCAATCCATGACAAAACTATCACCTCTGCCCACAGCAGCGTCTGTTTAGAAGCTGATTCACCTTCCTCAGGGGTCTCTGATCATGGCCGGGGTTCAGGCTGTTCATCCACAGCACCTGCCCTTAGCGGGCCAGTTGCACGGACCATATACTATATTGCTGCAGAACTGGTTCGACTGGTGGGGACAGTGGAATCCATGAAGCCTGTGCTGCAGTCTCTCTATCACCGGATATTGCTTTACCCACCACCTCAGCACCGAGTAGAAGCCATCAAAATTATGAAAGAGGTGGGATGTAAAGTCCAGGTGTAAATCCATGCAAATAAAGCAAAATGTTATTTTAACAGTAAATGTTGCTGAGATGTGCACATTTGTCCATTCCATACTTTAGCACTAGTGATGCTGTAGTTGCTCCTTTC
Organism: Pavo muticus; assembly: GCA_016647715.1. Classification (NCBI taxonomy): domain Eukaryota; kingdom Metazoa; phylum Chordata; class Aves; order Galliformes; family Phasianidae; genus Pavo; species Pavo muticus. The sequence goes on along the minus strand of JACDJE010000039.1, from coordinate 6,275,682 downwards.
TGAGTACAGTTTTTACATTAAAGCTACTCTGACAAATATATTTAGTTTTACAGAATTGTAATAGCTATATTTGTCTCTAAAATGCAAGCTGCTATGGCAACTCCATGTTCACGCTTGGAGCAGGTCTTATCACTGAGTCATGACTGCTCTTTTGGATGAGATGGAGTGTAGTGATTCTGTTCTCAGCTCCTTTGGCATTTTTCCCCACTCTCTGCTCTTGCTAGAAGACGTTCATCCTCACAGTGTTCCTGACGTTAAGGCGAATGTATGCTTTGATTATGTGCCAGGTTTTTGAAATATGGTTTCCTTCAGCTGTATTAGAGTAGCCAAAAGGAAGCTGCCAGTGTCACAAGTGGCTGTCAAGGCTGGTCCTTTATGGGCTGTCACCCTGTACCTGTGACAGTGCTTGTGAGACTTCCTCGAACAGCACATTTACATCGGCTGCATTCTTCTCATATTGTGGACTGCAAAGCAGCTTCCATAACTTGTTTGAACAATGGTTTCTTTAGAGGGTTTTTGTTCTAGCTTGTGTGTAGAGAGGCTGTCTGAAGATCCTTCCTAACACCACACAACCACCCACAGAGTTGCTGTCAGAGCGCCCAGTCGTTCTGGCACTTACCTTCCTATAATTTTAAACAATAGCAAGATGACAATCTGCATTTCATTTTTAAGATATTTTAGGAAAATATTAGTTCAATATTTTTTACCTTCAGGATCTGTTACTTCTTTCTGCTCATTAATACACTTTCTCCCTGAATCACTTCACAGAAGTAATCACTTTGTGTGTTTTTGCATGACTACCTTTTTGTAACTGGGTGACTGAAGAGCAAAACTCCCTTCAATATATAATATAACATGATATACTTGTATATTTAGGCATTTGAGATCGTCTTGGTTGCAGTTCAGTTGAAACATATTCAGTCAGTAATGTAAAGTACTAGGGAACAATCTCTATGTAATGCATGTTGTATGTGCTGTTTTTCTCTATAAGCGTTTCTCTTTTTAAAAAGAGGAAAGATAGCTTTAATAAATAGAACTCCAGTATGCTGTTTTAGTTTGCTGAGAGAACTTACAGTACTGCTGCTTCAGGTTCCAGCATTTGACCAAACTATGACTCATTTATTGTATTTAAATAACACTTAAATTACTCTCTAGTAACTTATGTTTCCTTTCCTTTCAGATACTTGGCAGTCCTCGGAGGCTTTGTGATTTGGCAGGGCCCTGCTCTTCTGAGTCAGAATCCAGGAAGAGATCTATTTCTAAAAGGAAGTCCCATCTGGATCTTCTCAAGCTGTATGCTTTGTTTCCTCCTTTATCCTCTTAAACCTGTGTGCACAAGACACTTAAATAGTTGCACCTTCAGAAGCATATCCATGTATGAGCCAGGGTATCTCCCAAGTGAAATAAGCTGTGAAACAATATGACGGGTAAAAGCTTTTACTGATTTTTAGTCAAAGATGAAGTCAAAGGAGGTAATCCGGAATTGAAACATTGTCAGATTGAGCACAAAGCATTCTTCATTCTCATCAAGAGCATATCTTGATTATTTTCAGGACACATAACTTAACTTCAGTTGGAGGAGGGGAGCATTGCTTGTTTGTTTCGTTTTTCAGTGTAAGTGCTTGTCTGTAAGGGAAAATGCACTGTATGTGCTGGTAAAAATGCACAGTAACTATTTTCCTGGTTGGCACTTCCTTTACAGATTGGCCGTATCCACACGGGAGATGTAATTATTTGTTGTAATTCTAGTTGTCTTTTTCAGAAGTAGTATTACAGGATAATTTCACTTCTGTTTTTCCTAGTTCTGGAAGGATAGTATTGGATGATAATGACAGGCTCGCTATATATGCTGCATCACTTAAATAAACTCTGTTTTAATTGTAGTATCATGGATGGGATGACAGAAGCGTGCATCAAGGGTGGTATTGAAGCATGTTATGCTTCAGTGTCATGTGTATTCGCCCTGCTTGGAGCACTGGATGAGCTAAGCCACGGCAGGGGTCTTAGTGAGGAACAGGTCCATCTGCTTCTCCGGCGTCTGGAAGAATTGAAGGATGGGACTGAGACAAGCAGGGACTCCATGGAAATCAATGATGCTGACTTTAGGTGGCAGAGGCGCATTCTATCCTCAGAAAATCCTGCCTGGGAATCAGGAAATGAGAAAAGTCCTGATATTAGCATTAGTGTTACCACAGACACTGGTCAGACCACTTTGGAAGGAGATATGGGACAGACAACTCCAGAGGATAATCTGGAAAGCCAAAAAAACTCACTGCCATCTCCAGCTGGACATGAAAGCAAAGAGATTCGTTATAGAGAACCAGAGTCAGAAACCATTGACCAGCCAGACGTTGTTCAGAGAAGCCACACCATAGTCTATCCAGATATAACTAACTTCTTATCAGTTGATTGCAAGACCCGGTCTTATGGATCCAGATACAGTGAAAGTAACTTCAGCGTAGATGACCAGGATCTTTCTAGGACTGAGTTTGATTCGTGTGACCAGTATTCCATGGCAGCAGAAAAGGACTCTGGCCGGTCAGATGTTTCGGACATAGGCTCTGACAATTGCTCCCTGGCTGATGAGGAGCAGACACCACGGGACTGTCCAGGTACCAGGTCCTTACGTACTGCTGCTCTCTCTCTAAAGTTGCTGAAAAACCAGGAAGCAGACCAGCACAGCGCACAGCTCTTCATCCAGTCACTTGAAGCTCTTCTTCCTCGGCTCATAGCTCTCCCCAGCATAGAGGAGGTGGATGCAGCACTGCAGAACTTCTCTTCAGCTTTTTGCTCAGGTTTGCAAGCAAATATTTACTGTCCAACCAACATGCACACTGTAAAAGCACTGTACACAGATTCTCTTGTAGGAGCTCATCTTCAGGGAACATGTCCAGAATAAGAAGGTTTGTGCTCTACAAAGCACATTCCTCTGCAACAGCACGTTTCTTTTAGAGCGGGGCAAATTGAATATGCAGGTTAATCCACGAGCACTTAACAAACTCTGGATTATGTCCTCAATCAATAGTAAAATCAAATTTTCTGTAGTATGATACCTCTTCACAGGCTTGTAAAGAACTATTGAGAAAATTTGCATGTGCTGACGTTAAGGAGAGGCTGCCCATTAGTATGAAAACTGGGGATGTGGGGAGAACTGTCACCTGTTTTGAAAGGGATTCGAGTAGTTTAATACGTTACCTCAGTACTATTAGTAATGCCAAGCCTTGCGGAGAAGATGATAGAAATCCCACTACAGTATGCTATTGAAAAGATAAGAAAGGAGGATCAACTCCTCTTTCTCACTTTTTTTTCTTTATACTGCAATTTATCATGACAGGAAATTGAAAGCTCAAGTTCAGACCAACTGAAAAATAGTTAAAAGATCTTACCTTGTAAGAGGTAGAATGCTTACTCTTCTCTCAGGGTTAGAGTTGGGATTTTGACTTGGTCAATCGAACAAAAAAAAAAGACTATGCAAAGGCAAGTTTGTCCTGTTGATAGTATAACTAAGATATGCACATATTGTTAGAGAGGTTTCTTTTTCCTGGCAGTGGCAAAGGTGGAAATGTTCATGAAAATATATTTCTCTGTTTCTTAAATTTAATTCACCACAATTGCCTTTTCCATCACTTCTCTCTTAATCATTGCTTCATTCATTTGTGCTTTCATACACATTACTCATACAGAGTCAGAAGGGATGCTTCCGCTATCATACAGCAGGATTTTGATATGAAGCTGGGTGAATGTGTTAACACCACACAAATAAGCTGATATTTCTGATTTTCCATTTAAATGCTGCGCAAATAAGCCTAATTCAGGAAGATAGTAATAAGGCATTCATAAGAAAGGAGTTATCTTTAAAAGGACATTGATTTCATTCTGAATCGAGGTGCTCTAGAGCATTCTTCCTGTCACAAAGAGTTCATTTTCCTGTAAAATAATGAAATTGTAGTATAAGTCCAGGGTTAGAACTCTAACCCTTGTGTGCCTTGTTAGCTCATATGTAGATAAGCATACAACATCTTTCTCCTAACCTTTTGTCTATCAGATCCCTATAGAAGGTTCTGAAGAGTTGGAAGAGGTATACCTAGCAGACTTCCAGATTTTAAAGCTAAATACGACTTTTGTTGTCGTTCAGTATGGCTAATACAGTGAAAAAGGCAGAAGGATAATAGCCGTTTTTGCATTAAGTCCATATTTTCTGGTTTGTACATTTCTCTTAAAAAGACAGCCAGTCTTAGACTGAGACTGTTGAGTTGAAGAAGACCCTTCACATTTCTAAGAAAGCCAGCCTCGTGGTGTGATGTATCTTAGTGTTTTCTTAGGGCATTCCCCTTACTTTTGTACACAAGGTCTGTGCAGTTCATGTTCCAGTAGGACATCTGGAACAGGGCTCAGTTGAGCTGAAACAGTCCTTTAACGTGTACCTCTGCTCTTAAACAAAAGTCCATCAACATTTCTGAGGTGAGAACTCGTATAGATGAGAGGCATGAGTCTGAAGGCCTATTTAAAATGTATCCATGGGTAGGAATTCTCTCCTGGAGAGCTTCTGAGACACCAATTCTGCCTCTGAAGGAATATTAAATTATTATTTCAGAACTCCTTCATTAGCACCAGAAATTCAAGGCACAAAGTAGGTGATGAAGTTAAAGGAGCTGATCTAACTCCTTGGATCTATAGCATCTATTCATGTATAATTCCTGAGACTACATTAGGAAATTTGAATATCAGTTAAGATTCAAGTTGAGAAGAAGAGACAGATGCAGTTCTGAGACCAACCCACGCAGAAATAGTATTTTTGTTTCTGAGTCTTTATTTAGGTGCTTTGGTTCATTCATTAATTTTTCTTACACTAGGGAGCAGTGAAATATGTTAGTATAGAGTCTAGCAGTCTTTCCTACCAGCTAGATCCTTAAACAGCGTTGTAACGTTGTGTTTTTGTGTGACTGAAAAACAATGAAAGGATGTAGGAATTTGAGGTGCTGACACATGAATTTAAGCATAGAATCAGCAAAGGAAGCTAGGCAGAATTTAAAGGAAAGTAAGATTTGAAAGTCAGCTGGTTATAATGTTCCTTCAGAAAGCTCCCCCTTGCTTGTTGCTAGATAAAATCAATGCTAAAAAGAGCCTAGTGACATTGGAGTGTGATGTCTATCTAAAAAATACTAAATTGTCTAGAAATGGTCAATATTGTCTTGGCTTGAACAAAACATTGTTTGCATTTTACATGGGCTCTCTTTGTTCTTGCCAATTTAAATGAACTGTCTCTGTTAGGGCAGTGTACTAACCTCACTGTTTGCTATGGCTGGCAGACTTTTATAACTAAAATTAATGATCAATATTCTCTTAATTCAGATATCACTATTCTCATGAATTACTGTTTCAAGGAATTAATTCTAATAATGGTGTTCCACTGTGTTAATAATCATAGCAAGCATTTTAGCACCAGATTTTGATTGCACAGCCTTTAGTGGCAAGGTTTTTGTTTCATTAAGCATCAGTGCAAGTTGTTTATCCATCAGCTCATCCTCTCAAAAGGAGGATGTCAAATGTAGTTAGTTGCTTTCTGATATTTTAGAAGGAGTTAGGGGTCAGATTTTTTCCAAATATACATGCCCTATTTTTACTAGCCTCTTTTATGTGCAGCTGTATACAAGTGTGCTTTTATAAGCAGTTTAGCCCACATTTTCATTTATGTAGCACTCTACATTGAGTTGATATTACTCTAGCTTATTCTAGGTCCAGAAGTACTTATTTAAGATACCACACATCAAATTAGTATATACTAGCTACATCAAGTTCATGATCCAGAACTCAGCAAAGTGTGAAGATCCATCTTTTAACTTTAGTGATGGAGTCACTGGAGCTACTTATAGGCCTACTGTTAAGCACGGGGTTATGATTTTGGGACCAGCTAAAGATTCTTTGTTAACTTTCACCATAAGAAACCTACCACAAACACGTGGAAATGCGTGTTGATACAATGTGTGGCCAGCCCTATCACCCCTCTTCCACAAAGGTTGCTCCCTTGAAAGAGTTGTTCATTTCTTAGACCCACCCTGGAACAGTTACTCTCTCTCTAAATCCGCCCTCAAACAGTTATTCACCTTATCCACGCCCCCAAAGTGACGTCAGTGGAAAGTCCGAGAAGGCAGCAGCACAGAACTTTCAAACCCTCACGAGGCAAGAAAAACATTTGCTTCTTTTTTGTGTGTGGATTTTTATTTTTTATTTTTTAATGTTGATGGTTTGTTGTATTTTGTCTAAGAACAGGCATGAGATTTGTGGTGGGAGGAATATGTTCACAGTCAACCACTTCAGCAGTTAACTAAGCGACACAGCTGTGCTTCTTCATGTAACAAACTTTGGAAGCTCTCTCTTTTGTTTCATTACAAATGTTCCTCTAGGAGAAAACTTACTCCTTAATTTCCCCTAATCAATGTTATACAAATGGATTTCACAGTTGATGTGAAAACCATGAAATACTGTGGTTCATGGTGGGAGGGGGTCAAACATTTCTGGATTTTTCGTGGCTCAGACGATAGCTCAAAGGAATTTGATTAAGTATTGCTCATACTTGATTTATTATTTTCTACCAGTAGGCCAGCTAACTCAGAGGAAAATGTATGTACTGCCCATCCTACCTAGGAAGAAGAGATTACACCCTACAGTCATGCCCAGTGGTACAACTTCATACAGATAGTGTTTTCAGGAGTACTGAGTGCTTACAGATGATGGCTTATGGGACTGACAAGTGCTCAGCTGTCTAAAAAACAGGTGTTGTATGACCTAAACAGGGCTTGGAGTTGTAACAATTTCCTAGCCAGCTTGACTCCAAATATTTGTAAACATACCTCTAGGTCATGGAAAGAACAATGCCTTGACAGCCTGATCTAGTGGGTGGCAACCCTGCACATGGCAGGAGTTTTGGAACTGGATAGGCTTTAAGGTCCCTTCCAGCCTAGACCATTCTTTGATTACAGCCTGACCCTGCAAGGTGCTGAGCACTCCAGTCCCCATCCAGCAGCTCATTTAGCTGGAACAGGTTTACTGAGATGTTAAAAGGTCTGTGTCCCTCATTAGCACCATTTGTGCCAAGTCTGCTCAGTTTCCTCTAAGTACACAGGCTTTGTCTCTGCCCCTACCCACCTCACCTTTCTGATTAGCACTGCAGATGTATCCTGCCCTTTGCTTTGTACCTGGCAGACATCCTAATGAATATTGGTGCTCCTTATGTGTTTCAAATTAAGCATGTTTCTTTGCTAGACTGTGACTGGGCTGTTCAGTGTGCTGCAGCACTGCATTATGGATGGACTGTTTAGTTCTCTACTCCCTACTCTAGTACATTAAATAGAGTAACTTCTGCTGATGATTCATTAACTATTCTAGCAATCTGTTGCTGCTGGAATGCTAGGGTTAGTTTCTGATCTTTTTTTCCAGGCAAAATCTGTGTAAAATGTGAGAGCTCACATGGTGTTTTTGTTAGGTATGATGCACTCACCAGGATTTGAAGGAAACCCAAATTTCAGCTTCCAAACTCTGATGAATGCAGACAGTCTCTACATGGTCTCTCATTACATTCTGCTGCTAAACTTAAAATTGGCCAACTCAGATTACTACAGGAAGAAACCTCCCCAAGCCCCTGTGTTGCTGGTGAGTTGGTGAAAACAGGGAAAATGTTTGAAAAGAGATTTCATTTCCTTTCACATAAAACAGCCTGCATGTAAGTGTCCTTCATGATACTTGCTAAGTGGAGAAATAATAATTGCAAATGAAGCAAACTACTTATAAATTTTGCATGATAAATGTCATGCATCTGAATTACACATCTTCTCTGTAATTCAGGGAGGAATGAATGCTGCTTACTGATTATCATTAAAGAAGCAGTTGTTTTGATGGATGCTGCATCTTTATAACAAAGCTTCACTGCCATTGTGTAATGCATTAAATATTGTTCGTCCCTACTATAAAGGTGTGTACCTTCATCTTGCAACTACTTTTGAGCATAGTAACAAATGTCTTGCTTAATATCAGCTTTGCATTTATACAGATAAAGGCATGAGTTGTCTGAGTGAAAGATAATTAGATTTTAATGCCTAAGTATTACTGAAGATAGTTCAGATGTATCTAATTGGACCCCAGTTTGTCTGCGACAACTGTTCAATGCAAAAGGGCCTGACTGCTGAACAAGCAGCATTAGGTGCCACAAATTTGTTTATAATGGAGTTGAGATCCTACCCTCACCTTGTGGAAATGGTAAGAGATCAGCTTGTGTCTTTGTCGCTGTATGAGAACTGTCATTATTGTTTGCATCTTGCATGATCTGCAATAAGAGAAGGGAAAACTCTTCATTCATGTCATTCTCCAATGAGAATGATGTTCATGTCATTTTCACCATAGAGACACACTGTGATTCTGTTAGTTCTTAGTTTTGTATAACTTCAGGTCTACTCCTGCATCACCTTATGCTCAGGAATGGATCTAGTGCTAGAAACTCATGCTGTAGAACTTACTGTTGTCTTACCTCTGGCTTTTGTGGTTGCCTGCAGAAAGAGTTCATGAAGCAGGTCCAGTCCAGTGGAGTGTTGATGATATTTTCCCAAGCCTGGGTTGAAGAACTGTACCACCAGGTACTAGAAAGGAACATGCTAGGGGAAGCTGGATACTGGGGAAGCCCTGAAGAACACAGCCTTCCACTTATCACCATGCTGACTGGTTAGTACAATGTTATGATGGCAGGAACTAACTTCCAATTGTGTCTAAAACAAGCTATAATAACACTCTGCTTCAGTCCGTTATATACCAATAATCAGGCAATGAGTGGTGTTTCACTAATGTGCAACTAAAAGACTCAGTAGTGGCAGATACCTAAGTGCTTGTTCTGGGTCAGACAGGAAACTTTAAAGCCTGGGTTTAAAAACAAACAAGTCCCCTGAAACTTAGTAGTAGTCTTGATTCTCTGTGGTCAGTGTGACCCAAATCTGAATAGACTGGAATGTCTTGTTTACTCAACTTGTGGGTTGATGATAATCTGTGTGGTGGCAGTGTCCCAAAGTCACAGATATTATCAGGATCCAGATGAACAGAGACTCATCCTTATTGCCTACAGAGGAATGCTTGCTAATTAAGATAAATGGTGAGGTTATGGAATTCAAAAAAAAAAAAAAAAAAAAAAAGGCACTGTTATTTTCTCTGAAAGGTGGCTGCCTTTTGCTTCAGGAGGTACTGATAGCCTTCAGGAGTTGTAAGGAAGAAATATACTTCTTCAAATACCATTGGACCCAGTATCCTACTGATATTCCTAATAACCTATGTGTAAAATCATATGAATTTTGGTTACCTTTAGAAAATGTATTACGTTAATTTAAATGACTTGTAATCTGGACCCTGATGTATATAATGAATATACCTGAATAACACAGCTGCTAGGCTCTCCAGTCAGTTACAGGCTAAGTGACTCACTGAACTTCTCTGAGCTCCTTCAGTTTACACAGCATGAAGATGTGATCTGCAGCTTTCTGTTTCCATGGGATGACTTTAGCAGTACCACTGTGCTTCATAAAGTTGAAATTTTTAAAATCTGTCCAAGGATACATTTAAGTGTATGCATAAAGGAGAGTTTTGCATATTCTGGCCAAATGAATACAGAAGAATGTTTGACACCTGACAGTATGGAGGGGACGGGTAGATTTGTATACTGAACCAGAGCGTATTTTAATTCTCTCAACCTCGGTTACAGCAGGTTTGGTACCTGTTAATGATGAGTGGTAAGACTGCTCTTTTCTTGATGTCATAGCGTAGCCATTTCCATATGCCTTTGGTACAAACGAAAATAAATAGTGGAGTCTGGTCCTGGAAGCTTTCCACAGATTGGTCCCCCTTTGGTTCAGATTTGTGCTATGCTAGGGATATGCCAAATGGCAGTAGTGAGAAGCTGAAAACCCGGAGCACCTCCAACAAGTACTGAAAAATAATCCTTAGCTTCATTTGAGGGGAAAAAAAAATATCATATATGACCTGCTGAAAAGCAACAGGATGTCTATGATACTATAGTGGTATAAAATACACTGTCTTTCTGAATGTACATACTATATGATTGCAAAGAAGTAATTAGAACAGTGTATGTATGGAGAATGCTGCTTCAGCTTAGCCATTAACTAGTAATCAAAGAGCAATGTTCTGAGAGGTTTTTGCTGACTGTGTTGAGACCAGCATTTCCTTTAAATATTGTATGATGAATGGTCAGTTGGGAAGCTGAAATAAACACTTTTGGAAAAATAATAGCCATGTGGAAAAGAGACAGATGAGCTTCTAGGAAGCAAATCAGTCCAGTGCCCTTAATATTGAACTCTGTTGCAAATTAGTCTTGCATTTAAAAAAATGCTGCATTTCTTTTGTTGACATTGAACCCACGTAGGTCTAACCCACTAATGTTTCCGTTTAGAACATAGGATCCCAGTGTGTCTGGGGGACTGTGAGATATGGGAACACATGGTTAAAAGATTTAGCTAGGTTTGAAAGGAAGTATTCAGAAATGCAGAGATTGTGCATAAGGGTGCAGGAGGTCCAAAACTATAAGAAATACCACGTAATCTTTACCAGGAGTTCCACTGACTGTAACTTCAGGAGCTTTTGGGAGCAGGGGTATTTCCACTCTATGAGAAAAAGCTGGTAATACCAGACAAAGCATATAAAGTGCCACAGCTTATGTTTATACCAAGGCTTCACCAGGCTGCCAGAAAAGGGAGACTAAAAAGCATACGTGAGAAATCAGGAACATTAAAACCTACTTGAGCAAGGAGCCAGTAAGAGATACTTTCTTTTTGCCATCTGTTTGTTGAGTAGTAAGTAATCTGTTGTTTTCTTTAATATTCTGGCAGACATCGATGGCTTGGGAAGCAGTACAGTTGGTGGCCAGTTGATGGCATCTGCTTCAGCTCAATCTCCTCTTTCCCAGAATCAGAAGACAGATGATTGTGTTGTTGCAGGTATTGAGAAGCACAAGTGTATCTACCAATGGTCAATTGTTCTATACTATAAACACGCTTGGGTTTAAGAACAGCAGTTTAAGTTTTGGAGTAAGTGTATCAGTGTATCCTGCATATGAATCAGCTGGATGGTCCAGCATGCAGGGGACACTAATGACTTCTTTTTTTTTTTTTGCATTTTTTAACTGTTGATAATAAAGATGCTGTTATGTCATTTTCCAGTAGCAGTAGTAATGCATTTCTCACTCCAGGAGTTGCTTTTGCCCGATACCTCTTAATTGGCTGTTGGAAGAACTTGATTGACACTTTGTCCACACCGCTGACTGGTCGCATGGCAGGCAGTTCCAAGGGGCTGGCATTCATCTTGGGAGCAGAAGGAGCCAAAGAGCAGAACCAGAAGGAGAAAGACTCCATTTGTGTGAGCCTGGATGGACTGAGGAGGGCAGCCCGCCTGAGCTGTGCCCTAGGTACTGCTGTATTTTGTGTTGTCATGGGACACTCACAAAATAGGACGATAACTTTCTCTAAATGAATTTGGAAGAGAAAAGCAGTATTCTTTTCTAGTCAGGGATGACCAAGGAACCTGTAGAACTTCCCATTGAACCCACCTTACCGACGACATAGACATATACATTCATTTTGACTTGACTCAACCTGTCATTCAGATTGCTTGGGGTTAGGGAGGAAATGCTAGTTAAACATTCTGCTGTTGCTTCACAGGAGTTGCTGCTAACTGTGCATCTGCTCTTGCCCAAATGGCTGCTGCGTCCTGTGTCCAAGAAGAGAAAGAGGAAAAAGAAATCCAAGAGCCCAGTGATGCTATAGCTCAAGGTAACAATGTGATTAAATGATCTACCTTATCTCATATTGTCTGCAGAGATGCAGCTGGAAGGCACTTTGCTATACACAAAAGAACAAGAGGGAATGTCACCATTATTCTTTGATAGGCATACAGGATCTAAGTTTAGATGCTTCAATGAATGTCTTGCTGTCATAGGTCCTTAACAATATGACATGTTAATCGTAATTTATATGGAACTGAAATCAGCTGAAAAACAGGTAAGGCTAACTGCTTTTATTTTTAAGTGTGCACTTCCTAATCTTTGTGATACTCATACAATGAGAGGGCATCAGAAAAACTATTTCGTTGCTGTGTTGTGTGATAACAAGCTGAACTTGCATCCCTGTCTCTGACTTGTCTTAAATCATGTTAAAGGAAGTTGGAATGGTAATTAAAAAAAAAAAAAGGCATAGCAGCTAAAATGTTCTGCACCCCTGTGCAGAGGTTCCACATCCAGTGAAAGTCAATAAGGTCTTTGGTTGGTTGGAGATCAGGTAACATCTGATTTCTAATGGCAAGAAACACATAACAAAATATACAGTTCCACTGATGACCCTACTTTGCACTGGAATTACGTGTCTCAGTAGAGAAAACAAACCTGAGGTCTGAGGGCAAGCTATCTTTTGACCACTCTACCCAATATGACAGTTGAGTTGGCCAGGCTGCATAGAAGCAAAAAGGAGGCAGTAGTAGTGGCCAGAGGCCAACAGACCTGTTTTATGGAAGTTGGAAAGTTTCAGAATTTGTTTTGATTCCAGTGCAGCATGAAAATTAAGCTTTTTGGAGATCTTAATGAAAAAGAAGATCCAAATGCTTGTAGTTCAGAATAGGATTCGTTTTGCTTTGACAAGAGTATCCATTATCAAAAGCTCTTTGTTGGGACTTTTGTATGGAAATTATGTGAAATCCATAAACCTTTTTTTCTATTGCAAAAGAGATTTTGGTAAAAATAAATAAATAAAAATCCAGCCAGCACAGAAGAGAAACATGTAGTATTGCTGGCAATGCTGCATATGTTCTGTGGGCAATAAGATGTGAATTTGAGGCTAGAGGGGTGTCAATCTGATTTTTCATGAAATCAATCCAAAGGGATTTTCATTTTAAAGCTGCCTGATGTTTATGTAGAAAAAGTGAGATTCTGTAGTTTTTTTTTTGCCTAAATTCCAACTTCTTTTGTAGTTTTCAGGTTGTATACCTTTATCACCACCATATAAAGAAGCAAATGTTTGTTTAAAATCTGGAGGCGGCAATGTTCTTTTTGTTTTTTTGTGCTGCAGTGAAACAGAAAGTGGAGCAGAAACTGGAGCAGATGGGGAAAGTGCAGGGAGTCTGCCTACACACTGCTCATGTTTTGTGTATGGATGCAGTCCTAAATGTGGGCCTGGAGATGGGAAGCCACAATCAAGACTGCTGGCCTCATGTGTTTAGGTACTTAGCAGCTTTCCCAAAAGAAACATAATTTACAATATCTTGCCACAAAGTACCAGCCTGAGAAAAAGGACTTATATTCTGGGAGTCTTCTCCATAGCCAGTAAAAGTGAATTAACTGTAAATACCTGTAAGAGAAAAGTCACTTCTTTCCACCTCTGTTTAGAGACAAAATCAATGCTTAGAAAATTCATTGTTGTCAGAAGACTGTGTCAGATCCTGAAACCTAAATGGCCATTCAAGTTCCTCAGCTAGGCTGTTTGCTATCTGGGGACATGGGAGGCCAAAAGATGTAAAACGAAAGGCTATCTGTGATGTGTCTGAGAGTTTTACTTACACTATGCTTCTGACTTGAGTACAGATTCAAGCATTTCTTCAGTGAGTCCTCTGATTTAGGGACAGAGGAGCTGTTGTTCTGTGGCATTAATCTGTCTTTTCCTTCTGTTCTCAGGGTGTGTGAGTACATCAGCACTCTGGAGCACACCCACTTCAGTGATGGCACCTCCCAGCCATGCCTTACCATCACCCAGTCACAGCAGGCACCTGGAGGCCCACACTCAGACACTGAGCTGGGTGAGGCTCCTCAGGAACAGACCCCTGAGCAGGAGACCACCCTCAGCAGCAATCCTGTCATTCAGCCAGTTTCCATCCAGGAACTCGTCAAGGAGAGCAGTAAGGGCAGAGCTTTTGACTTCCGTGGAGGCAGCCTGCTGTGTGGGACCAGTGCTGCCAAGGCTGTTCTCACACTCTCCACGCAAGCTGACAGGTAAAAGCACACTAGATTCTCTGCTCCTAAAACAAGACCAAAATGGACCTTTCTGTGATGCAGTGGGCCCTGATCTTTACATCTATTGCAGCCACTTGCTTCAGTTCAGTTTCACAAGGGAGCTACATATCACAGCCAGCAGATCTTAAAAGACTTGGTTTTCTGCACCTTTTGCCGTACTTGCCCTGCTTTTTGGAAGCGCTGGGCTGGGTATGTCTGAATCTGCCAGTAAATCACATGCATCCTAGGAAGTAGTAGTTTTATTGCTTGCATGTAAATTAATCTATTGTGTTTGTGCATTAAAGCAGACAAAAAAAAAGTAGGTGTCATGTCTTGACAGGAAGGGACTGAGTCACAAGACCAGTGTCAGTTGGAAAGCAGCTACTACTGTCAGAACAACAGAAAGTTTTTCATGAAAAGCAGAATCAGGAAAGCATGGTTGTGTTAACTTCTAGCTGTACCATGTGAAATTTCTTTGTGATTCTATGGAAACTTGCCTCCAATCTGTGCAAAATTTTGCTGCTTTAAGGGTACAGGTTTAACTCTTAAATCTTAAGAACTCATTGCAGTTGAAAATAATGAGTCTTGTTTATATTCCTACATAGCAATTCAGATACAGCAGATCTAAGACTTAAATTGATTTCTTTCTGTAATTATTGTTTATGAACTGTTTATGCAATTAATATACAGTTAAGGGGCGGTTGTGATTCCTTGAAAAAGTGCATTTTTGTTGTAGTGCTGCATTTGTATCTTGGAAGGGTTCTGTCTGGTCCCACAGCACTCTACTTCCCACCCTCCAATTAATAACACTTCTGGATCAAAGCCCTTCCTGTGTGTGTTGCCGGAGGCAATGCACAGCAGCTATGTACATGTAAAGGTTTTCCTCTTACAAACACATTTAAGTCTCTGTATCATGAATTTTTCAGTTGATTTCTATTCTTTTATTCACAGACTCTTTGAAGATGCTGCTGATAAGTTAAATTTGATGGCGCTGGCAGGCTTCCTTTACCAGCTCAAGAAGGCTTCTCAGGCCCAACTTTTCCATTCTGTCACAGATACAGTTGATTACTCCCTAGCAATGCCAGGTAGAAAAAAAAAAAAACAAAACACAGACTTCTTTTCTCACATACAACTGTTCTGCTTGCAATACTAGATTTGTATTCTTACAGTTTTAATTTTCCCACTTGAAATTTCAGGGTATAAAGAAAATAATATTTATTCTAATAAGATCTTTCTGTAGGAGTACTGTGAAGTTTTTAGAAAAGATGGAGAACTTTTTTTAGACAAGGACCACATCTACCCCTGCTGTGAGATGCTTCAGAGGACATTCACTTAGAATTGTTCATAAAATGAGTGATAGCAAATGAAGCACGCAATTGAAAAACGAAAAATTCGACAGTAGCAGTTGCCTGCTTACTCTTCCCCAGCAAACTGAAGCATATACCTTACAGTACAAAACCTGTAAAAAGTTGTCTGTCCTGTGGCAGACATGAAAACCAACTGAATTGGTTTCTCCTTTCCCTGAGGTGCTACTTAACATTATCTCAGTATAAAAATTAGTAGTTCTTCCTTTTTGGTTCATCCTTGTCTCTAATTACTTTTTTTTTTTTTTTTAATAAAAAAAGGTATAGCGTTATATGTAGCAGTAAGTCAACAGCAGCTAGTAATAATGACATTAACATTAAGATAGGGCAATTAATTGCATATGTATTTTTACATTGAAAGTGGCATACTCATATTTTAAAATAGCATATTCTAATGAGACAATGAAGTATATTTTCAAATATTTTAAGAGGAAAGGAAGATGAGTTGTTCTCAGTAGGAAGTAAAAGTATTAGTGGCTATAGAACACATGATCCTTTTCTCGAATTCTCTGCTTCACACCAATTGTGTGGTAATAAGTACAAAAGACAAAGCAAAGCGAAATAATCTGCAGTCTATATTCTTTCCTGTAGATGTCACCAAAGGTTTTTACAACTGCTATTTTGGTTCTCAGTATCAATTGTTTACCTCCTTGCTTAACTTGTCTGCTCTTATCCATACTGGATATCATAACTGAATTATAGTGCATTATTTTCCAAGCCCTTGTGTTTTAAAAACGCTACCAAAAAATCTTCACTCAAAGGAAAATGAAATGTTTTTATTCCATTGATCATAACGCTTGGGTCTATCCCCTGTTCTTTTACCTACCCAGGTACAAGCTGTGTTTTACACTGATTTCTTTCTGGCTGAGTATTATTAGTTTCAAACTTGATTTACATTTCTCTTTAGACATCCAGAGACAGAGGAGCAGCTGTTCATTTACGCTTCTGTTTATTTTGTTTTACTCCCTTGTAGGGGAAGTAAAATCTACCCAGGACAGGAGAAGTGCACTTCACTTGTTCCGACTTGGTGATGCCATGCTCAGAATTGTGAGGAGTAAATCCCGCCCACTGCTCCACCTCATGCGCTGCTGGAGCCTGGTGGCACCTCACCTGGTGGAGGTAGGATTGGGGAGAACATGGGAATGTGTGCAAGGGGCGGCAAAGCTGAAAGAGCTGAAGAAGGTTTAATGGTTGTCTTGAAATACGTATCAGCCCTTAACATTATGTACTATTTGGTCTGTTCTCTTCACTTTTAAGTTCCATAAATGGCCAAATATAAGCATGATCAAATGCCGCTTTTTATCAAATATGATGTATATGCGTAAAAACTTTTAAAAGGGAAAAATGGTCACCTGGTAGCAACAAAAGGTAGTACTTAACATGAGGTCTGTTCTGTGGGGTTTATTCTTTAATTTATGTTTAGCTGTCTGCTCCTTCAATTTTCATCAAATCTTTAGGCGTCTGTGAGACCCTAAGCCGCTCATAGTCTCAGTCACCCAATTCCATAGCAGTACTTTCCCATTTTCTTTGCAATGGGCTCCCTAGTTACAGTCATGATGAAGCTTTTATTAGGGTTCAGCATCATGAATTGCTTTTGTGTTTGGGCGAAGTCTTGTACTCTTCCTGTCCCTGCAGGCTGCCTGTCACAAGGAGAGGCATGTGTCTCGGAAGGCTGTCTCCTTCATCCATGACATCCTTACCGAAGTGCTGACGGACTGGAATGAGCCTTCTCATTTTCACTTTAACGAGTCACTTTTCCGCCCCTTTGAGCGTATCATGCAGCTGGAGCTGTGTGATGAGGATGTGCAAGACCAGGCAAGTCAGCCCTGATTAGGGTGTCTGTATCTGACCTACCATGCCCATAAGAAGGATGGTCAGCAGAGTGCACTTGGTCGACTTGAATATTTCCCCAAAGCCCTTCAAATGGTGTCCCTCAACTATCTTCAGGAATTCAGGAGGGCACTGCCTACCTAAATCGGCATTATGGTAGATACAGATATCTTTCTGTACTTCCAAAGAGCCTTGACATGTTGCTGTTCAGTGTAGCTTACTGTTTTTCTTCTGTAAAGCAGTTGCAAAACAATATATGTGTGGCCCTGTTCCTCAGTCAGGTCTTCCCTCAGAAGCAGACCCAAATGTGATGCTTGAACCTACCAAATTATTGTTTTATTTCCCAAGATTCTAGTACACCAGGTATTAGAACAGTACCTTTAGAGAATAATTTTGTACAAGGCAGAAACACTGTGTTTTCAGAACTCTGCCCCTGTCCACTTAACTGTTTATTGCTTAGACTAGTTCTTTATAGAAGTGCATCTGGCTTTAAGGTTATTTAATTAAATTATCTAACAAAAAAAAAAAATAGTCTAGATTTTGAAATCCAGATAAGAGAGTGTATCTAGAAATGTGTTTAAAGCCTTCCTCATTCCTTCTGCAGGTCCAGCTTTGTATCAGTTCTGGTTTTATTCTTTGAGCCTTTCCTACACTGTTTGCAGGTGGTCACCTCCATAGGAGAGTTGGTGGAGATGTGTTCTACCCAGATCCAGTCAGGATGGAGACCGCTGTTCAGTGCCCTGGAAACAGTTCACAGCGGCAATAAGTCAGAGGTTAAAGAGTACCTTGTAGGAGAATACTCTATGGGTAAGGATTTAAGCACTGACTGTTTTGTGTGTGCTTTTGTTTCTCAGTCTAATTCCTTTGGGCCCCAAGAAATAACTCAGTACATTTTAAATGCCTGACCTGAATAGATGCTCTTAAACAGTATAGCTCACAATGGCACTGTAATGGGACTGTACTGAAGTATCTGATTTATTAGGTTGGGAGTGAAAGAAGAGAGAATTTCCTTTTTATCCTTTCATTTCTGGTAGGTGAGTGGAATAAGAAAGAAATGCTTCAAACCTATTTGAATATTTTTGAGCAAAATGATAGTGTGCGAGTGCTGAGCATAGTTGGGTTCTTGTCACTGCCCTGCTGCAGTGACTCCATACAGTCACCTCCTCTCGTGTCGACTGTCTTTCTTACCATGTGAAACCTCCTGCTCTTACACATCAGTCAGTTGGTGTGATAGTCCAGGCAGGTACTTGTCCAAGCACTCAATCACAGGGATTCTTATTAGCAGTGCTGTTACAAATCATATTTGTTTTACAATTGATCCTATGTTCTCTCTCAGAGATGATTGCTAGTATGGAAGCTGGGTAGTAAGGACAAATAATTTTAATCTGTCCTTTTGCCATGTTTACAGGTTAATAAATGTTACAAGCCATGCATGAGGGATATGGTTTGCCTCCTAAATTTTGTCTTTCAGATCTGTTATGATCAGTGGCAAAATGCAAATGTATACAGCTTTTGAAGACTGATTAGCTACTTAGGAAAAACAAAGCTATTTTGTCAGAAGAGTCAGAATAGTTTTCAGTGTGACTGTTGTGTCATCTTGACAGTTAGGACTAAGGCTCCACCAAACAAAAGTGTTACTCAACTGAGTTTGAGTGCATGTACCTGCTCTTACCATTTGGGCGCTGATAAGCTGATATTTTTTTATAGATGTGAAGAAAGGAGACAGCATTACTTTCAATGTAGGGTTACACAAGTTGCCTTGGGAGCAAAAGAGGAGAAAGCATGTTAGTTTTTACTTCTAAGATGACTGGAGCATTTCTGTCTCTGCCCAGAACAGAACTGATCCTACAGATTCAGTTAAATTGTTGAGAAACTGTTGGAAATTCATCTTTATTGGAGATCTCCTCATCTTGTTATTTCCACAGGGAAACGCCAGGCCCCAGTGTTTGATGTCTTTGAAGCATTTCTAAACACAGATAGCATCCAGGTCTTTGCCAATGCCGCCACCAGTTATATTATGTGCCTTATGAAGTTTGTGAAAGGACTGGGTAAATACTTTTATTTTCCTTATATTTTATTAACCTATGGTATGTCAAACTTGATCCTGCCAAAAATGAGAATCCTGCTTTGTAATGCAGAGTATGGTAGGGGAAAGAGAGGCAGTGTCTGAATTTCTCAAGAATTAAGTCCAAAATGCTTTAAAAAAACAAAACAAACAAACAAAAAAAAACATTATCAAAGGAGAACTTCAGAAACATTTTGAATGCTATCAAGGGTATGAGTTATTATAGCAGCAAAGATACATCTCTCTCTTACATGTTTTCGTCATTTGATCTTATTTACATCAGGACTCGCTTAAGTTCAGTTTAAAAAAAATAAAAACACAATAATGGATATATGACAGTGGCATTGTGCAGTGACAGCACAGATTGTTTGTAATGTGCATTGCAAAATTTCTAGTAAGCAGTAAAGTTGAACTTTTTTTCTTTATGTATATGAATACAACTTAGGCCAAAGGATCCACAGAGGTATTAAGATTTGTAAGTACCTAACTGCAATTATTCCTTTCCTATTAAGTTATTTCACCATTTTTATCAATGGGGGGCAGAATTCAGTTCGCAATGACAGACTGGAGCTGTAATTATTATTACAAAAGAGGAACAAACTTGCTTGTCCAGTACCAGCAAGGAGAATTTGCATCCCTTCTGTAGAAGTGCTGTCATATTTCTTTAAGTTTCTTACTTTCATGAGATAAGTTTGTCCCATTTGTGGCTACACATCAAAAGCGAGATATGAGAATCATTCAGTTGTCATCTAATAAGATCAGACAAAGGATGATTTCTTCATTCTGTTCAGACACTAGAATACAACTGCATGAAGAAAAACAAAAACTAATCCTGTTTGTTTCTCTTCTGTCCCTCCCAATGCCGCCTTTCCCATCCCTAGGGGAAGTAGATTGTAAGGAGATGGGTGACTGTGTGCCAGGATCAGCATCTACAGACTTGTGCCTTCCCGCGCTTGATTATCTCAGGAGATGTTCTCAGGTATAGTGAACAATCTTGCACAGGTACTAACATGGCCTAGGAGACAGTCCTGACCTTGAGGCTTCGCATCACTGGTTAGGTAATGTGCATGAATGCAATAGAATTTGCTACAGGGCTGTTGGTAAGAGGCTGCACTGCCAGATAGAGACTGGCAATCTGAAGGATCCTCGTGTTCTGAGCCAGCTAACAGCAGGAAAACTGAGGAGGTAACAGCACTCAGAACAGAAGGATATGCAGGGAAAAAACATTCAAAACCTAACAGTAGCGCATCCAGCGTGACATAAAATCTTATTTAAACAGTTACTGTAAAACAGAGCTAAAAGTAGTAACATTTCTCTTATGTATTTTTTTTCCTCTTTTTTTTTTTCTTTTTAGTTGTTAGCCAAAATCTACAAAATGCCCTTGAAACCTATTTTTCTCAGTGGCCGGCTGGTTAATATGCCCCGAAGAGTGCAGGAGCAGTCCGCCAGCAGTGAGGATGGTATTGAGTGCATCCTTTCTGACTTTGATGACGACACTGGTAAGTGTACTGAAAGCAGGAAATGTAAGATTAATCAACTGTTTCTTTTACATATCACTGTAAATTTTGCCAACTGCTGAAAGCAAAAAGGAGGGGAAAAGCTTCACAGAGTTTGTGTCTGTTGTCTGTATACACATACAGCTTAGAGTTCATGTCCTGTCCATTTCTGTATGTTAAAAGCTACAGCTCACGTATGAGAAAAATGCAACCAGTGTCATGGGAGAAGGCAATAATATTGTAATTAAATGAATAATATTTTAAGTACCCTGATATTTATAATACAGCCAATACATATGTCTGAGAGCAAACACAAAAATACTTTCCGTGGAACCACAGCTATAGTAAAGGAATGAAAACCTTTTAAGGTTGATGCTGACAGTCCTTCCTTTCACAGCAAATATCAGTATTGAGTTAAAGTTTACAAAGATAAAGAATACTTGCTTAAATATGTTTCCAAACTTAAGTGCCGTGGTCTGTTGAACCAAATGAACTAAAATCCATAGAAAATATTGTGACCTCCAGAAAAACAAGGAACGTTATTCTCCTGGTTATCTGTGTTGCTTTTGTGGGTTGTGGATTAACCAGGTGTTTGAAGAACACCAGAACTAGATGTGCGTGGAGCCAAGCAGTAGAGGAATGCAGACATAGTACTTCTGCACCCACACTGGCCCTTTGGAGCAGTAGCTGGTAATGTATTAGAACAAGACTAGGTAAACTAACTTTACAAAAACAGAAGGTAGTGCCTCACCAGGCACTGTGATCCCTGAGAAAAAGGCTGCTGACATCATTCACCTAGACTTCAGCAAAGCCTTTGACACTGTCTCCCACAGTATTCGCCTACAGAAGCTGGCAGCCCATGGCTTGGACGCTCTTTGCTGGGTAAAGAACTGGCTGGAAAGCCGGGCCCAGAGAGTGGTGCTGAATGGAGTTAAATCCAGCTGGTGACTGGTCACGAGTGATGTTCCCCAGGGATTGGTACTGGGGCTTATCCTGTTCAATATCTTTATTGGTGACCTGGACAAGGGGATTGAGTCCACCCTCAGTAAGTTGGCACATGACACCAAGCTGGGAGGAAGTAGTGATCTTCCAGGGAGTAGGAGGGCCCCTCTGAGGGATCTGGACAGGCTGGATAGCTGGGCTAAAAATAATGTGATGAAGTTTAACAAGACCAAGTGATGAGTCCTGCACTTTGGCCACAACACTACAGGTTTGGGGCAGAATGGATGGCTAGAAGATTATGTGGAAGAAGTATGGACCTGGGGTATTGGTTGATGCTCAGCTAAGCATGAGCCAGCAGTGCGCCCAGGTAGCCAAGAAGGCCAGTGGCATCCTGGCTTGTATCAGAAATAGTGTAGCCAGCAGGAGCAAGGAAGTGATCATCCCTCTGTTCTCAGTACTGGTGAGGCCACACCTTGAGTAATGTGTTCAGTTTTGGGCCTTTCGCTTCAAGAAAGACATCCATCAATGCCCTGAAATGTGTCTGGAGAAGGACAATGAAGCTGTTGAAGGGTCTGGAGCATAGGCCTTATGAGGAGCATCTGAAGAGACTGTAATTGTTTAGTCTGGAGAAAAGAAGGCTCAGGGGAGAAATTACAGCTCTCTACAACTCCCTGGAAGGATTCTTTCATATAACTAATGATAGGACTAGAGGGAATGGCTTCAAGTTGCACCAGGGGAGATTCAGATTGGTTGTTAGGAAAGATTTTTTTTTCTCTGAAAGAGTGCTGGAGTCAGGTGCTGGAACAGGCAACTTATGGGGGTGGTTGAGTCACCATCCCTGGAGGTGTTTAAGAAACATTTAGATGTTGTACTACAGAACGTGGTTTAGTGGGGAAATATTGGTGGTAGGTGGATGATAGGTTTGGATGGTCTTTGAGGTGTTTTCCAAACTTGTGATTCTGTGAAAAGTCAGTTCCAAGATGCTGCAAAATGGTTTAGCCTACTTTGCCTTAGGGTGATGCAATGTATTTTCATATTGTCTTCCTTTGATTCCATGCCAAATTATTCAAGAGGTTGCTAAAAGAGAATGTTTCTCAGCTCTTCCAGATTTGAAGATAACCAGACTTAGTGCTTGAGTGAGTTGTGCTGTTTCCTTACTTAGAAAGATAATTAAATAATTCTGTATGAAACAGGTACAAACCGTTCTGGGCAGATTTGCAGTACTAGTGACATCCCTTAGGGTTATGTATCTCACATACAACTGCACTGCTTGCAGGATTTCCTGTGCATTCTTACAGTTTTAATTTTTCCAGTTGAAATTTCAAAGTGTAAATAAAACACATTTAGTCTAGTTGAATCTTTTTGTAGGGGCCTTTAGAAGGGGTTGAGCATTTTCTTTGGACAGGTACCACATCTGCACCTTTCATAAAACACTTCAGAGGACATTCATTTCATTACCAGACTTTGCATTTTATATGCTTTTTAAGAAAGAAGATTCAATTTTCATTGGCTAACTTGTCAATCAAGACTTGAAAATACATTAAAAGAAAAGGAACTGGACTAGTGGGAGTAGCAAACTTATACAAGAAAAAGGTGTGTGGAGGAGGAAGAGTGGGACAAAACATAAAACTTATCCTTTAATTAAAGGGAAAGGAAAGGAGACAATCTTCTCAAAAATTGATATTGCCCTCCACGATTATCCAGCAGCAGTGAATGAGAAAGTGCTTATGATCTTTAAGTTAATTAATTTCTTAGTCTCCATCACTTTCTGAGGGCAAGTTCCACCTGTGATCAATGCAGTATTGCACTGTTTTTTAAACTTCGTTTTCTTACTTGTAGGCCTTATCAATGTCTGGATTATTCTGCTGGAAGAATTAACAACTGCCATATCCAACTGTCCCCGCCAGCACCAACCTCCTACTCTGGATCTGCTCTTTGAATTGCTGCGGGATGTTGCCAAGACACCTGGTAATTAAAGGATAAACTGTGGGCTACTAGAGCCCTGGCCTGACCCTCCTAGAATCCTAACCTGCATCTATAAACTGCGATACTCTTCATGCTAGAGCTGCACAGACATGCTCAAATACAATGGAATTTTCTCAGAATGGGATTTGTGGTTCCAGTTAGTTAGCCTATTGTTCTATGGTGACAGAAGGCACGTTGTAGGAGTATGTTGAAGTCCTGCATGCACAAATAAAGAGATGCAGTATTCTGGCAGTGTCCTGGCTACAGAAAACATTTGCTTGAAGTCCAGGAAACTGATAAAGTTATACAGTCCTGTAGACCTCCTGGGCAGCACAGGAGATTCATAGTTGAATAAACGTTCATCTACTCAGAACTAAAACTAAACTCACAATGAAATCTACAACTGCACCCCTCTCTTAACCTATAGAAAAGAGAGTTTCAGAACCCGCCTTCTCTAGAATTGCCCCTGGCCTCAAGCTTGGAATGAATTAAGAAATGTATCTTGAATGTAGGCTGTGTAAGCAAAAATATACAACCATCATTGTGTTTATTTTAAGGCCCAGGATTTGGCATTTATGCAGTTGTACATCTTCTTCTTCCTACGATGTCCCTTTGGCTCCATCGCAGCCATGGTGACCATTCTTACTGGGATGTGGCATCTGCGAATTTCAAGCATGCCATTGGCCTTTCTTGTGAACTTGTAGTGGAACACATTCAAAACTTCATACATTCAGGTATGTCCTAACACTATCAGATCTCCTGACAGTCGTTTGATGACATGTTACTGAATAGCTACCTGGGGAGGTGATTTCTTTGCTTTTTGGTTGCTCAAGTGTAAAACAAGAGCGGGAGGACTAAGAATTTCTGTTTGTTTTCTTTTCTAATAAGAAATAGAAAAAATACAACTTGAAAGAGACTTGAGGAGGTTATTTAGTCCATGCTGTTGCTCAGACATGGGCTAACTTCAAAATTAAGTCATCACAGTGTTTATTATGCTTTCCAAAAGAAGACAGTGAGACTTCGATCTTAAGGAACTATAACATTCAGAAACAGAAGCTAACAGAATTTCTCTAGTGCAACTGAAGCCTAGGCATTTTAAATTGTTAACCTCAAAAGGACTGTTCTCATTTCAGTAGGATGTGATGCATGTTTCAAAATTGAACTCTTTATGCAGATAGCAGTAAAGAACTGGTTTTGCAAAGTCTCTGAATTGCAGTAAGCATAGCAAGGCTCTCTTTAACTACAATGCAAAGGCAATGATGCTAAATAAAACCAGTCTGTGTCTTTTCCTTACAGATATTGGTTATGAAAATATGATCAATACTATGCTAAAAGATCTTTTCAAGTTGCTGGTTGCCTGTGTAGCAGAACCAACAGAAATTATTTCCAGAGTTGGCTGCTCTTGTATCAGGTAACAATCCCTTCACTCTGTTAGCATATTCAAAAAAAAAAAAAAAGATACATGTATCTTTGAAGTACTTGTGGGCCAGAAACTGGAGCATAGGAAGTTCCGCACCAATGTGCGCAAGAACTTCTTTACGGTGAGGGTGACGGAGCACTGGAACAGGCTGCCCAGGGGGGTTGTGGAGTCTCCTTCTCTGGAGATATTCAAGACCCGCCTGGATGTCTACCTGTGCGACCTGGTGTAGGGAACCTGCTTTGGCAGGGGGGTTGGACTCGATGATCTTTGGAGGTCCCTTCCAACCCCTACGATTCTGTGATTCTGTGACTGACTAAGTTGGCTAGCATCTCAGAAGAAGTCTGCAATAGATCTCGATTTGAGACTTGCCAGCCTTTTTTTTTTTTTTTTTAAACTGTTTTCTGTCTGCTTCAGAACCTGTAGTTTTGGACATTGCTATGTTTATTATCATTCCTGTAAAAATACTTGTACGATATGTGTATACAGTTATTCAATAATAATACTTGTATGATATGTGTATACAGTTATTCAATAATTAATCCTTAGGAAAAATAATTAAGGGGTTTTCTGTGGGAATTCACAGGTCTTTGAGTGTAGTGGATATCTTTACAGCCTTCGGTTTATTGCAATCACAGTCAAACACTCCATTATATACTTAAAGAACATATGGTTCTTCTTCAGGAGAGATGATTGTTTAAGGAGGAAAATAGAAGAAAAAGCAGTCAGAAATTCAGTGTTATATCAAAAAAATGGATCAGGATAACAACTATTAATTCTTAGAAGACCGAATATCATTAGCTAGTTACTAAATGGACCTTTTCTTCAGTTTTCAACCTTCTCCCATTACAGGTGAGAACTGTTATTTCTTATGGTGATGTTTTCCTGTGTGCCTACTTTTAGGTATGTATTAGTGACAGCAGGACCTGTTTTTACTGAAGAGATGTGGAGGCTTGCATGTTGTGCCTTGCAGGATGCATTCTCTGCCACTCTGGAGCCAGTAAAGGTAAACTGCCTTTTTGCTGACAGTCAAAACTAACTATAGACACTAACTTTTGATAAGTTGTCTCACACATGCGCGCACACACACACACGTAAGGTTTTGGATACAGAGGCTGGAAATTTATGTTGTAGTTTTTGTTGTTTATTAATTTAATCATAATGAAAGGCATTAGATCAATAATGGAGACTGAAATCTTTTTTTCTTTTGAAGCATGTTACAGACAGCAGCAGTCACTAACTTTAAATTGCCCCACCAGTAAGAAATCAGAAGATCCTTACCTTTTGTTCCAGTTCTTCTGAATTGGTTAAAAGTAGACAGAAGACAAAGTTGCTTACTTGATCCTGTTGCTGCATGCTCCATATAGATTATTTTTCAACTCACCACCATGTGACAAAAAAAATTCCCTTTAATAAGTTGTTGTAATGCATTTGCATCAAATACACTGAATGCTGAATAGCAGGTGGTCCATCGATAGTACTGGGAGAGATCCCTCCCACTCTGAATTTTGTATTACACATGAACAGGTTTGACGGTTCTACAATCACTGATTTAATTTAACGCACAGTGAAAGTCTGATGTTGTGTTTCTCTATAGAACCTATTGGGCTATTTCCACAGTGGTTCCGAAAGCTTTAGTGGAGACGCCTGTGAAGTGAAGGTGGCAGCCCCCTCCCTCTCACCAAGTGCTGAGGCTGAATATTGGAGAATCAGAGCCATGGCACAACAGGTAGAGACTGATATTTCAGTGAAAGTTGGAGACGCCTTTAAGCTTGGGGCTTTTCTTTGAGTACATTTTTAGCACAGCTGTCCTCAAACCCTATGAGCAAATCAAACGCGACTTCCTCATCACTAGACTATCATTTATCTAACAGTAGCAGTGAGAAAAAGTAACAAAAACTAGAAACAAAAACACTAGAACTTACTTACCCTGTAAGTGGGCACTGGGGGGAATGCATGGCAGGGGGTAGATGCGTAGGCAGGACTACGAGCCTGTTGTGTAGTATAGCTTTAAAAAAGGCAATGCTAACATAAATCGGTGAAAACCTTTCTGACAGAGAAAGGGAAATAGTATCACAGTGAATACTCATCTAAAACATCATACACATTTCTGACTATTTTGTTAAAGAATGAAAAATTCAAAGGGCAAGAAAAATAAATTAGAACAGAGACTGTGATATTGCACTAGAAAAACTAGGTGTGTTCAACTCCTCAAATCAGAGTTTGAAGAGGAATATACCTTTTTATGTGTGTTTATAAATACATGAGTATAGATTGGAAAGAAGGTTATTGAGAATTAGAAGATAATGTTGACACTGAACTAAAGATTTAAAAATCATCACTAACTAACTCCTAATCAACAAAGTAGTCTGGGAGAAAACCTTCTCAGTTCTTTTGTCTACAGTGAACATTGTTCATTTTGAGAAAGTGTTTATATGAAACAAGTTCCTTGAAATACAGCAAACTGGACTTAATGACCTGCAGTCATTATGGGTCATATGGGTAAGCAGCTGGATTAAAAGAGCCAACAGATGTTTGGTGTCAATTTCTGACTTAATCATATCCTTACTCATATCTTGATGCTGCTTGAAAATCTGAGATGTCTCAGATGTTCAGGATTTGTGATCACAAACAACATGGCAGTGGCAGATATTTTTGAATAGAAAAAGAGTTTTAAAACTAAATTTCTAGAGAGGCAAAGCTCAAAGTAGGAAATGGAGCAGTTAGGCTTCTCTAAGTGACACCCCTCAGAGGCATTGCCTGAGTTCTTCTCAGCGAGGATTTGACACATCTACTAAGCTATGAAACAAAGCTACAGCAACTGAGAATTGTTGCCCTGCTTCCCTCTCAAATAACTACCCAAATTTAGGTGTCCATTGTCTCCTTGCGGCTGAAAACCATTCTTCCAATAAACCTTTCTAGGAGGAACGGGCTATCTGTGTAAGCAGGTTTTTGCTATACATGGTACTTACAGGTGGTAGCTTCCTTTCATCGCTGTAAAATAAGTTGTCACAGATCTTTCACAATTCATGAAATTCTGCTGTCAGGCCTTCCATGGACCCAACTGCGTATGCTAAACCTACTTGTTTTCTGTAATTTGTCATTTTCTAGGTCTTCATGCTGGAGACTCAGTGTTCCCCAAAGACCCCTAGCAACAAGGAAGGGTTCGAACATGCTCAGTCATGTGTGCTCGTCATTGACCTGCCACCAGATAAGAAACCAAATGGGCATACCCAGAGAAGGTAAAATATCTTCTCAGGAAAACACTATGTTATTAAAAGCAAGGTAAAATTATTGTCAGGTTGGCAGAGATGGGAACAGAGGCTGTGCCTCTCTACAGGTCTCTTAAAAAAACTTCTAATAGATAGTAAGAGTTGGTAGGTTGCAAATACCTGAAGGAGGTCACACAAATCTTGAAAGGAAAGTAAGTAGATGAAACTAGGAAAAGAATTCTCATAGGAAATATTAGGAAAACCTTTCTCATATTGAGATTCTTTTCTTAAAGGAGTAAAAATACCAGCTTGAAGAAAGCTTTCAAAGTGCTGTTATATTTGTAATGATACCTAGCAAATGAAATAATTTCTGCTACGCTTACTGGTCTTTTAAATTCAGTGTTATTGGATTAAGAAGGCTGAAATAGGTTAATCTGGAGCAGTATAAAGAGGCTACATGAAAATCTGCAAAGCTGTCAACATACTAGTCTAGAGAACTTTTGTTTTTGCTTGGCGCTTTTCATTTTTAAAGAGAACCTTTTATATTTTACCACCTCAGAAAACTATGTGTCTGCATGACTTTTAGTCTTATCCTGCCAAAGAAAAATTTCTTTTTGCTTGCACTTGGTTGTTTGAACAACCACAATAGTATCACAGGGCCAAGAATTAGTGCTGCATTCAGGGGTTTGTGTTTATATTGCAAGGTGTTTAATACATGATATAAAATAGTCTTATACCAGATACCAAGCCTGCTTCTAGAACACTTCAGGCATTCTCATTCAAAACTGAACTATTGCATGTAACCAGGAGTCAGAATGTGATGGCCCTTCCGTGGATGGTCAGGAAGAAGGACCATGCAAGGAAGAAGTTAGTCTTTAAATAAATACAGCTTGCAATTAATACAAACTCTGAATGATCTCATACTGCTCTTTGTCTAACAACTGCAAAAGCATATTCCCTAATGGGGAAATATTACCCCAGCAATACTCATTTTTCACCAAAACAGGGCTGAAAAGTTGACTGTGTCACTGCTTTTCATATTACTTGCTAGCAGCACAGTAATATGCCAGTCTTGCACGCTAGTAACTGTGGCCTTTGAAGTTTTACTTTAACCTTAGTGGAGTTTTCTCTTCTCCCTTTTGCTTTTGTTTCCCTGATGCTGCATCGTTTCACAGGAAGCTGGGGTAAGGGAGCTGCTCTTCTTCCTAAAAAGTAGTCAGAATAAGAAAATAGTGTCCTTAACCAGCTTCGGCATCGTGTTTTCACCTATAATTCTGTTCCAGTTTTGGGGTTGGGTTTTTTTCAGTTTTAGTTGAGTAGTACTTTAAATTGTCCTTGTAAATTGCCTTAATGGCTGTTATAAAGAAAGCAGATCTTCATACCACTCCTGCTTTTGGAATGGGGTTAGTCTCTCAAAATCAAGTACACATTTAATTCTGTATGTGCTCTTAAGAGCTTTTCTCAGTCAGAGCCTTTAATGATTTTTTACAGCAGAAAACTACTTCCCCACATGGAGCTCCAGTGTATGTATTAATCATCAAGATTGTACCGCTGTCAGATAAGACGACTTAATTTTAACTACCATACCAGCACTGACAGCTACAGCTATAGTAAATAAGCGAGCTGACATAGATAAGCTAACCCCAGAAGCACTGTTCTTTCTGACCTATAGCTTCTATATATGTCAGGCCCTCAAAAGTCTCAGGACTGCCTTTTTTAGTTTTGGGGTTTTTTTCTTTCTTTTTTAAAATCAGGACCATTTGTTTGGCTTTACAAATCAATTAACATATGGAAAAAGAATTTTAGATGTCTCAAATTGAGCATCTTACGTTACACGAAAGTTTACTTTAACTTAGACTTAAAACTTCAGTATCGCAAGCAAAGTGAAAAGTCCTTTCCTCAGCTGGTAGTAATGCTACTTAAACTGTGATACCTCACAGTTCCCTAAATCAAAACAATGCATCAACTCTATTTAAAATGTCACAGCTTTAATCTGATGCAGACTTGTTTATAATTACTAACTTAAGATGGGCTTCACAGTTTATAATTTTTAATCTGCGAGATGCCAATGTCTTGCTTTAACTATAATCCACCCCTTCTTAATCTCCCCTGCCTGTAAGCCTGCCAATATTATTAGTGAATTACCTGAAAACTTCGTCTGGGAGAGTTTGCCATTCATATGTTCCCTGTGCAAATAGAATCAGTGAGATCTAGAACAGCTCACAATATCCAACAGGAGAGAATCACCCAGTATTACATGTAAGAAACAGGGCTATAGGACCTCAGTATTCAAGTTGAAGTCTTAAGAGCAAACATTCATCAGGACTGAAGCTTCTTTGCATGTTCCACTGCACTGCTGATGATTTTGAAGATTTTTTTTTTATTGGTTGGTTCTCTGCATTTTATTTTTGAGATATACCACTGGCATTATTGGAAATGGAAAGCAAATGGCAAACCAGCTTAAGCCTCAATTTGTCATGGCAAAGTTAAGGTTTGCTGAAATGCCAGTGAAGGAGTTTTAAGAATGATTCTTAGCTTTGAGTTCAGTAACAGTGAAAATAGAAAATGTACTTAGGGTCCAAGCGCAAAAGTGCTGCATAATTTGTATTAACAAATTCCTTAATTATAGCAGTCTGAAAATACTAAGACTACCTGTAGCTATAGTATTTTAAATATAAATATATATATATAATAGAGCTTTTTTTAATACTGCCTCTGCAAAGTTCCATTAATGCTTTTGCTGTGGTCAGTTATTTTATTTAGTGCATGGAAGCATCCATCCCTTCTAGGAAGGCTGAAAGACCATTCTAGATAACTTCACCTTCATTCAGTTCTTTGTAACAAGGCTTTAAAATTTTGGCCTTTCACCTGCATCCTTCATGTTAGATTCTAAAACATGAAATACTCCCATACTTCAAGTATATATATAATTGTATGTTATATTTTTATTTTTTTCCTTCCTATACTTGGTTTACCAAGTATTCCTTTCAGGACAATAGTGGTGAGCTTGCTGTCACACCAAGTACTGCTCCAGAATTTATATGACATCTTACTGGAAGAATTTGTCAAAGGCCCTTCTAACTTAGAGGAGAAAATGACAATACAAGTACCAGAAAACAAGTTGGCTGGTTTTCTCAGGTACATCTCCATGCAGAACTTGGCTGTTATCTTTGACTTACTGCTGGACTCCTATAGAACAGCCAGAGAGTTTGACACCAGGCCTGGGTTGAAGTGCTTGCTAAAAAAAGTGTCTGGCATTAGTGGAGCTGCCAACTTGTATCGCCAGTCAGCAATGAGCTTCAATATTTACTTCCATGCTTTGATCTGTGCTATCCTGACAAACCAGGAGAACATCACTGCAGAGCAAGTGAAGAAGATCCTCTTTGAGGATGATGAGAGAAGCACTGACTCATCACAACAGTGCTCTTCAGAAGACGAAGACATTTTTGAAGAAACTGCCCAGGTCAGTCCCCCTCGGGGAAAAGAGAAGAGACAGTGGAGGGCTCGAATACCATCTCTGAGTGTACAGCCTGTCAGCAATGCAGACTGGGGATGGCTGATCAAGCGGCTTCATAAGCTCTGCATGGAACTGTGCAACAACTATATCCAGATGTACCTAGACCTGGAGAATAACACAGAGGAGCCACCAGTTTTCAAAGGTGACCCGTTCTTCATTTTACCATCCTTTCATTCAGAAACCTCCACCCCATCAACTGGAGGGCAGTCTGGGAAGGACACTCCATCAGAAGATGACCGGAGTCAAATAAGGGACCAACTGGGAGATAGCCTAACACCACGAAGTGGAGAAATGCTGCTACTACCCCCACTCTCAAGTCCTAAACCAGAGAAAAAAGAACAAACCAGGAAAAAAGAATGGTGGGAGAGCGCTGGCAACAAGATCTACACCATAGCCACTGACAAAACCATCTCTAAGTTCATGACAGAATACAAGAAAAGAAAGCAGCAGCAGGCCATGACATCCTTCACCAAAGAGGTCAAAGTGGAAAAGAAAGGGGAGCTCCTGGGCTCCAGAGGGCAGGACTCACCCATACTCCAGAGGCCACAACATCTTATAGACCAAGGTCAAATGAGGCATTCATTCAGTGCTGGTCCAGAGATTCTGAGACAAGAGAAGAGACCACGCTCAGGATCCACAGTCAGCTCCCTGAATATATCTGTTAGGGATGCAGAGGCCCAGATACAGGTAGGACACTTAAAGAATGCTAATAATGGCAATAATTTAAAATATACCTAAAATATTTTTCTGTTGCTTTTATCACGATAATTATCGTCTCTTCATAAGATGTCTTCCTTACCTAAAGAAATCGTCATGATGAGGACTGAATATTTCAGCAGCTGGCACTGGTAAAAAACCTCATTCTGTTCCATCAAAAGAAAACCAGTCTTACGGGGAGGTGTTCTCCGGCATATACCAGTACATCTTCCAAGAGTTTTTCTGTGACTGAGGCCAAAGCTGCACTTTCCTAAAAACAAACAACAATGAATTCTTTGCTTACTGCTATGGGCTCCAGCCTACTTAGGGCTTTTGAAAATGCGAGAGTACTTGGTGTAATGCTTTTTTATTTAAGAAGCTTTTTGTTAATTCCAAAGCAGAAATATTGGGCTCTGTTGCTAAATAGGAACTTATTTGCATGTCCAAGTAAGCAAATCAGTAAAAGCATTAAATCTGTGTTCACTATGGGATGAAATAATAGGTGATGAAGAGTGATTATGATACGTGAAATACAAAGTCTAACAGCAACTATGGTACTGAATTATGCAGACAGTTAACATTAATATGCTGGTATTACTGAGCCCTCTTCATGAAGCTGCAGTGACAACTTTTTTTTCTGCCTCATCTGAGAGACTTCTCTATATAAAGGTATTCTAAAGAGTCTCTTTTTTTTATCCAATTTGTTTCTAGGCATGGACCAACATGGTGCTGACAGTTCTCAATCAGATTCAGGCCCTGCCAGACCAAACTTTCACAGCCCTCCAGCCAGCAGTGTTCCCATGTATCAGCCAGCTGACTTGCCATGTGACTGATATCCGTGTCCGTCAAGCAGTACGGGAATGGCTGGGAAGAGTGGGCCGCGTGTATGATATCATCGTTTAAACTAGCAAAGGGGAGAAGACAGCCAAGATATATAGCAAAGAGGTATTTGGGGTTCATTAACTGCCTATTTGTTGGTGATAAATTAAGAAACAACGAGCTTGTTGATGTATTTCCCCTATCCACTTGAGACTGTGTGTTCCTCACTCATACTAGCAGAGGAGGTGAAGCATGAATGCATCCGGGGGGGTCTGGAATGACCCCAGAATCTGCCAGTAAATCAGGCTGGTACCCAAAGTCAAAATACATTTCAGTAACCTTCATTTTAATTCAAATTTACAACAGTGGGAGCCACATCAAACTCTAGGTAAACATCCACACTTCAAATCAGCTATGAATGGAACCATCAAACCAGGCAAGCAAGACTTATATAGCTAAAAGTAACTAAAAAGGTGGCACTTGTTCAGAGTAACTTTTTCCATTTAGAAATTAGCATGAGAGAGGAAAGCCAAATAAAGATTACTACAATACTATATGCCTTGCTAACTGAAGAAAGTTAAAATTTATTTTCCTCTGAAAAGAGCCTTTGAAATCTGGTCATATTCAAGGTAGCTAGTGAGTGATTCAAGTATCCTAGGTCTTAAACTGGTGAACCAAGCACAGGCTATTCATCCTTTCATTACCCTTGTGGAGTAATGCTTAGGAAAAAACGAGGTACTGTCAACCTGCTTTCTCTACAGCACCACCCTGGCTACTTCAGCTATGACCACAGGTGATCATTTTTCCATATGTATAATTTCCCTGAAAGGCTACAGGGAAGTTTGTTTTGCTGTTTCCTCTGAAGCTGGAGGGGAAAACACCACAGAGCAAAGCTACAATCAGTCTAACATGCCAGTATCCAGCACTCACAACAGAGTGAAGTGTTCCTCCAGTTCAAGCAACACTGCAGCTAAGCTGACTTTAGCATCTACTAGAACTATCGTAGCCGGGACCCTTACACTAAATTTAGTCTACCACTCTACCTTGAAGTTAATCAAGATGGAAAATGTTCTGAAAAGAACATAACATAACTAACTTTTCTGTTTCTCTCCCCTTTCTTGTCTGCTACAGTAAACAGGGAGGGAACAGAGCCTTATATAGGTACATTCTCCCTCTGTGCAGTGCTTCTATAAGGACTACTACAATCTGCCAATATTATTAACAGGGGGAGAAGTGGAAGGATTGACTACTGTATTGTCAAATACAGTATGTGATGATGTTCGCTCTGGACACAGCAAAGGGTTACTTTGCTTCACAAATTATGTCACAGCCCCTGGGACTTGTACTCCTATACTACATCATTTGTTGATTAGATGTTTAAACAACTAAATATACAGCTTCGGTCCCTGCATCCTCAAAAATGTCATCTTTTTACATCAGTCCCGCACTTTGCACAACTAACTTTTTTTTAGGTTCAAGATGCTAAAAACATAGAGGGTCAGTCAAAAAAAGACATGCTGAATAGCTATCACCATAGCTGATGCTTTTACTGAGAGTCTGCCACTGTCATCTTGCCTTTGCCCTCCATCACCCACTCCCCATTTGCCAACTGCTAGATTTTTGTGTGGGGAATACTTTGTCCTATACTATTCTGCAATGTCAGTCACACTGTTTCTCTTACTGTCAGAATTTCACTTGCAGAATTATTCCAGGAACACCAGAAATTCCATAAAAACAACTCATTCTTACCACATGCACTGACTTTATAAATAAGTAATTTAATAATATCATCAATTGTCAGTTTTCCCAACAGATGGAATGCTTCCTTGGGGACAGGTGAGATTATGTACCAAGCCCTTAGCATATTGTTAGATTTCTGTTGCCATGTTTTTCTTACACATCTTTAGGTTGAGTAAAAAGGTGGTTATATTTTGTTAATGTTTTTATTTGGTATTTATACAGAACTGCTTTTAAAGCAGGACATTGATTAGGCAACAGCCAGAATCAGAATGAACACCTGCATGCAAGGACACTCATACGTACTATTTTTCATTATATGTTCATTTCAGGGATTGAGATCTTCACTGTGCTTACCTAAAACTGAAGCTAATCCTTGTTTTATGTTGGAGAAGTAAAACTGATAGCAGTACCAAGGAAGTCGCTCAGGATTCCAGAAGGGGGCCTGTTATCTAGGAAACACCATAGTTACAGGTTACCTGTAAATCAGAAAAAGAAGCTCTAGGAATGAAAATGTCTGCCCCCAGCCAAGCACCTGAACACAGCCCAGCCCAGCGTTACCTGCTCAGCTAGCTGCTCGACCAAAGCACTGCTGTATTGCAATGCATTTTAAACATCTCCTTCCAAATTATACACTAAGTGCCCATTGTCACCCTCAGTGCCTCTCTTTGCCCATACCACTCCCTTAGGAAACCATATGAGGACATAAGTAGCTGCATCATTCCAGAAATATCATGTAAAAGGATGGGAGGAACGCAAAGGACTCTTTGTAGCAGCAGGCTTTAGGTGAGCAATGTTTAGCAGGTGTTGCTTTTCCTTTTCCTTCTGTGTGAAATGGTAAGCAGGTGAGAACAGCTTACCGTGACTTCAGGAGCTATTAATCTGAGAGCAACATGTGGAGTTTGTTCATCAGGTCCTTTTTTGCTAGTTTAGCCATAGACATTAGTGAGCCCCAAAGTAGTAAAATGCTTAGTGTGAAGTCACCATTTTGTAGGACTGTGTGCTCTGTTCCATTCATACTTTGGACCGCTTGGCCTAAAGCTGCCAGCACAGGGCTTGCAGGCCTCACAGTGCAAGCTTCCTGCCCAGAATGGTCCCAGGGAAGAGTATTGGCACTAGCCCCTAGTTATGATCACCCCAAGCACATACAGCATTGCAAAGCAGCCCTCCATGCATCTTTCTCACATAACACATTCAGAATCTTACTTACAGCCCTGTAGCCCACTGTGGAAGGTAACAGAAGCATAGAACCAACTACTGTTGAATCAGAACATCTATCTCCTGGTTAACGTGCCTTCACCAGGATGTTAGGATTTAATTCTCTGCTAGGATAGACACTTATTTTAGAATAATCAACTTCATTCAGCATCCAGAAAAAATTATTAGGGAAAGGGTTACACAGACCTGGGCAGAACTTTTCTTGTAAAAAACGCCAAACACAGGAACACAGCTTTTGTCTCATCACAGATAAAACAATACACTTCTTCTGGAGTATAGCTGGCTTCTGTTGAGGACAAGCACAGTTTTCACTCATGGCTTGACCCAGCAAGGTACTTTGCCTTTAATTTGAGCTTCAAGTTCTGTTTAATTTTACTGTAAAATTCACTGATGAGTCCTCATTTGCCCAAGAAGTAATTCCCACCTCTAAATACCCCATGTTACCTTATGTCATCCCCACTGAATACAGTGGTATCTCAGTGCTGGTATCTCCACTTCAGAACTCAGTGCAGGACCAGTATGAAACTTGAGCATCGAAGAGGCTAGTAAGTAGAGAGGTCCGGCTGTGAGTGCTGCCTGCATTTGCTATCTATCTCCTGCTACAGCTTAGGCCCACTGTCAGACTGCCAAGCTATTGTTATTAGAGGGAATATTTATACTCTGGACTCAGTCCTTGAATCCTTCAACTCCTGCATACAAGTCAACGAGTTCTCAGGAAGGGGAAAGTCCTGTATAGTTCCTGCTATCGCTTTCTCTGTTGTGGTCCTTTATGCACCTCATTCCTGAAAATCCACAAAAGCCAGCACGCATTCCTGCGCATCACAGTGCCCCCGGACTAGAACTAGAACCTTCACTCTCACACAGATCCAGTTTTAATGTGCAAGAAGCCAATCACAGCAAGCCCTCATTTCTAACCAGCTCTTGTGTGAAAGCTTAGTTGGAAACTGGGCATGCAGAATTTAGCCATTTTCACTTTCAGCAATCCATTCTAGAAATGCTATTCCTCAGTGATAAACTGTTTTTAATTCGACAAATTAAACAAAACCAACTCCTTCCTTCTCGTGTCTTATTTCTGTGAGGGTATGATAAGATTATGCTTAAGCAAGCAATTTAATCAATATTCTGGTTATAATCACTTCTGGGAAGATTTGTTTACAGTGGTAAGCACGGCATATGAAATTAGATAGTTTGTTGATCTCTTTTTCCTCAATTTCCAATCATTCCACAATTCTTTGAAGAAATGATGCAGTACGATCAATTTAAAAAAAATATTTACCTTCTCCTTCAGTATAAAAGGACCAACTTACCACAGCACAGAAGCACAAATGTTGGATTTTATGCAATGTAGATAACATCTGGCAGCTACTGACCCCTCTTCTCTGAGCCTCCCCATTTTGAGCAGAGCTTCTGTAGAGATACAACATAAGGGTCTATCAGCAGCCCTCACCAGCAACATGCCCAGGTCTCCAAGAAGTTGTACAGTTGCATGGAAGAAATCTCACCTCCTCTTTGTGTTGTTTCCACTACTGCCTCTTTATATGTGATACTAACTACAATTTCATTTCATACTAAACAGCTTTGGACAAACATGACAGGCTGGCTATTTAAAAAGAAAATAACAAAGCACCTAGCATAAGTATGCACGCACCATTCTTTTCACTTAATGCTGAGAGGTCCAAGAACCAGAAGCAGAGGGAAGGGGAAATGCCCTAATTCTGACTGTGGATATCAGTGGAGCTACACTGCATGATCCTGGATTAATGCAATAATGAGCTTGCCTATGGGACCAGATCCCTCAAATCCTCTTTATTTTTGGCAAATTCACAAACAAAGGTTTGCTTACTCTCCCCTGTCACATCATTTCAGGGAACTGGGGTTATGGAAGGCATTTTTTGTTAAGAAAAAGTGGCAGGAGGATCTATTTCAATTCTTGCAACTCAACATCCCACTTATCAAAAAGTAGTTACATACTTCCATCCATGGAGCATTAAGGCCTTATTTCGTTTTCACACCTTTGCTTAGTGTAGTCTGTGGTGAAATACCGTGCTTCCCCAGGAAGCAAACCCAAGCAGGAGAGCTTCAGGGACAAATACCACCTCCGCAGTCAGGCCATGGCTCCTGAGCCCCCAGCTCTATAGAAGAAAGCATGATTTGATACCAAAGGGAGAGCAGCCAGGAAGGGCCGAGCCATGTCATAGCAGAGCCCTGCACTGCGCACCGTTTCAAGGAGCAGATGGGAGCAAGAGGTGTGAAAGTATGAAGTGACAGCAGGGAGCACCTTCTTTTCGTTCCCCTCACCTTCCCCACCTCCATTTTTGTCATTATTTATGATACTGCAAACTTACTTCCATGGGCCCTCTGACCAGAGCTGAAAAACTGATAGAAAGCCAAAGGGAGTAGACACTCCATTTTGCCAAAGATCTGATTATTCCTATTCCAAAATAAAAAGCAAATTCTATTTCCGTGATGATGGCTGCCATAGAAAGCATTTTACTACAAAGCATTATTCCCAGGATTTCATCTCTATAGCTGTATATTCAGGAGGAGCCACTAATGTTTTTAAGAGAGACTGTAAATGTCTAGAGTTCTTACACTGGATTTACCTTCTACAGAGTTCATACCTAGCTGCAGTTTCCCAGTTTCATTCATGTTTCCTCCCTCTACCTTTCTCCTATTCTTTAGTAAAACACCTTCCTATATCTGCTGCGTTCCGTTGTGCTGCTTTGTTTGGTTCTTCAGTGTTCATTGGTCAGGAAGTCACTGTAAGCTGGCTTGCAAATTGTATTTTGTGTATATTTTGTTCAGACTGAATTCTGAAATGGAAATATTTTAAAACAAAAAAATTATAAACTATTTATGTTGCTTGTGTTGTAGAATAAAGAAGCAAATGCAAAATAATCTGGTGTTTGTTTTGTCTAAAGGTAGTTATTTCGCAGTTCATAATCAAGCAAAACATTGCAGCTCTGAGAAGGACTGAAATGCTGCAGGATTGCAACTTTCCACAGGTGGCCTGGAGAGTTCAGCCACTTGGAAGTGATTTTGGTTTTCGTTTTTCAAGGAGAGCCGAGATCTAAACAGTGTAACAAATGAGCCCTATATCACTCCACACCAGAGTTTGGGCTGGGAAAGGGCAGGGGGCGGGGGCAAGAAGGATTAAGCTACCAAGATGTCTGAAACGTTCAAGTAGAATGTGCGGAATTTCACAAAACAAGTGATTTCACCCCTCATTAATTAATAACTAGCAAAAATACTTCTGGTTATGATTCCATTGGAGATGGTATTTTGGGGAGAAAAAAAAAAGAAAGCAAAACACTGTAACAGGAAGGACATTACTTTCCATCATATAGATGTAACCTTTGGGGCTGAACTCTAACATCCCGCTTACACACAGACATACACCACTTTGCTACTGCTGAACTCCAGACAGTGCCTCTCCCCTGCTCCAAGCTCCCAGCGTCAGAGCTGCTGTAGATACCATCAAGGACAAGCAGAGATCCACAGAGCATCAGTTCCCACCCAAATGGTGTTGGGTTTGCAAGCCACTCCCCAGCCATATTTCCCTCTCACGCAGAGTACAGCTGGCACTCAAAGCCTTCCCATTCTAGACATGCATACCAACAGCAAGAACAATGCAATGCTTCCTTCCTCATCAGGGCTATGCTAGGGCACCCTCTGCCACCCAAATCCCTCATTCTGATCCAAGCTGGATCAGTAATTTCTGTTAATTTGAAGGAACCATTACATGAAATCACGTCCTGCCCAACCACCATGCAGACTTTCAAATGCAAACAAAATGCAGATACAGAGAAAGCAATTATCAGCCAGGTCTCTAAAAGAGAAGGGTTAGGATGCTTCCTGAAAGCACGAGTGCTACAGTGACAAGACAGCAGTCTGTGTAGCATTTAGGGTACACTGCTGTGCACCTGGGGCTTTCCATAGGGTCTTGAGAGTGAAAATTCTGCTGCCAGCTGTCCCACTGAGGCTTACTGCCATCTCCAGGCATGGCTTTGTGGAATCAGAGCTTGAACCTGCATGGCCAGATTCCTGTTGTCACTCCATCCTGCTAACTACATTAAAGCCAGTAAGGGACATCTCTGCTCATGCAAACATCTCACCTCTGCCCTTCTGAACAGACATTTCCTTTGACTACCACCATCATAACATTACTCCCAGCAGTGACTTAAACACTGAAGCAATACAAGCTCTGGCCTTCAATGTCTGTTACACAACAACCCCATCAGCAGGAAGGTTAAAAGAAATGTATTAGAGCAGATTACAAAGCAACTAAATGAAGCTGTGACGCTTTAATAATCTTACAGCAATTTCTGGTGAAACAAGAGTGTTAAATCCCAGCAGTCTGATCTAATTTAATTCCAGGAAACTACTTTCTGCTGCTCCACATATCTCACTTAGATACCATTCAAAAGATTTTCTTTTTCTCCTAAACAGCATTCTTTAATGTAAAACAGCAACTGGGTACATACAGAAAATACCATTCCACTATTGCCTTAACTCTTGACTATGTATGAGGTCCTGTCTGTCTTCTCAGAGCGGGGTCAGATCAGCCTGGCTTCTGCTGCCACTGGGTGGGAGAGGAAGAGGTCCACACGTGGTGCAAGTTATGAAGTTTATTTGTAGTTGCACTGATAAGACACTTGTACTTCTCTCATTTGTTGGCTCACCAAAGAAAACAGCTGTCACCAAATATATATGGTGTGAATATGTAAATTTTAAAAAAAGCCAATTGAATCTCAAGTTTTCTCTCTCTGTCAGTGGAGTTACCAAACTCATGCACCAGACTCCTGAGCAAGGTGCAAGAAAGGCAGCAGCCACTGAATGCACTGCTTTTTAGGCAAAGTTTAACAGACTGCTTTTGGTACAGTTAATTAACCAGTGGGAAGACATTCCCATAGGATCTTTCACCAAACATGTTCATCAGCAAAAACAGGAAAAGGTTCAGTTTTAACGGGCTTTTAGGTCTAGGAAGGTCAACTCTGCCAACTCCATCTACAGTCCAGCAAGGGACAGCCACCCTAAAGGCTCGGAGAAGGAAAAACTGCCACTAAACCATACAAACTCGCACATTCCCTCAGCAGCTTTAGTAAAGCTCTCCTTTCTCTGCCATTACAAGAAATGCTAAAGATTGATCTTCCTTTTGGTCCACTGAATAAGCCCAAGAAGGAGGTAGAAATAAAATGCAGAATCAGGTCCTGTGGGTTGAAACACGTGAAAAAGGTGATCTCCAACTCCTGAGCTTTTGGCAAAGAAGGTAGCATCAGGATAAACCTCTTAACATCTAATATCACCGTAAACAAACACAAGTTGAACTCTTTATCCAAATGCCTGATATAATGTCCTAGAACAGTGAACTCAGCATCCAGGTTTCAAAACCCAACAGAACCCCAAATAAATCAAAGCCAGCCTGCATGCGCCATTTTCTGGCCCCTCATAAAAAAAACCTGTGGCAGTAAATATTTTTGTTTTGTTTTGATTTGGCTTGATTTGTTTCCGGGGAGTTTGTTTGTTGAGGGGAGTTGTTTTGAAACTGGTAGATGTGTACCCCTGAAGTAGAGACAATACCTATGGATCGCCTTCTCTAAGAAACATGGTGAAGCTGTTTGTTTGTTGCGGTTAGCATCAACATCTAAGGAGGTATCTCAACATCCTCATCTCCCACCACAGTCAAATAAAATGACTAAAAATTAAAATAGTATAGAATATTTATTCAAGGTAGCATTTCTCAATTATTTCCTTTACTACATTTTTGACTGTTACATTACATTTCTGGCCTTTTATTTTTGTACTTCAAATCAGAATCTCCGTTGTGCCAGAGACTACAAGAAGACCAACAGACCAAAAACAAAACTGGATAAGATGCTGTATTTAAATCTCTCCCTGTAAATATGCCCAGGAGTTCAGAAACAGACAAACCTTCAAGCTTGGGAAATGAGAACGTCAAACATAATGAGAAAGTGAAAAATGGCTTTGTAAATGCACTGCAGTAACTTGTGTAAGGAGAGGAGGATGATGAGGTTCTTGGTTGGTTTGAAATCGTTACCTGCAAAAGCAATTAATCTTCTCTTGAGAAAAAAACTGTTTCTATGTAGAAATGCAATGATTGCACATAAAAGCAAGGAGGAATTTTGTGTGCCCTGATAAA
Source organism: Pavo muticus (assembly GCA_016647715.1). Lineage (NCBI taxonomy): Eukaryota > Metazoa > Chordata > Aves > Galliformes > Phasianidae > Pavo > Pavo muticus. Next base: position 6,233,224 of record JACDJE010000039.1, on the reverse strand, counting down.
AATGTTCTTTCAAAGTCCCAGCTGCAGCGGTATTCATCAGAGAAGATCTTACATTTCCCTCTCACACAATTCCTTCCCTTTTAAATGGGCATTAAATAATTGAAGATCTCAATGCGGGCTCTTGTGACCAGCCCCAAACACAGGAGAGTAAGGATTATTAGCTTGCAAAGCCAATCACAGGGAAAAGAAGAAAAAAAGTGAAGGTTAAAACCTAGCTTGCTAATGTTTTTTTTCCTGCAAACTTCCAATCAAATCATAGAATCGTAGAATGGCCTGGGTTGAAAAGCACCACAACGATCATCTAGTTTCAACCCCCCTGCCACATGCAGGGTCACCAACCACTAGACCAGGCTGCCTAGAGCCACATCCAGCCTGGCCTTGAATGCCTCCAGGGATGGGGCATCCACAACCTCCTTGAGCAACCTGTTCTAATGCATCACCACCCTCTGAATGAAAAACTTCCTCCTAATATCTAAGCTAAACCTCCTGTCTTAGTTTAAAACCATTCCCCCTTGTCCAAATCTCCTTTAACATTTCATGGGAACAAAAGCAGTAAGAGCAATGGAAAGGAAATGCAGCATAACAGCTTGCCACAGGATGTTTTAGGCAGAGCTGTGCTGAGTGTAGGACAAGAAGGACGACCACAACTAAGTGCGAGTCTCTGGTAAGCACCTCCCTATCCTCCTTCCCTGCTGCATTCACAGAACTACAGGGCAGCAACTGCTGAAGTAAGACAGAGAAAGAAGATGATGGGTCACACTGAGTGCCAAACTGTGTCATTTGTCTCTATTCTTCACATCTTCTGCTTGAGTATGAGCCCTCATTAATGAGCTGTACTGAATGGGGAAGTATCCCTTTCAAGGAGGCATCATCCTACACGTGGTGAAAAGTAACGTTCAGAGCCAAATGAAGCAAAAAAAAAAAAAAAAAAAAAAAAAAAACACACAACTGAGCTGTAACAGCAACACACAAATGCCTCTAACCAGCCAGGTTCAGTTGTGCCCCTACAGCCCAAGTCCACTTTTAAGTGCTCACCTTGGCAGGCCCAGTCACCCCCCCCAACCAGCAGATGCCTGGTTCCTCTTTCATAACACACACTGATACCTTGAGAGATTCAGACCTGGACACAGGATGAGGAGATTTCCATTTTGCAGTAGAAGTTACATACCTGCCTAAGCAGCTGACTCAGCACACCACCGTCCCAGGTAGAATCTAGCTTCCACATTACCTTTGACCCAAACTTTCACCACTACACAACTCAAAAGCCACCCAATTAGATACAAGGCTACCCACACTGAACAATGGCTCTCGTCACCTTCCCAGACCAATTATTTTTAACTTGTCATTATTTCCCTCCAAACATTCAGACATCCCTCATACAAGATACATGTTATGCTGTGAGGTGCCTCCTGCACTGAGTGGACACCCCAGGGAGGACACCTCTCTGGGACTCCCTCTTTTCTCCTCCCACTTGGCTGGTGAGGAGAATTTTCCCTTTTCGTTCTCCATTTCTTTTTTTTTTTCTGCCCCTTCATGTAACTTTGAGGTCAGTGTATGCCACCAGCCCTCTTTGTAAAGCTCTGTGCACCTAAGGCTATCCCACCTGCCTTTGTGCAACAAGGGTCACATCCTTGATTCAAGGCCTGACTGCAGCTTTGCCCACAAGCTCAACCAATAACAACTGCACTTGAGAAAATAAAAATTTTGCTATGTCTTTACATTTGTCACCTTTCTATATATAAGATTTTCTTCACATATTTCATTTCTATCGCAATCTTACAGGCTGCAGTGGGCTGTGCACCTTCTCCATAAGCTGTAAGTAGGAATCTTCAGGCTCAGAACAGATTCAGTTTCAGGATGTAAACTCCAAATTGAAACAGTACATGTGATATTGCACAGTGTGCACTACTTTAAACAAAATGTGTGTTATTTCAAGCAAAGCATTGTTCCAGTTCACCTAAATGAAAACAGCGCAAAATTGCCAAAAGCCTTTCATCTGATGCTCTGATAAATAATGCACACTTCAATTCAGAAAGTTTCACATGGATTCAGAAGTCCATGGATTAGAATCATTTCCTCTTTCTCCCTGAAGGAGAGCCTTTCCTTGACAGCAGGGCACAAAGTCGAACACTTGTCTCCCACACAGATGGGATTTGCAGCTTCAAGAAAGCTACTCAACCAGTCATAAAAGGGGGTAATAGTGCCTTCACAGATCCTGAAGGCCACCTACTATTGGACATGAGCCAGCAGCATGTACTTGCTGGAAGGCCAACAATAACCTGGGCTGCAGCAGAAGAGAGGTGGCCAGCAGGGAGAGGGAGGTGATGTCTCCCCTTTGCTCCGCCCTCACGAGGCCCCATCTGGAGTACTGCATCCAGGCCTGGGGCCCCCAGTATAGAAAGGATGCGGAGCTGTTGGAGCAGGTGCAAAGGAGTGCCACAAAGATGATCAGAGGGCTGGAGCACCTCTCCTATGAAGACAAGCTGAAGGAGTTGGGCTTGTTCAACCTGGAGAAGAACTCCCAGGAGACTTCACTCTGACCTCCTAGTACTTGAATGGAGCTTAAAAGCAGGAGGGGGACCAGTATTTTATACGATTCAATAGTGACAAGACAAGGGGTATGGGTTTAAACTAAAAGAGGAGATCTAGGGTAGATATTAGGAAGAAATTCTTTATTCAGAGGGTGGTGAGGCACAGGCTGCCCAGGGAGATTGTGGCCATCCCACCCCTGGAGGCGTTCAAGGCCAGGTTGGATAGGGCCCTGGGAAGCCTGATTTGGTGGGTGGCAGCCCTGCCCACAGCAGGGCATTGGGGCTGGGTGGGCTTTAAGATCCACTCCAACCCAAGCCATTCTGTGATTTAGGGCACAGTGGATATTCTGCTCCCTACTAATATCAGAGGCAATACAGCATAGAGTCCCCTTGTCTCTAATGTCTCAGCACATCGGAAATATGAATTATTTGTGACCAGATCTTCACTCTGAGAGCTGGGAATGCACCCATTTTCTGCTCTGGCTTCCTAAGAAAGTCTCTCCCTGCTTGAACATGAGAAGTAGTATTAACAACACTGACTGATAATTATCAACACCCTTTTATAAATCTTTACAAAACTTTAATCACTCAGGTGGTACCATTCCACCCCAACTATTTTCTCCAGGTTGACAGGATCAATCAAAATGAGTCAATGAATTATTTCAAAGAACAAAGGCAGGAGAAAAAGAAAAAAAAAAAAGACTGGTGCATGCTAAAGTCCGAAGAGCTCCGAAGTTCTGCCTCCCCCACACCTCAAAGCATCAAGCCTGACACCTCACTGAGAGGCTTGGACTAGAGGATGCTCCTCCCCTCAGTCTCCACAGGAAAGCATGCGCAAGCTGTGGAGATATCTATGAACTCTGTGAGAAATAGGTCTCAAGTGATCCACAGAGTTGCTAGAAACCTGTCTGATGTGTTACCGCAGCTTCAACGTGGAGTAGCAGCACTTCAGTTTTGCACAAGCAGATCTATACAGATGCAGTGTATTACACAAGCTGCAGACCCCTGGCAGCAGAAAGACTCTGGCTCTAGCGCTCTTTGTAACCTTCCTAACAGGTCCACTGATTATAAAGCCAAGGAGACAACCATCATTCTATATTCCAATTACCTGCATGACAAAGGTCACCGTGTTTCCCCAAATTTTCAATTGGCCTCAGCTCTACAAAGTTAAGTTACTCTTGAAGATGTTCCAGAGGCCAAGAATTCACAGCACTTGGTAAGTTAGGTCAGTTAGTCTTTGAAGTGCACACCTTATTTTGGCTAAAATTCATCAAACAGGGCAATGATACCATAAGCAGACATCATCTTTCTCTTCTCCTCATTATTCATGGCAGTCCCAAAGCAAATTTACAATAAGGTTTTAAAAATAGCATTCATAATCTTAGGGGTTGTATTAAGACCCTAATTAAGATGGTATATGAACACTTCATGCTTGTACGTGAGATGACAGATTTAAACCACAAGTCTCCTGAAGGAATTTATTTTAACACTGCAGTTTGGGAGGGATAGTTGTCATTGCTGCTTCCACACAGAGTCCTGGGACACCAAGCAGAGGAATTTGGCTGTCTCAGTGTGACCTGTTGAGTCAGGATCCAGCTGTTCAGAGGACACAGCAGTTCACACCTGGGCTGCCCCTGACTGCTATGAACAAGGTCTACAGTTTTCTGGGACCAGTGACCTCAAACCTACAATTGAAGAAAGCAGTCCAAACAAGAAATCCAACTTAAGAATCTTGACCCCTGACTTTGTATTATCAGCCCTGAACAGAAATTTTGCTTTAACAGATTGACCTTGAGACACCATACAAGATACACTGCAGTTGAATTGGGTATTACCCACAGCCTCCCTCTGCTCAGAGGAAAAAAGGAAAAGACACCTGAAACTATAAGAGTAGTAAAGCACTGGAACAGGTTGCCCAGACAAGTCGTGGATGCCCCATCCCTGGAGTCACTCAAGGTCAGGCTGGAGGGGCTCTGAGCACCCTGATCTAGCTGTAGGTATCCCTGCTCATCACAGAGGCATTGGCCCAGATTAACTTTACAGGTCCCTTCCAACTCAGACAATTTTATGATTCTAAAAACTTCTTTCTCAGTAAGAGTTAAACCCTGAGCCAACTCAGATTAAATATTGCTCCCATTAGAGGTTAATATACATCCCTGACGTTTTATTTGCTTGAAGAACACAGCAAAGGCTTCTCACTCAAAACAACCTCTACTTAATAACTCACACCCTAGAAACCAGTAAGTGAGCCTTGAGTCAAATGCACTGACAACTCACTACTGGAAGTGTTCGTTTGCTCACAGTGACCAAAGCTGCCCTGGCAGCCTTCTCTCTTCGGATTTACTATTAACGTTTGCATTCTCATGCTGCTAAATAATTCAACATAGCATTTAGCCTTCCGTCCTTGTCTCTTTATGCAGCAGATGCTCTCACTGTTTACTGTAGGCACCAGCCACAGGGAACAAAAACCTGCCTAGATCCTTGACTCTTCTAGCACTCTGTAACAGAGAGGGAACTTTCACTCTTGGTATAGGAGCTTTTTATTATTATTTTATTGGAAAAGCGTTCATTAGATCCCTAAATATAGGCGGTTATTTATCTGCATGGAGTCAGGACCATGTGGTCTCAGCTTCACATGCAAATTCCCTTTTTAATAATCCTAATGCGGGGAGCCCTCCAATCAGAGCACTATCAGCCACGAGCGCCCTGATACCTGATGCCAGCTTTGCTGGTAATGTAGGCCACTGAAGCAAATCCAGGGAGATTGACTTGGACGTGAAGAGAGAAGAGGAGATCCGCCTGCCTGGCTTCCTGACACAGGAGTTTCTATTTGTTTTCTCCCTTTGCTCGTGGCTCAGAAGGGGACACAATTTCCACACGATCATTAGCGGAGAGCAGCCCAGCAGGGTCAAGGCTGGGAGGAGGGGACGCAGCCGCAAGCAGTGAAGCAAGGTGGAGGCACAAAGGCAGAAGAGCAGGTGGACAAAAGCATGAGGTGGCTCCTGGGCAGCAGCTGGAGGAAATTTGGACATGCTGACAGGGGAAACTACGACTGGCTGAACACTGAACCAGGTGGGCCACTTCTGGAAACAGAGCTCCAGGTCTGTACCTGCCGGCATCTGTGGCACCTCCTTTGACTTTACATGAGTGTATACATTTGTACAGTGCCTCAGTGTATAGCACAGAGTCAGTGTGGGGGTACTGAGCTATCAAAGCAGTAATGCTCAATTACATAGACTGAAAGCATGTATGTATTGTTGTGGTTTTAAATGGATCGGTGGTGAAGGAAAATTCACTAGAAGAAAAATCTTGCTGGAGTGGCTGCTAAATAAGTTTCTCTAAAGCAGAATGCATTGCGCTATTCTGTGATTTTCTTTCTTCTAAATACATGTTTATGCTTTGAATCTGTTCCCATGAAGCCTTTCTGCAGATGTTAAGAGTGAGTATCAGGCGACGATGAACTCTTGTTCTCTAAGCTGCGTGCTGATTACTTCTGAGAGAGGATCACAGGCAGGCGAGTGGGGGGGGGGGGGGGGGGGGGGGGGGGGGGGGAGTAGCTGTCAGAGTGGAAAACACAGCCTGCCTGCATGTGCTTCTGTGTGCTTTTGTGTAGGGAGATGGCTTCTCTGAGGGGAAAACTAATTTCAGGTGCACACGTACCTCTAGTAAACGTCTATGCCAAGTAGCACTAGTAAGTACACTGGCCATGCTACTTAGCTATCAAGTGTACTGCTGTAAAAGAAAAGAGTAGGTGTGTGAGGGTGTCAAAACTTGAGGAAAAGCAGCTTTAAAAACAACTCTATGATTTTAAGAGTCTACCTCATCAGTAGGACTGCTTTTGCACCTTGAAACTGGTTTTGTCTGACTGTAGGAAACAAACATCATCAACACAATCACATTCTAACAGGTATTAACAATTCAGTGTAAATCTAGGCTCACCTCAAAGTTGTGCGTCATTGTTGATGTATACAAAAATGCATCAGAATGTTTTCCTGTTTGGCAGAGTTTGGCTTTTGACAAGCAATAGTGAATCCACTTTAAGCAGCAGGGTGGAACACAAAAAAACACCTGGGCACGGGCCACAGTTATTGACTTCAAAGCAGACTTCAGTATGAACACAAGCTCTATTTAAAAAAAAATCGTTTCAATAACATTTTAAGAACTCTAGCTTTAAGAACTCATCAGCAACACAATGAATTTTTGCACCAGCCACTTCGATGGGAATTTAAGGAGGTCAAATAAACTTTCCTTTTTCTATCTTTATAAGAAAGCTTCCTTTACACTCATGTTTTGCCTTATGAGGTCCTTCTCTTCTAAAGTAGGTACCAGGTTTGTTTTGTCTACATATGTGTTCGGGTCTAACCTCACTCAGTTCATTATGGAAATGCCACACAACTCATCTGTGCTCTCCATTTCATTCCTTTACCAACGGGCATGAGTAAGAGCTCATCTTAACTCATATGGGTCACATAATCTGTAAGCCAGCAACTGTACATGCTCAGCGCAGCAAAAAATGTACGCAGGCAGATTACCAATGAAAGGCTTTACTATTCCTGTGCTGTACTCCATGTTTTTGAAAACTGACCCTTTGCTTCACTCCCCATAAGGGTGTAAATGAAAAGAATTAATATGGCAGGAAGTAATCCACAATGCCCAGACCATCCAACTAAAAATCAGTTCTAGAAAAAACACAGGCCTTTTTAGAAAATTAATCCCTTTTACTACTGCACACTTTCCTGCCATCCTCTCATTATGAGGGCCATTTTCCTTGCGTTTTTGTAGCTTATCTCATGCTGGAAGTCCAAATCTTACTGTTGTCAATTACAAAATCCACAGTAGCTACCCATGGTAACCCAGGCAGAGAATTTTCAGTTACTGAAGATGCAGCTTCATTTCTAGGGCATTTTGTTTTCCAGCTCCAGCAGTTATTTTCCACCATACATACTGGCCCACTGTTTCATTTTTAGCTTTAGAACTCCAGAAAAAAACAGTTTAGTTTTATTATAGTTTTTGGTATATGTATTATGGCTATAAAATTTTCCAAGATTTTATGTCAAGATCTCTGCAACATTCTTCAGTAGCCCCATAGCCACTCATCTCAGAAACAGGCACAAAATTGCAACGGAAGTACTGAGATCAACACCGCTCAGTTTTTTTCCCAGTACTTTAGGTTGTGTTTAGATACATCTACAAGCTATTAATCAGCTGCAGTGAAAGTTTCTTGAACCACATCTCAGTGTAAAACCAGACTGAAAAATGTTTTGCAGGAGGCTGTATCACAACAGACAGTAATTCACTGTGATTTATGCTTGAGGTCCTGAGCATCTGTAAATTCACATCCAGTCCCTCAGTCCGTTCTCATCTGCTTGCCATGCTATGTATTCTCCACATCTCAGTCCCTATGAGAGGCCATGTCCCAGACAAGGCATCACCAAGCAACTGTAACACCAGGCTGTGCTTCCATCAGCACAGGAATGAAATGACAACAGACCTCAGCCATTATTCAAAACTGCACTTCTTTTCAGAGCAATTCATAGAATCATAAAGATTGGAAAAGACCTCTAAGACCATCTAGTCCAACCACCAGCCCATTCCCACCAAGCCCACTAACCATGTCCCTCAGTGCCACATCTACACATTTCTTGAACACCCCCAGGGACGGTGCCCTCCCTGGGCAGCCTGTTCCTACGCATTATTCCTCCTTCTGAGAAGAATTTTTTCCTAACATCCAACCTGAGAAAGAAAAAAAAACCACATTCATAGCAGTGACTCATTTGGCTGGAATCAGGACTCGATCGATGTACCTTTTACTAGGCTCAAGTATCAAACGCTTATTTAGGACAGAATATAAGACTGCCAACCACAACAGCACACAACTCACAGATATTTTAAAAAGTATTTGAAACTGATTGACAGCTTGATCCCTACAAATTAAATCTCAAACCTGAAAAACGTGCTCTTCACTGATAGCAAAAAATGCTATCCCATCCAAATATCCGTTAAGAAAATACCGCTAGCACAACAAACTCAGGGAATCTCAATAACCATACTACACAAACTAAAACAATTTTTTCCTCACTTCTTGTGTGTAGTGTTTTAAGAACCACATAAGGAAAAGAAAAAAAACAACTGGCAGCAAACTTTTTGAAGAAAATCTCCCATATTTATTAAATATTTTAATGTCTGCTTTAGAATAATAGCTAAATGCTTTCTTTGAACTTTTTACAGCCCATTTGACGGTGAGGTAAGACAACAGCTTGTGCTGCCAGAAGCTCATTAATAAGAAATGATCAGTAAATATGAGATAATTCTTTAGTATGCATTTCTATGGTTAAAAGACAGCTAAGGAAAAAAAAAGCTTAACAGCTAATCCATGATAGTTTGTATGTGTTTTAAAATGACTTTAATGGGCTTAGCCTCAGACCCATAACAACTCAGAGGGAAAAACAAAAGGCAGAAGTCTGCTCTGTTTTGCTGCTACAAGTAAAAACCAATTTACGTTCTTTTTCCCAAGCATGACCACATAAAAATAATTTAATAATATGACTATGAAATGGAGAGGTAACAAATGCATGGCAGATAATCAGTTGAATATGAATCAGCATGTTTATGTAGCTACCAGAACAACCACAGTTCTTGAAGGATGAGCAGAGAAAGTATTTGTAGACTCTAGACTAAACCTGAATGAGATCCAGTAATCAGAAGCTGGAGCTAGATAGACTTAGACCGGAAATAAGATCTATTCAATTTTAAAAGTGAAGCAAATACAACAGAAGAAAATGTGTCACTGGAAAAAAAAAAAAAAAACAAACCCCATAGCATAGAACTACTGACATGCTACAACATAACTCAAAAGCTTGGTGCAGAGGTCTTTTGTCCATACTTTTAAACAGGGAAAATTATTCTGGGATAGCTGGCAGAACAGGCTCAAGGAAGAGCCTCCATTCTGGCTGTGCCAGCAAACCAAATTTTATTTGGGGCTGGCTCATAAGGATAGAGCAGCCAAAGACCAGGTATTGCTGGTGATTGGTCCTGATGGAAGAGGCAGCTGTTATAATGTTTGTTCTTTAAAGTTAACAGTAGAGATTTCCAAACAGAAACAGCACTATCCAGTGGATGACTAGCCCTTCTCCTCTGCAATTCAGTGTTGTCTCAAGTTTTAAAAGCTTAACCAGCCTCTCACACAGAGAATGGTCCCAGCTAATCCAAGAGTAATAACAACACATACCAAAATACACACAGTTCCAGGCTGTTGGTATTTTTCCCCACTCACAGAAAAGGATTTTCCTAGAAACCCAGCTCTCTTAGCTACTTTGTCATTTATATTGTCTCTAGTTGTCAAAGTATTTTGTTTTAATGGACCAGCAAATAGGATTTGGCAAACCACTAGCCTGCAAAACACATCGCGTTAGTGGCACTAATGTAGACAGAAAATAATTCGGGAATGAAACTGCTAGGTCATTGTTGCAGGAATATGTTTTTTTTCCTCTGTGATTAAGATTCTCCATGCATCCAAAACACTACCTATTTACTTTTATTACAGAGTAGACAACAGATAAGTTCAACCAAAGATGACATAGAGCCATTTCTGTGCATCATTTTGCCTGCCACCATGATGCTCTTCCTGGCATTCCTGCTGCTCTTCCTGTACCGCCGCTGCCAGCGCCCCATCCCACAAGGGCAGATCTTCAGCATTGACCTCCCTGAGGCCCTGCCTGAGCACGACGTGTCCAATTTCCTTTCTGTGCTGCCCTGGAACAGTGAGCAGAGTTTTCACTACTCCACTCTGCTCCCAGATGCCACGTTCCTCTCCATGTGCTTGCCTCCATCCTATGAGGAGGCCACTACAAAGACTGCCCTGGATGAGGCTCACATTGAGCTCTCTCCAGACCCAGTGCCTCCTTACGAAGAGAGCACACTGCCATCCAGCAGCACCAAATAAGCTTTCTGCGGAAGTACCTTAACTGAAGCATGCTGCCCCTCAAGGCGCAAATATGGATCTGCTATGGCCTTTAAAATTAGCACAAATAATCCAAATGAGGTAAAAATCAATGAACTGCAAAGGAGCAAACTTAAAGTCACAAGGAATTAGAATAACCTAGAACAAGGTGAAGAGTATCTTCCACCTGTAGCAAGGCTAAACACCACATCAGTTCTAGACTGGTAATGGGGAAATCTGAGAGAATGGAGTATGTTGTACAAGGATTAGACTTATAGACAGATGAGAATCTGCCCATCTGCAATCCCAAAGAAATGTAACAATGTTGATGGCTGGACTTGATGATCCTGAAGATCTTTTCCAGCCTAGATGACTCTATGATAAACTATATTACAGATTTACCAGTTGCAAAAAGGGCTTTTAGCATGAATCTATGCCAGTTTGACTTTTTCTACTTTATGTGTTTGTTTTTCATTGAGTTCCTGAAAAGTTGATTTATTTAGTCAGCATGTCCTAACACTGCATCATTCTTCAGTGCTCTGGAACAATCGATCACAGCACTCAGGAAAGCAAGTAAACTCTGAGGAAGTTTTCCAACTGTTCCAAAAGTACAACCATGCACCATTCCTGAGGGCTGACTTCTACCACGATTGAACAGCGAGAGCAACCAGAGAAGACCAGATCATTCTGGATGAAGAAGACTCCAGCACCATCACACACACACTTGCTACAAGACAAGGCCTACAAAATCCCAAAATCCTAGGCTACTGGCTTGACTTATTTTCCAATGGACAGATCTAAAAGAATAAATTCCATGACCTTTTAGGTACCATGTGTTAAAGAATTAGGGGGAAAAAAAAAAATCAAATTTTTTTTTTTTGCATTGCAGACACTTCGCCACTAGAAAGAAGTAAATATCATTTAAATGTGTTGGTGCGTGTGGTTCTCATGAGGGCTTGCACATGCTTGCTTTTGGAGAGTGACATATCTTTAATTCCTTCTTACAGAACAGCACTTTCACTGTACTGACAGATGCTCTTGTTGACTGATAAAATTCAGCCTCTGTTGTTTCAAACGTAGCATATTTTGCCTTAAAATATCTGCTATGTTCTGAAATTAGTTACACTGTTCTTCAGCAGTTTATCCTTGCCATTTTAGTGCCTGAAAGCTACCCTGGGCTCAATGTTCTAAGCTGCTCTCCTGTTATCTTCATTACAAGTCAGATAAATTCTTGAGTGATATTTCCGATGATCAAAATTGATGTTCTAGTTCTAGAACTAGCCAAGAATTGCTATTCCCTCCAAGAACAGAGTGATCATCTCCCACATAGTATTTATTGGGTAACTCAAATCCTGCCTTAGAAAAATAGTTTGTTTGCATTAGTATAGATAAATTAAGAACAGATAATCGCTCACATTCAAATTAACAATATATATCCCATTACTTCAGTTCCTTTTTCTAATAGACTACTTCTAATTTCATCTAGAATTAGTGTCTTGTACCTCATTCCAACACTGTTTTATCTGGTCTTGCATGTTAATTGTTCCTAGTGGGTTTTAACCTACCCAGCATCTCGTTCTTAAATCTCCACTGCAAATCAAAGGTCCAGCTGATACATCACTCTCCATAGTGTAGCAACTACCACTGATCGTATCAGCCCGTGACACACCCAGCAGTAACCAGTGTCATTGTCATTGCTACTGCTTGATTACGTCCTCTGTCGCAAACATAGTTCACAGTCCAAAAGGAACTCATGCTCAGCCTCTGCTAATCTGAAAGTGAAAGGCTTAGAGCACACCATCTAAAAAAGAGTCATTGGGGTTTCAGCATTAGACAAGATGACTGAAACATTAAATTTTCAAATACAGAAGAAGTAACTGCAAACAGAACAAAACAACCTTTCATACTTCATGCCTACACCAGTCTGGACTAGTGCCAGAAAGTTTAAGTTGCAAGAAAAAATTCTAAAAGCAAACTGCAGTCTAAAAGAGCAGTGAAGCACTGGGAGCATCATCTCTGGTCACAGTTAAGAAGTCAAACAATCATCTGTCAGCAGTGAAGGATGCTATATGGAGCAAGGAATGCTTAGATGTCTTCCCTGGGCCCTTCCCTGCTCCTACATCATAAGGCTGTGTAAAGATAAAGTCTGTTCATTGTTTCTAAGTTTTATAAGAAAATAAATGTCTCTTTGAAAACCAGACACCATGAATTTTCACATGCATACATAGATCACTAAGTCTGTACTATATAACCACAAGGGGCTTATAATTTTTTGTTTGTTTGTTTAAATCCAATGAAGATTAGAACTTATTAAAATATCAAAACCTGCTAACACACATACATGATCTTCTGAGCTGTGGGCTCACTGTGACATGCAGGGTAACACTGCTGCAGTTTTTTAGAAGACAACACCAACAGCCAGCAATGCTATTACGTATATATTAAATATAAACAAGTGGTTGTAAGAGACAATGGAATAGTAGAGGCACTGTCTTACTAAAAAGGCTTTCAAAGGCTTAGAGGGCAATCTCTATGCTTGACCTCTCTGCGAGAGCTGTCAGAGTCCCTTACTGCCCACTGCTTTGTGGGCTGAGATGCACACACACCACGTGCAGATGAAAGCCTTGTGCTCAAAAGGCATTTAGAGGAAAAGAGCACCAATAGTTTATACAAAATTGTTCTGTTAAATACGCACTGAAAGCATACAGCCCACATCTCCTACGATAATATAATAGTTTAATATTAATAGAATATCCTAAGCACAGTAAAAGCTCATAAAATGAAGTATTCAATAAAACTGATTCATGCTTCCATACAGACCAAGCATCTGGCACCTATTCATTGCTATGCTGAAAACTAGCTCATGACTCACTCGTTTGTACTTGCCAGTGGTGAAATGTGCTTTCAAAACAAGACAGTCACTGCTTAATCTTCTGAAATAACCACTTTCCACCCTCAAGCTACAATATAATCATTGTCACTGGTGTGCAAAGGGAGAAGAAGCATTTCAGTGCACACCTATCCCTGAGGAGAGATGCTCATTTGTAGCAAATATTTTGACTAGTAATTCAGTCCTGGTTTCAATGAAATGGAAGAAAATGAAAAAGAAAGACACAACATCAAGTCAGTGTGTCTTTGTAATAGTTCAACAACACTATGGTGGCCCCGATAATAAAAGAAATGGCATAATCTACAATGACAAGGATTTTACTTGGGTCCCTAAGCCCTCAAAACAACTGAATAAAGACACACAACGGCACACTTTTGCCAGTGCCAACTCCACTAGCAAGAACTACATACATTCTAGTAGTAGTAGAACTCTTATGAATGTAGTTCATAACTAAATACATGTTTTTAAGTCAACTGCTAATTAAATGAATTCCTCTAATAAGACTTCCAAGCACAGAGAGTATGAAATGGAGAAATACTATTCCTGCTCCATCTAAGGAACATACAAAAGAACACACATTGCAAAAATAATTAGAGAAAATGCCCATCCAGAAATATACGTCTCACAAACATGCTTTTCTCCCCCTTATTTCCCATTCTTCACTTCTCTCTCATTTCGTTTATTTCACTTTAATGCCAGATACAAAAAAGGCAACACAGAAAGGAAAACTAATGCTATGGGCTGACCCAAAGCCACAGAGATCAAAACTAAATGTCAGATGTCACGTTCTACCCATAATCTGGAATTTGAGTTTCTCATCATAAAGTGCATTGCATGAAACCAGTTTTTCCTGCAGGCTAAACAGAAATATTCAAGTATATTTCTACAAACACATTTCACTACCTGTGTAGGCAACAATATGCCAAATCATTTAAGAAGAATGTCTTAAAATACAGTATGTGTTTCAGCACTGCGATATTTGCCTTTTGTCCTTTTCTTCCAGTTTGGAAAACATACAGTTGACAAAACCCTCCTAAATCACTGGGGCCTCAAGTTCATTCCAAAAGAATGTACATTTATCTTTTAGACATGAAAGTCAACTTGAGGAGAATTACCTTGTGCTGTATCTTTCCCCCTTAGCAGCCCTGGTGCTGCAGCTTACCCACCCACAAGGCAGCAAGTCCCTGTGATTTTCTGGTAATGTGAGTATCAACTACTTTTGTTATAGTGCTTTTATTCTTTGGTTTTAAACCCTGATTTTCCTTAAGCCTGGGAATTAATTCCACTTGAAGTCTAATCATCCTTCTTTTCCCAATCTCCTCCTGTTTTCTTTTTAAAGGGAAAAAAAAAAAGGAAAAAAAAAGAAATCCATACAAAATGGCTTGATATCTCCAAGGAGTACTTATTTCTGCTTCTAATTTCCCATCATTCCTCTTTAAACAATTAATCATTTCTCTTGCTCTTTATCTATGAGACTGATGCTCATGAAGAATTTCAGAGTTGTTACAATTTGCCTGTGTATTTCATTGTATTTTTTTTCCCCTTTAAGACTTCTGAGATTTGTTCTGGGATTCCCTGCTTTGAGAGCTATGTCTCACCATTTCATTCACTACCCACACACACATAGCTTGAGGTCTCATGAAACAAGATTGTGTCTTCACTCTACTACAACACAGAAGAACAAGAAAGTTTATGAACACACTGATTCTGTTTCCAGCTTGTCCCAGGGGTCTGCACACTTCTTTTAAGCAGCCATAAGTGCGTGTCTAGGAAAGCTGGTTCACACACATGCAAAGTAACCACATCAGTACATTAGAATTGCAGAAACATTGACACCCCTAGAGGAAAGGTTACATTAAATTGATTTCTCAATGTTTATCTCATTCATATCATTTTAAGAGTCGCAGTATCCCCACCACCTCACCAAAAATCACCTGGAATAAATAAAGTCTTCCAAGCTCTCTCTATTCCCTGTTAGCGTAACATATAATGGAATACAGTACCTCTCACTTTCAGATCACAGGTTCCAACACTATCCAGTAACAGGAAGACAAAGGCTTGCTCTGTCCTAAGCTGGTGTCACTCCGCTGCCTGCTGTAGGGAGGACACTGCCAACCAACTTCATGCGATTGCAAAGATTCTAGACTCAGGAAAGCCCAAGACAACAGCTCACAGTTATCCCTCTTGGCACCTCTGAGACCAAACAACATGGAAGTTCCTGCTCACACTGGGTCAGCCCTCATCTTCCCCACGCCAAAATGCATGGGGATACCTTGGCCACACCTCCTGCATTGTGAAAGGAGAGAGAAATCCGGGAAAGTTCACAGGCTGCCCCCAGCAATTCTCACAGCAGGTGAAACAGATCTTCCATCAGCACCTAATGAACTTGCCCAGCCACTCTCAGCACTGCAAGTTTGTTTGCAGGCATAGAATTGGAGGGAAACTCACCTCAGCATTCTTTGCTTGTTCTGTGAACAAAGCAAATGCCTTCCAGTAAGTCCTGGGGGTTTTCTTTAAGACTTACTTTTAACATAAGATCTCTATTATTAATTTTTTTTTTTCCCCAACAATCAAGATCGAGGCCATCAGAATATATTTTTATTAGAAAAGTAGTAAGTTAACATGCTGATAACGTCTAGATTTATGTGCCAGTGGTCATGGTCTTTATGAACCAGGACTTGAGTGAGCACCTCTTCTTTTTCCTAAAAACTTGACCTGGTGTAAACTACAGCACAATGGAAGAACTACTGCTTGATACTGCATTTTATGCTTTGCAGGGCAGCCTGGAAGCCAGAAGGCTCCTTTTCTGATCTATTATTCTTTATCTAGTTTACTTATACCTTATTTTAAATACAAAATCTGAAGAGATTTTAGAGACAGGGCTATCCCCTGTGCTGGCACATCACCCGGCTCAGGCAATAGCAGCTGAAGGTGATGGCAGCAGGTGGCAATGTGGGCTCAAGATGGTGGCACAGGGCTGGCAGCAGCCATTTTCACCCTCCCGCCCCCCCCCCCCAACATACACACCCATAGAGTTAATCACATTAATCCGCTTGTGCAGCCTCCCCTGGGATCATCCCAGGTTTGCGAGAGCTGGCACTGAGACTTTCTGTCCTCAAACAGTGAGACAACTGCTGAGAACCAAGCAGTCACCGGCACCTTGTGTTCACCGAGACCTGGTCAAATGCCCTCAGTGGTACAAGTGCTTCTCCCCTATTTTAAGCTTAGTTTCTGACCCTCCTCCCCTGCTACCATCAGGTGCCTGCAGAACTTGCACCTACGTTCTCCTACTTTACACCTTTCTCTAGGAGTGCCCATGCTGGTAAGCCAGCCCTGGCCTACAGGTACCCCAAGGAGGGACTGGCTGGTGATGTCACAAGGCAGAACAGGCAGCAAGAAGGGAGCAGGGTACATGCTGATTGTTGGATGTGTCTGGCAGCTGTGTCAACATGATTGCTAGGTGGGAAATAACACAGCTGAGAAACATCATCACAGAGAGTGGGTGAGGCAGCACGTGAGTACAAATGGCAAGGAAGGCAGAAGTTGCTTTGCAAATACCATGGAAAGCAACTGCTACTTTCCAAGAGCTTTTCAAAGCTCACATCAACAATAACTGTAGATCTTAAGGTTTCACATGTGACCTGTTTTTTGTTTTGTTTTGTTTTGTTTTTGCAGTGTGATCAAGGAGCTCCCAGAAATTAAAGCAACTTTTAATCATTATACAGCCAAAAACGTCCTTGGCTAGTTTCAATTAGATCCTAGTGCTGGTCTTGAGAACTGGTTAGGTGTTTCGACCTAGCCTAGTCTTTCCAGTCCCACAGACAGCTCTGCTCTTTTCTCATGCCCAACTGTAAGTAAATTTAACTCTTTCTAGTCCTCAGAGGGGAGATAACAACTGAAGCTTTACTGCCCTTTGTACAGAATTAAAAGAGCCAGTGGAACCTATGAAAATGCCACCAAGATAGAAGCCTACTTAAACTCCATACTCTTTGGCTGATCTGCTGGAGTTTTTGTGTGCCATTGAGCTGTTTTAACTTATCTGGTCTTCTGCAGGGATAAAAATATAGATGATTTCTCATCGAGCCTGGTGCAGTTCCACCCTGCATCCATCTTTGCACTACTGTGTCAGTGCTGTATGAAAACACGCCTGATATAAGCTCGTAATACAGCAGAAGTCATTATCCTCCAACCACGCACATTAACTGGGTTGATTCTTAGCCAAAAGCACAGAAAGTAATTTTTGAGTTTGTTCCCAAAATCCAGCCTGGCTCTACAGAAGTTATCGCATCACATAAGAAATTCATTCCTGCGAATACAATGATTGATTTGTTATATTCTCAAAAGTGGTTCTGATGCCTGGGACTTCCAAAAAGAACAGTCTAGATACAAAGCAGTGCTGGTGATTTCTTAATCTCAGAAAAATAACTTAACAACTTCTCTTCATGTCCCACAGTATTCACTTTTGTCTGAACCAAAAGCTGCATCAGTAAATGGACTAAAACAATACTATCATAGTAGGGCTGCTTCTCAGCTGATGCTGTTGCACACCGACGCTGACCACACCTGTTGCTTTATGGCTCTTTTGCCAAGTTTAAACAGGCCCAGAAATCAATTTGCTTGTTCCAAAGGCAATTAGTAGCTATGTTTCTAACACTCCTCTCACACCCAGCTGTAGAGAAACGAACACAAAAATCCCTGCCTTCAGGAGATTACAAAGCATATTCAACTGGGTTGACAATATTTGTCTAAAAAAGGTGTTAATTTTCCAAGGATATGTGAGTTAAACCACTTAAATACTGCTACAATGGCAGCGTTCTTCTTCAGATGGCAGATAAGGCATTTTGTTCTCTCGCTTATTGCCAGAATTTATCTGATCGTTGTTGTAATTCATATATCTATGGAAAAGAACATCTGTTTTGTTTTTCTAAATAATTTATTCATGATTTATTGAAGCCATAGTGAACATGCAGAAACTTCTGCAGCCTGCCTTTCCTGACAGATTTTCACTTTTTTGTTCCTCCAGTAGTTAGTGTTTCTGTTTTTATACCACCTGGTGCACAAACAGAGCAGTGCACTACAGACAGAAGAAACTCCTGTGAGTTGGGACTGGGCTTGCTTTCTTCAGTATATACCCCCATACTACACACATATATGCGCACATTTGGATTCGTCATTAACAGGCAATTTCCTACTCAGAATCAATGGCATTTTGCATTAGCATCGCTGGGAGAAGAACTGATAGGCTCTTAAAAGGCTGATCACTCATGTGAAATCAACTAACTGCAAAGAGCTACACTGGCAATGCAAAGTGTGTTCATTCTGCTGCTGAAGCACTTCTAAGGCACTTATCCTGTCTCTCAGAAAAGCACAGGACATTGCACTTCTTTATTAAGCATCTCTGTATCTTACCGTCTTCACTGCACATTAATTCCAATTTAGTCATGAAAGAAGTAACTTCTGAAATTGATTCAGCAAATAAAGATTAACAAGGAAAACCAGAAAGATAACATAATGTATGCCTTTGTGAGTACTTACGTATGCCCTTATGAGTACTGAAGTTCATTTAAATAAAACAGATAAAATAATTCCTCATTACCACTCCAATTTTTGTAACACTTTATTGTTGGAGAAGTCCATCCTTTTAATCTTCTCTTATAGAAGCAGGCAAATACATCATTTTGAACTGCTTAATGCACTGTAGCAAATGTTTGGTTGGAGCAGTGACTGCTGCTATAAATGGCTTTTCCAGAACTCCGTGGGATCTGAAGAATACCTGACAAGATACATTAGTTTGCAATACTATGAAGGCATTTATTCCTGTGCACAAATGACATCTCTTCAGTCCAGGAAGTGACTGATAATGTTTAGCCCGAGTACTGGAGTACAGTGATTCTGGAGAACTGCAGCCAGTCTGTGGGAACCATGGACATGGGGATGTTGGCAGAAATGAACGTGAGCATTAGCCTCTCTGATCCCATATTCTTTCCCTCTGTCAGGTAATGGCTTTTGTACACAGAGCCCTCTCAACTGT
The DNA here is from genome assembly GCA_016647715.1 of Pavo muticus. NCBI lineage: Eukaryota > Metazoa > Chordata > Aves > Galliformes > Phasianidae > Pavo > Pavo muticus. The sequence continues at coordinate 6,213,833 of JACDJE010000039.1, read as the reverse complement.
TGAGCTCGAGCCTGCAGCTGCCTGCCCAGTATTGTCTGATGTCTCCTCACTTCAGCCTATTACTTCTCTAAGCTCACACAACTTTGCCTTTTCCTTTTCTGAAATGCTTATCCATGTTTGACTGACTTTGCCTTCCATACCGTTTGCATTGTGAAGAAAAACTTAAGGCTACATTTTCTCTTTCCCCTTGCTGCAACTATTCAACTGTTAATTTGCCCTTTTCTCTCTTCTGCACTACCTGAAACTTCTCTCTCTGCATTAGCCTGTCTCCCTAATATCTCACCATCACTCTTTGCATTTGCTGCACTTCTCAGAAATCTCCCTACTTCACCTTTTCTGCCATTATTCTGTGCCTTCTTTCCAACAGCCTTACGCATGAACCAGCATCCTGGTTCCTCAAAACCACCTCTTCATCAAATCCACCTCTTTCTGAATTCTTTTCACTGGTTTCCAGTAGCCTTCCAAACCTCCTCTCACCAAGCTATTGCTCCTTGCAAAACCATCCTTCATTTCAATTAATCAATTCCCCTCTCTTCACTGTATACACAGTGAAAACTTGTAAATACCGCACAGCCTTATGGATGTAATACCTTTTAATTATTTAAGGACTCAAATGCTAAGGGGAGTTTGGGCTGCATACATTTGACATGAGTAAGAATGAACTTTGAACACAGTCAAGGGAAGCAAAATACAGGAAAATGGTGAAGTAAACATTCAGAATAAAAGGAAAAACATACTAATCTCAGATCTAGCTTCAACAATTCTTGTTTTAGAGGAAAAGTGTAAACCAACTGTAAACTATGAACAAGCCCTGTAATAGTATGATTACTCATCAGGATGACACCAGACTTCTTTGCGTGGCAGAAGTTTCCTTATTTCTCCTCCCCTTCAAGGGCTTTGGATGTCTTTAGCAGAGGTTTCCCAGACTTAATCTATACTTGTTGACAAGCAGGACCACCGCAATTGCAAATCCTTCCTATACAGGAAGGCTGTAATGGAAGAAATTAACTCTGAAGTTGGATGTATGACATAAAATATATTTTCCTTACCATAATTACATACATGCCAGAGCTGCTGCCAGTTCTGTAAGCACAGCCTAAAGCTGCTGTGCTCTGGGGCTGAGTTCAGCAGCATACACTGGAGCTGAGGAGAACATAGCTGAAAAAAATCTCAGCTACCAATTCTGAACCGGCTGCAGAGGATAGATGATGTGGTGACACCTGCATATAAAAGTTACATCAGTTGCCTAGATGAATATAATTATAAGCACTACTAAATATATTTTAGCACACTGTATACATTTTACATCTTATACTGTGTTAAATGTAGTCCTGTAGCAACATCAGTAGGTTACATAAACACTGCCTTCTGCACACTAGTCAAACCCTGAGCCTCAGATCAAACACACACCAAATGTGAGCTTTACATGAGCATCAAGGCAAGCTGCAGTAGGAGAAGAAATTCAGCTCATACTACCTTTAACTTTAATCCCACCTACCTGCATATACATGTAAGCCCCAACTTTCCAAAGTTTCCCATTTCACCTATAAAAACTTAAGACAGCATCAAATGGCCAGCATCAGGCAAACAAATAGGCCAGGCTCCTTCCCAGGGGCACTTTTTGTTGTTGTTGTTGTTAAATGCTGCAAAGCATTGCAGAAGTTGCAGACAACAGAATCACAGCTTTTTCCAATACTACACGTTTGCACTTAAGACTACTTCCTTAATTGCAAACAACAAGGCAAAGCCTGAGTACTCTCCTGTCGGGATGGAGGTATGAGGACAAGACAACAAGCACACACAGCTTTAAGAAGGGAAGTACCTGCTGTTAACAGTGCTCCATGTACTTTCCTGTGTTCTATGTTTAATGTGATCACAGCTCCAAGAGAAACACCAAAGGATGTCAGTAGACATCCAGCAGTTGTATCTAATTTAGATTATTAATAATAGCTGAAATACTCTATTTTGCCCAGTTAGGTTTTTATTTAACTCCAAAAATCCAATGGTTCTAATAGCATGTACAAATGGTAGAAAGTTTGCTGTGCACCAGTTAGTCCCACCCTTGCTGTGCAGCCAGATTCACTTTTCACTTCTCTCACTCTCCTTATAATCTGGTTCTTATAATCTGGGACAGGTTGCAAGTAAGAAGCAGTAGATACACTCACAAATGATACTGGAAAAAGCTTATTATTTCAGGTGTTTTAGTCTCAGCATTGACATGCCAAAATGGGATGGATATGTAAGTATGCTTCAGGTTTGCCTCTAAATGGAATTAGTAACTTTTACAATGAAAACCGTAGATTAGTAGTTGGATGCATGGTCTGTGGCATTCAACGTGTTGCCATACACCTCTGGACACATCTTTTGAAGGAGATTTTAATCAACTCAAAAGACAATATGGCAACTGGCAGCTGCCTTCTTTATTGAAGCAAAGTCACAGCATTTTCATCACTATTCCCCTCCTGTGAAGGGAAGAGTTAAACAAAGGCCCCTGAAATTTACATTACTAACAAGTAAAGGAATGAAGAAAGAGATTACAAGCTTATTTCTCTAAAATAAATAATCTACAAAGAGTGCTTTTTCTTTTTAAAAGCAATCTACAAATGTATAAATTCTACGGTAGGGAGATCAAAAGATATTTTAACAACTTTCAATATTTACAAACAATACAAAAACTGCTCACGCCATCAAACGATGCAAAATTCTTACAAATTAGAACCTTAATTCCTACTAAGAACCAAAAACTCCAGCCAATATTTCAGTTTCAATTAATGGTCTTCTTTACAATTGGAAAACTGTTAAATGTTTTTTATTATCTGTAAAATATACAATAAAAACAAACTTCACTAAATTATTAAGGTTAAAAAAAAGAAAAGAAATACTGCAGGCAAATCAAAAAGGAAAGTAACTGTAACTTATTCTTTGGTAACCAAAAGTTAGCAAGATTCCATATTTCAAGTGATGAAAAGTAATAGCAATTCAATTCTGGCAAATGGAAGAAAGACTTCCGGCAAAACGTAACTCCCAAGTTTCAATTTTGAAAGATAGGCTTCACCTACAGCTCTGTAGTGCAAGTTCTCAAATTCTATTTTAGAATTCAGAAACTTAACCGTTCTAAACTCCGGCAGTATACTGCTTAATTCCTCTCCCACTTCCCTTGTCTGCTCACATCCTCTGCGCATATCCAGTTGTTCCAGTTCTCTAAGGGAATACTCCGGCCAAGGAAGCAGTTCACTTGGGAATGAGTCTTTCACCAAGTGTATGTGTGTGGCTGCATAGCAGCCAGTACTGAGTTAGAAAACTCGGCTCCCTTGTCTATGTCAACTTGTGTTTGATTTTCCCTCAGGAAAAAACAAAGTACCCTGGACCAATTCATAACCTGGTGACCTACTGGCATTAGCAGGACACACTTCATCTAATGCTGGGGCATACCTGGATAAGAAGCCATGCGGCCCCAGCACCAACCCTACTACCTTCCACAGGTTCCTCATCCTACCTCTCTGCTTAACAAACGCACTACTCTGCACCAACACAATGCTTTTGAAGCAAATGTCCAGCTTGTACCACAGAAGCCTTCCTCTTCCTCTTTTGCAGGCTTATTTTTAAATTTTACTTGCACAATTGCAGTCTCAAGAAAAAGAAAAACTTCACACCCCTACAGGCTCTGAGAAAACTCCCCTACTCCCGCCCCCAAGAGGACTTCTAAGGCTTCACACAACAGTTTCAGCTGTTAATTTCTTTAAGCCACAGACCACTCATTCAAAGCAAGTCCTCCCCACCCCACCCCAACCATGCAGAACTATCATTCCTTCAGCATTTAAGCACACACATGCAGTTCATGGAGTAAATGCTCGGCGAAGTAAACTTGTCCTGATCTGGGCTTTCTTCTGGAATCTAGTCCTCTGTCATTTTCTAGACTAATATCCAATGCCATCTGTCACTGCCTCTTAACTTTCTTCAGCTGAAGGACTTAGGTACTTCCTTGAAGTACCCGGCTGAGTCATTAAGTCCAGATGGGTTGGATCCAAGGTCTCCTTGCAGTCTGGCTCCTCAGAATACGAAAAGTCATTCATGTCAATTTCATCACTGTTAAATACATCGAGCTGCCTCTCTTGCTGCTCATCCAAAGTCCTTTGGACCCTGCTCTCCGACTGCTCCACCGCTTCCCCATCTCCTTCACTAATCACGGTCATGGGGCTGCTCTGGATGCGGTTGCGAACATTGTACTTGCTGCTGGCAGCGGAGGGCGGCGTTCGTGATCGGCCGTACCTAGTGCTGGAGAGGGACATGCTCCTCGGCATCAGGCCTTCACTCTTGGCCCACTCCTCTTGGGCCCGTTTGCTCTTGCTGGGTGAGCAGCTGGCAGGGCTGTCGGAAAGGTCGGGAGAGGCATCCACCTTGGCTCGGTGGAACCGTGGATCCGTGTGCTTCAACATCTCTGCTGCTGACATGCGGGAACTGGTGTCACAGCGACTCCCTTTCTTCAGCAGCAGGGCTTTGAAGTTGTCATTGCTGGTGCTGCTCTTGCGAACGCTTCTCTGAATAGATCCTGCCTGTTTGAGGGTAGATAAGGTTGGGGAAGCACCAGTGGGTGTTACGGGGGGTGAAGGAGAATGGTTGCGGGTACGATCGTCCTCAGAATCTTTACGGCCAAGGACTTTCCTTTTGGATCTAAGTTTGAAAAACAAACAAGAAAGACAAAACAAAAACATGAAACTTTTTACCACTACTAATTAAACTCGGCTTAGAGGGATGACAATGAATTAAGCTACAGCCAAGAGAGGGAGGAGGAAGAAGTAATCTAAATCTAAAGTATGAGGAAGAACACCACCAAAACTGCATCGGCATTAATGCAAGCACTGGAGGTATAAGCTACATTTATTATTCTTTTTCTGCAAATCCGCAACAATGAAACTAGAGAAGTCAGATATCTAAACGCTGAATCTGTTTAGCAAGTTAGGCTATTTGGAGTCAGTATTGAACTGCTAAGATTAATTAATTATGAAGATAATTCTCAATGTGATTTTTCTTGATTAAAAATATGCCATCAAATATCTTGGGCTTTTTTGTTTTTTACTTTTTTTGTGGGTTGTTGTGGTGTTTTTCTCTTTTTGGTTTTGTTTTTATCGTTGTTTTGTTGGTCTGTTTTGCTGTTCCATTTGCTGTTCCCTGGAGAACTGGCAGTGTAGTTCAGTGCACCTGCCTTTAGAAAAGGATACTGCAATGCACTGTTCCTACAGATAAGGTCAAGCAAACAAAGCAGATCCTAACCACCCATCCGTAAACCCAAACATGAACAGTGAAAACTGAGCTTTCTAAATAAGATGCATGAAGATGACTGAATTTTATCTTCCCAAATGAAGGGTCCCACTGGTTTTAATTTAATGAAAACAAAAGTAACAAAGATAAAATTAAGAAACAATCATAGGACTGGGAATAAGTGGAAACTGGAGTTCTACTGCCCCATTTTTCCATTGTTAGAAATAATATCTTAAAGAAAGGGATGTATTAAATGCCTCCTATCTGTATCAATGTTACTTATCTGTAGTAATGCTGCTTATCTTTACATGTTTATTATCTTCTTTGTAGACTAAACAAGAATAAATTAAAAAAAGATTGAATAGATGCTATTTTATCCATACTTTTTTGCCAAAAGTTTAAAGCAAGTTAGGAGACTTGTTACAAAGACAAGATTATCATGCTATAATTCCATATTAATTTTTATCAAGCATATTCAATGCAGACTGTTCCCCTTGTGAAATGGGTTTCTACTCAATGTGATCTTTAGCCATACTTTCTCTTAAAGAGTTTGAGATTTTGCCAAGGCAAGCTCAAACCTCTTTACGCATTGCAGCCTACTGAGAGAAAAGTACAAAACAAAGGAACAGAATCCATCAGCTAAGTGGGTGGCAGCAACAGTCATTGCCATAAACTGCCAAGACTCAGGAAACATTCTGTCTCTCTAAGTGGTGAAGTTCACAAATAGATCACTTGTAGTACTTCCCACAGGCAACTATAACAGCTGCAATTTTCAGCTGCCACCACTGCCACCACTTTTCTTTTTGAAAGAAGAATGTAATACTGACATCCTCAGAATGAATGGACAACAGAAGATAGCATAAGGCTAGAATTGTTACTTTGGTAGGGGCAAACATAAGCATATTGCATGGATTTAACTGGGTGTCAGTATCACAAGTAGCAAGTGGATTTGGTGCTTGCATGCTCTGTTAGGCTGTGTGTAAACGTATACTTGTTTTACAAGGCAGAGACTTCCCTTCAGGAGGATTCTGGCTGCCTACGGGTATCTTTAAACACTCCAGAACTGAGGCTGTGTTGCTGCCAAAAATAAAATTAAATTCCAAAGAAATATAGAGCAAAACTCAATTTCAGAGATCTGCAGGGAAAGATTTGGTTATTCTGGCTTGAAGTAACTCAACAACACAGTGAATGCAGGGCGGAATGGTCAGTTTGCTGTCCACACCTAAGCAATTTTTCTCAGCATGTATAAATTATGGCAGACTTAAAACCAAATTTGGTTTTGGTGGCTTTTCAGACAGAGATAGAACACACATTCGAACAAAACAGTTTCTTAAACTTAGATTTTTCTTCCTACCTTTGACACACATACAACTAAATTTCTTGTCCTACTCCAAAGCACGTATTCAAGAGTGCCAATCACTGAAATAACACCTTTTAGAAGTAAGGTGGAGAGGGAACATTTTTCAACCAAGGGTAGCGGTTCAAGTCTAAAGCCAACAAAAGCAAGGTCTTTACAACAAATGTGTCAAGCATTTTTAACTATGCCACATCCAGTTCCATTGTCCATTTCCCCGTAAAATCATGAATTCCAAGTATGTGCACACACACACAGATCCACTCTCTATCTTCATACATAACGGAAAAGGTCACTGGCCAGAACACTTCATTCTAAAAAAAGACATGTCGCCGTGCTAGTGAACGCCATGCAGCACGATTGCAACAGGCCATTTTTAGAACAGCTCCACAAGGCCAAATCCTAAGGGATAACAGTAAGTTATAAAAGGTCAGTATTGTATGTGTGTAACTTCATGTAATATTATATATGTGTAATTTTGGTAACATCTCCTAAATCTCAGCTGTGTTCTCACAAAAAGGCTTTTTCCATCCCTCAGTATTCCTGATGCAGAAGTCACGCACATACGTGCAAACTGACTAGACACGCAGCTAAACATATACGGATTCCACTGAGCACTTCTGCGACCAGGAGAATGGCCTCTCCAGATTTTGAAGTAAAAGACAGAGCCACAAGATGGCACTACCGCTACACTGATTCTACTCTAAATGCAAGCTCAGTAGTTCACAGAGTGGTAACGGTCTTCTGTGTGTACTGTTTAAATGGTGCACATGTTTCATTTTGTATTTTGAAGCTTTTTTTTTTCTTTTTTCTTGTGAACCTAACAAGAACAGCACAGGAAACTAGTTGCCTATTTTGTTTTTAAGGGAAATGAATAATGACATTAATAAGAGCCAGTATTGCACATTTCATTCATGAACCGGTTTGACACAAAACACCCGACTTCAGGCTGGATTATGGCAAACTATAATCCAGCGTTTGCCATATGTTTTGCCATATGACTGACATGTTGTGTTACTTGCCAGTTTCAGCCACGCTTGCCATGAAGCATTAGCGTTGAGCCTCTGTCCCAAACTGCACCATATAAGCAGCGAAGAGTAAAAAGAGATGGAGAACAAGAATGAAAACAAAAAGATACACAGAAAAAGCAACAGTAGAGTTAATATGGGAGATTGAGAACAGTACAATAAATACTAGATGTAACTTGACATTTAAGGGCAGGATATTCATTATGCAATCTGTATTGATTTAATCAGGTATCTTTTAGCTCAGAATAGATCAAATAAATTTGTAAAACAATAAAACACAAGCTCTTTTCCATACATTTTTCATCTACAGTCTTAGTAGAAAGCTGATAAACGTGTGCTTTCAGTTAAAGCAATGACTTGTAATGGGGTGTTTTAGTAAAACAATGTAAATTAATTTTTGAGAGAAATAATGGACCAGACAGTATGGAAAGGGCAATCAGTACCTGTGAATGGCTGCAAAAAGATCCTCAGTAGTCCTTGGTCTCGCTGGTGTTGCCACTCCGTCCGTCTCTTCCCCATAATTATTGCTTGGCAGGAATGAATTATTTGCTGTTTCTGACTCAAACACCTCGGCTATGCAGAAATAATGAACAATACTGTCAGTCTGCCACAGGAACCAACAGGTTCATAATCTTGAAACCACCCCTCTTTGCTTCAGAAATTGCACTGCATGAAATGCCTTTGCTTGTACAAACACATGCGGAGTACAATACTGAAATAATATATTTATGGTTTGCATTAAAATGCAAAATCAAAATTAACAACGCTAATCATTTCTTCATAGGATGTTTTATTGCCAGCACAGTTAAATAAAGCATCCTTTTTATTTCCTTGTCTGCAATAGCAAGAAGTCAGAATGGAAATGGAACAAATTTCATCAAGTATTAATTCTGCAACTTCTCTTAGTCTTTCAGCTCTAACTATTGCAAGAGCTCCTTTTCTCTACAGAAGACTAGCCGAACGCTGCAACAGCTATCCTCACTCCCCACTTTCTTTAACATAGCTATTGTTACGTTGGAAGCAGAGTCAGAGAAAGCAGACTCACCACTTTCGTTCTCCTGAGACAGGTGTCCTTCAGTGTTACTGCCGCTGTCTTGGCTGCTGCCTGAGCTGCTTCCTTCATCAAAAACTGACTGCTCCTCTTGCTTGGGCTCCTCTTGAACTGGTGATGCAGCGGGCTGTACCACAAAGGCACCAACTCCCACTGCTTCAGAGAAGGTGACTCTGGCAGCTCCTCCCTCAGGAACCAGGCTGCCAGAGTCCATCTCGCTGGAGCTGAGTCCATCTGTAAGGCAATTTCTCGCCTCCTCGCAGTGTGTAAGCACAGCTTCTCTCTTAGTCGGGCTTGATGTGCTTCTGACAGTATCACTCACTTCAGCTATTTTCTCCACTGTGAGATCTAACTGTGGAGGTGGTACAACAAGGAACAGTTTGGGTTTCTTTGAAATGGGAGGTGGTTTCTTGTTTGGCAAAATGACCTGAGTCTTGTCTGGAGATGCTGGTGACCCCTGCAGTGGCATGCCAGAATGGAAGTCTTCGCTCTGCGCTGGGGACTTGGGTGAGGCTTCTGGAGCTGACCCTGGGGAATCTGGTTCCAAAGACTTGTTTAGACCCATGGTAATCGCAGATTTTTGATCGTTCTCAAGCATGGGTATGTTGTCAGAGAGTGTCAGAGGAGAACTCTGAGCCAGTGTTTGAGGTGAGTTTTTATATGAAGTGCCATGAATCTTCATCTCCTCTTCACCTAAGCTGTTACTGAGTCTTAGTGAGAAAGATGGCCTTAGGGAAGACTGTGATGATGAACTGACAATACCCTTTTCCTGAGGGATGGTTTCAGAAGAAGATTCAGGTGATGGGTCACCTTCTGTTGCTTTTTTGATAGACCTCAGCTGTACCATTTGCAATGCTTTGGTAGTTACCAAGGGCATCACAGGCCTTGATGCATCTTGCTTGCTGAATGGCTGTTTCACAGCATTGTAGCAAGAATCTTCCTGATCGTGTTTCTTAAATGAATACTGTGGGCATATCACTGCAGCTTTTGTCAGTTTGGGATCAAGAGGTGGTGCTGGTGGTGGGACAACTAAAGGGAAAATAGGAGGAGGAGGAACAGGGGAAGAGTATGAACCGATGGAAGCTTCTTGTGGTAACCACTGGACACTGTGAGCAAAGGAAGAATTTACATCGGCTTCTGGTGGAGGGGGGGGAAATGTGGGAGAAGCTGGCAATGGTGATAGATCCACGGCTTCTGCTGGAGGAGGAGGAGGGTAAGAGGGAGGAGAGAGCTCAAGGCAATGTGGAGGAGGTGCTGGAAGAGGAGGTGGAGGAGGAGATGCACCAGAATCTGGAGGAGAGCTCAGGGTGGGGTCCAATTTCTTCACACTCACACTCCCTTCAGTAGATGTATTTGAAGAAAGAGAAGTGGAGGATGAAGAAATGGAGACTGAAGACAGAAGAGAAGATTTCCTTTCAGGCACTTTAGGTTTCAGCTTGGATTTCCCATTTCCTGATGACGCAGATTTTAAAAACACAGGCACTGGAGTGAGTGCAGTGGGTGTATTGGACTGACTGGAGTACCCACTGGATGGCGATGTGACTCGGTGGGACTTCTCTGGAGAAGTGCTCTTTGGTTTGGCCAGTCCAGCGGGCACTTGTGGCACAGAAGCCCTTGAGCCATCACTGAAGTGACTGATGCTGTAATCACTGAGAGCAGAAGAGGTACTAGCAGAATGGGTCACTGGAGACTTCATCTGGTCGTCTGCCACTGCAGCATAGTCACTGTAGTAACCCCACTGGTCAGCATACTCCGACTTGATGCTGCTTGTTTCACTCTGAGAGGGAGTGACTGTGCAAATGGAGTAAAGGTTTGGGGCAGTAGTGGACATCATGCTGCTGCTTGCGCTGACCGAGCTTTGGCTGCGAGAGCGCAACACCCAGGGATCCTCATAGTCACTGCAGGGGCTCTGGGGAGGGGAGCTGCCATTTTTACACTTTAGATTCAACTGCAGAGAATGCTGGAGGGTAGCAATGAGGGTTTCATCAAGTACCTGTCCATTGGACTGAGCTTTTTTCTTGGGTACCCTTCTGAGTGAGTCTGTTCTAGATGGTGGTAAAGGTGGCTTCTTTGCCTTTTTTAGAGAGATGTTTCTTGCAAGGGATTTTTCACCTTGGCCCGGCTGGTCATCTTGATGTTTCTTCTCCTTTGCTTCAAAGACATTAATCACACTGTCTCTAGGGTTCCCAAAACCATTAGTACTATAGCATGGCATGTCTGACTTCAGTCCAGAGTCCATGCTCATAGAGCTATAATAACCATCATGGTCTACAGAATACAGAGAAGTGGAATCTTCTTTGGCTGACGTCCTCTCCAGGCTGCTGCTGCTCAGGTTGCTGCCAGGAGTGGCACAGCCTGGTGTGGTACAAGCTACCTTGCATGATGCAGTCTCACTATTTTCTGCAGACTTGTATAGCCAGTGCTCTGTGCTGCTCACTACACCTTGTGTTCGCTCCCCTGAGTAGCTAGATTCACTCCTACCATCGCTGTCCTGGGACTGGTTTGGTAAAGCAAGATTGCTTCTGCAGCTGTAGTTCACACTCTGAGAGCCAGCCTCTACATTTCCAGGAGTGCTGAGAGAGACAGCAGAGTCACCAAGAGAAAGCATCATGACAGTATTAGATGGGATGGTATCTGAAGTCTGTGAGTGACGTGTGGAGCTACTCTCACTCCAGTTACCACTTGAAGAATGGTGATCTTCTTTCCCACTTATTGCATTGTTGGCAACAGGATTGTCTCTTGGCTTTGGGTACACAGCAGAACTGCTAATTTTGTTATCCAGCGATCCAGTACTCTGGGCAGTGTGAATAGCAATAACCTCTGAGGAGGATGACAGCGTTGCATTGGGTATGACGCTTGTTGAGTAGGTGGCATGAGGAGAGACTACACACGCTGGGCTAGTGGACTTTTCACTGTCATAACTTCTTACCTCTTGAGACTTTGGCCTCGAAAGAGTTCCTGTTATGGCATTATTTCTCAGATGCACAACATCATCATCCACTTGCAGTTTACTTATCTGGTGGGGCAAAGCGCCAGCAATGTCTTCTGTCTGTCTGGAGATGCTCTGGGTCTGTTCTAAGGACTGCAGAGACACTCTTGCACCAGCCCGAGGCAAGCTGTGAAAACCTATGTCGCTATTCTGGCGAGAAGCAAATATAACTGCAGCAGAATCACTCATCACGGACATGTTTCCAGACGAGCTGGAGAACTGAGACATCTGAGCTGCAATGCCTTGTCCTTTCTGTGCTCGTATTCTTCTCATTGAAGGAGGCACAACTTTAACTTCTTCAGTCTGGCAGCTGGTGTCCTTGGTTTCAGACCGCTGCATAGCAGAACGATAGCTGTCTAGTCGCCCTAGCGTGGAACTGTGATCTGGGACATACATCGAGTGCCCTCGGAAATCACTTTGGCCAGTGCCAACTGCTGGAGTCAAAATAAAATAATTATTCCTTGAAGCACAAATTCACATTTATCTTCTTAGTGATTTAAAAAAAAAAAGAAAAAAATCAGCAATCTGCTTGCTCCTCAATCTCTTGAAGGCTGTGCCTTCTGAAGAAGAATCTGTAACAATGGATTTTGCACAGCTATTTTCTGCATTTCTCTTCCCTTTTTCTTTATTACTAGGAACCTTCTGCTTACAGAACCATCTGTGTTCATGCAGCACATTCGACACATGAAATCCTCTCTTTATGACATGGTAATAATTTCCATAGTAATCATCAGAAACCAAGTAGCGCTGTTCGACTTCCAGGAGGCAAAGCAGCAGGAACAGACAAAAGCCTGAGAAATGTGAAGTGTGCTTCCCTGCTAATGCCTCATGCAATAAAGAAAAGGGGAAGGAAATCTGAAGACTAATGTGAATAATCAAATCTGCCTTTTAAAAGCATTACACTTCAGAAAAATCGTTCAGCAGACAGGGAGAGCTATCCAAGTCTTGCCATTTCTACAAAGAGGCTAACACACTGAAACGTGCATTGTTTTACCACAAATAATGCGTCTGCTCTAGCAACGTTGATAAAAAAGCACTGCCATTAAATAACATTTCTCCACACAATTGCTTTCTATTTATCATAAAGAAAAATCTCCAGTACTAATGACTGTCCCAACCTCGGCACCATCAGAAAACCAAAAATAACTGCACTTTATTTAATTATGTAATAATCACATACTGGCATAAACAAACTGAGGACAATGGGGAAAAAAAAAAAAAGCTTTAATTCAAGATACAGTTATCCCTGGGTCAGCAGAAAGAATCCTAAGGTTCTTTTAAATTCACATTTGTGTCGGTAGCTAGCTACCTTTTAAAATCAAGAATCAGTGAACAGCTTTAAAAGCAGTCTGCATAAAGCTTTTGCTTTTCAATTCAGTTGCACTACTTTATAAATAGCAAACAGAAGAGGCAGCCATGCTGCTGGAGATGCTTGTAAGGATACTGCATATGTCACTGCAGGGAAAACTGGTTATTTCAAATCTCCGCCTTAATGCTATTCTCAGGAGCAATGTAGTAGCACACTCAACAGGACTGCACTCCTTTCGTATTTACTGGATCAGGAGGATAGCTATTCTTATCATGCAGCTTTAAACACCACTTAAAAGACATTTAATTATCCTTATTCTAGGCAGGCACAAGAGGCATTTAGGATAAGGAAAAGAGGGCTCTGAAAAGACTGCAGTGAAAGAAGCACACACAAAAAGATTGTTTACTTCTTTTCCCTAGGCACATAAGAAGTCTTTTAGCAGCTTGAAGCCTATTTATTTTGCTTTGTGTAGGTTTCTCTTGCTCTCATGAAAATGTAGCCTCTTTCTGCTTCTTGTAGAGATTTAGAGCAAAGCTAGATACTCAGATGCTGGCAAACATCTTGGATAATCTGAGATACTGTCAGAACAGATGGACTACTGCAGCCAATTGAAATAGGTATTTGCATATTCTGTACAGTCATTAAGAACTGTACAGTAAGAAAAATCATTTATTTTTGCTTTCCATCTTTCTTTTTCTTTTTTTTTTTTTAAAGTATCAGTGTCTCCCTTGGGTTAAGAGAGAGGAAACCATCAAAGTAGACATTATGCACGTCTAATTCTGATACGCATACATAGGAGCTGTGACATCCCCAGTGACAACTGTTAGCCAATGAGTAACATCTGGTGATAAACAATCATGTACTAAGTTACATAAATAACCACAAAGGTGGGGTACTTTTCCTACCACTCTGAAATACACACATACACATACAGGAGGGAATGAGAGGGCTGGTGCAGAATGAAGCTGTAAGCACTGTGTATCTAATAAATACTGACCTGAGGCCAAGAGAACCTCATTTCAGCACATCATCTATTTGTATTCACAAGGGAAGCTAAAAGCAGTCCACTTCACAGGCAGCTTAACATACATGGATACCTTATGCTTGTTTAAAAAGTTACTGATATGGAAGGCAGCTGGCAAAGCAAGACAACACTGAACTTGCAAAACTCCTCCTTTCTTCCAAACCCAATAGTTTTAGAATGTGCAATTGGGACATACTGTTGACTGCAAATAATTATACTTTAAAATGTGTGAAATACAAAATTAAACCACAATGTAATATCTAAAACCCCTGTGCTACTAAATAAGAGGCCAAGGACTCCTCATGCCAATCCAAGCCAAGCTCTGTTCCCATATGGATGACTGTATCCACACTCTTGCTGTGCCTGAGCAGCTTGCTAATGAGGAAGCAACGTGAGCAAGTGCAGGATGCTGCTGAGCACCAGCCCTTACCCTGTGCTTATTACTGGCATAGATGTAGCCTGGGTCCAGTCTAATGCAATCATGGAAACATAAATTGCCTCAACAGCACAAAAACTTGACAACCCTGGTTGCCAAGAGAGGGCAAAAGAGCCCAGTCCCAGAGGTATAAACTACAGGCTAGATCCTATCATTATTTGGATGTGTTTAGGGAAGGGGCTTTTCATGGTTGGCACTATTTTACTTTAGTGCAGTAACTAGAAAGTTGTTTTTATTTGTTTGTTTTCTAAAAATTCTTGAAATCAAACTGCCTTTGGTGGTAACTGCAGTTAGAAGACAGACAAACCAATTCTATGAAGCAGCTCAATCTCTTAACTCAATATTACACCAAAATTGCTACCTTTATCAGAAAATCTCTGATTAAATAACAGTCAGAAGTTACCAGATTCCCATAACACCAAAGTGCTGGAATTCACTCAGAGCTTTTAAAAAAAACATCCTCCATGAACCCATGTAGTTGGAACAGACAGCAGCAAAAATATATATATATATATTGCAGAAACGGACAACAGGATGCAGATGCTGAACATGACAAAGTCAGAACTAGCTGCAATATGGTGGCCTGTGGAAACTGCTGAGGCATAGCCTGAACCACTGATTGAGCACCTGGAGAAAACACCTGGTCAGCCTTGGAAGCACAGGTGAAGGCAATTCATCCATGCGACCAAAGAGGGTGGAACCTGGCCCCACCCCTTTTAGACTTCATTTTAAGGACGGACTGCCACTAAGGAAGGGTCTCTTACTGGAGATCCTTCCCTTGTGGAGTCTTCCTGTGAGCCTCAATTTTTAGATACAGGTGAGTTGTGGTTTTTTGTTGGTTTTTTTTTTTTTTTGTAATACCTTCTCACTGCACATAGCTGAGACTGGCCCTGCTGTCTTTATAGGTGGTATGATAAATGTGGCTGGAAACTGTTAATATACTTGTCCATGTTTTATCGTGTGTCTGCTGCATTCAGCACTGTGTCTGCCACAGGAGACCTGAGTTTAGACTCCTTTCCTCTTCATTATGTTACTTCTAGCTATATTGAAAATACTGAAGTGATTTCTCAAGTGTAAATGCTCTTCCTTAATACACGTGTTCAGTATAGAGCCTGGTAGCAAACAGAGGGCATCCAGTATCTGGAACAAGCAAAGTATACAATATATTTAACATCTCTTACATAAGAACACAGAGAAGAGGTTCAAATGCATACCACAGCTCCAAGCAGTTGATTCAAGATAAGGAAAACTGGCGCAACCTGCATGTGCCTGACTCTGGTGGTAACTGGATATGACAGGGATTGAGACCAATTGCCCAAACCTGATGGGAAAAAGAACAGGTCTGCATGTAAATCCCTAGGGCTGGGTACAGCTACAGAAGGCTCCTTATAACTCTGACAGACCTATTGGCACCAGCAACTTGCTGCAGCAGAAAGGTCCTGTGCATTGAAAGGAGGACAGAAAACTGAAGATTTGAGAGGATAAAGTGCATGTTGGTATCGCAGTTTGTATCACTTGTTTCAACTAGCATATAGAAGCAATTCCTCTTCCCAGACTACTTCTGACTAATCATTTCTACTACATGCATTTGTCTTTTGTGCCACAGGCACACTCCTAGATTTGTTCTTTCATCTCTTCTTCTCATGCCCCACTTAATCCTCCAAACCTGGAGACCTGGCCAAGTTACTATTCAGGCACTGCTACTTCAACAATGTTACAAAAAAAAAAGTCAGAACTGTTCTGCCCTAGTGTTTTTATACCAAACATTTTTAACAGATGCTCAAAAAGAAACAGACAAATACATCGTGTTCATGGTAATTCTAGGGATTTTGACTGCGCTCCATGCATCTGTAATCTCTCAGAGGGGAGAAAAATGTTGCAGAGAATCCTGCAATGCTTTTCCACCCTGTTGGCTAAAAAACTATCCAGCAATCATCTTGCATATCCTCCCATAAGGGAGAATTCTGATGAAAACATAGGGAACTTGAAGTTTTATTGGTTCTGTTCATTTCACCAACCGAACATCCAGGAAACAATATATCCCTGACACCACTGCCTTTCATTCCCCATTATTCAAAAGCATATGATATTTGACTACTCTATAATACTTTGCTTTAATAGTGTTAAAGACAAGCAAGGCTGAGAAACTACAGCTTCAAAACTGTTATTAGCTAAAAAGCAAAATAATGGGGAGTTTCTTTCCAAAGAATGTTCAAAGTTGCAATTTGAACCAGGATGCAGAATTACTTGGCTTGAACAGCTGCGTCCCTACCTGGTATTCCTGTAGGACCACTAGTTTCTGTGCCTTCTACCTGTGAGACCTATTGCTTAAATCCCTGCTAGTACCCAAGGGACTCATTAGAAAAGACTATCAGTTGGGTCTCCAAGAGAACAGCTAAGCTCTCAAAGATCAAGCAGCTACAAATGCACATATTTTTTAGGATGTAATATTTTTCTTTATAACTTTACAAGGGAGAAGCTTCAATGGTCCCAAGGGACATTGGCTGGTAACAACAGGGGTTTTGAGCTGAGCCACCAGAAAGTAAGTGAAGAGTTCATTCAGCTCTTAGTCATATCCCCCCCAATGACTGACAGGAGTCCTCACAGGTGGCAATCTCTTGTGATCTACTGAAAATGGGAGGTGGGGAAATAAGCTGACAGGAAACAAGCACATGAGATCATTCTGACCCTCTGAATCCTTATGCATAGGAAAAAAAAAAAAGGAGGGGGGACAGGACACTAGATGGAGAAAAGAATGGTGGCCCTAAATTATACCATAAGGTAAGAAACAGTAATTAAATCATTCAAGGGAAGTACATGCAAAGCATGAATTTTTAAGACCCTCTTTTAAAAATGAAGAGGACAGAAACTTTCCTTAAAAGAAAAAAAAAAAAAAAAGCAAGATGCCTGGCAGAGGAAGAAGACACCTAAAGGCGGAGAACTTGAAGCTGTTTTCCTCCCTGCTGTTTTTGTGAGGCACAATTACTGGATGATGAACTGCACTGTGTGTGGCAGAATAGATATCATACTGTGGGACCTGCCTCTCCTGCAAGAGAGTGAGTCCTGGTCAACAGAAGCCATTCAACACCATCTGGGACATGCAGACCTCTGGAGAAACACCTGCAAGATGACTTGGTAGCTTCACAAATTGAGAGTTAGTCTGGGACAGATCCTACAACACTAAACACAGAAAAGGGACCAGAGAAACAGGAAGGCATTTGGCTGCTTTTATTTTGGTCTAGAGAGCTGGAATAGGTAAGGGAAGCTGAAGATTATCAGGAGCTGAGAAATGAGCAAGGCCTGTGACAGGTTCTCCCATACAGCTGCTCATCTGCACAAAACAGAAGGGAAACATCTTGTCTGAAGGGACAACACTGTTTGTATTAAAAACAACATCTGAAGAAGAGAGCTAGAGGTGATGAATACTCCAAGCAGAGCAGAGAAACTGAGATTGCACAAAAATATGAACTAAAACATTAAAAAATAGCAAAGAAAGCTTCTTGGCCTTTCTGAAGCTTTGATCCAACACTGTCTCCATTGACTCATTTATATAATTGAATTGAATGTGTTCTATTGAACACTGAATATGTATGTTCTATAAGACAAGGTAATTCAGAAGTAGGCAAAACTACCTTTCTTTAATTTCCTGTGTTTGACAGAGAAAGGATACTTTGCTCTTTCCTCTTATTTTGGTGTTGCTCTGCTAAACAGCACTTAGATTCTCCTGCGGTTAGACAATAACTGTTCAGAGAGTAACTGGCATCTTGAAACGAGGAGGCATCTAATACTCATAATCTGCCTCAGAACACCATCCATCATGGTGCATTTTATTGCTACAGCATTTTTTGTGTTCAGCAGGGAGTAGTTCATTGCTGGAACACTCTTGTGACAACATGGCTGTATCACAATGCCCAAAACTAAGAATTTTTAAAGATATTTTCAGCATGTGTTTCATGAGTCCTAATTAATGATTCCTTTTTGTATGTTTGGCTGAATTCTGTGAGAGTACCATGGCCACTGAGCTCGTGCCAGCAATCAGCACACGGTTTCTCTTCTGTTTGGTCTTTCCTGTTCCAAAGGGGACAAAGCAGCCAGGGGAGAACCCCAGCAGCTTGGCCCAGCAGAAGTTCCTCTAGGCTCTCTATCAAGAAAGAAAAATATTTCAGGCTTGGTTGTAGCTTTGAGGTTCTCTCAAGTTTCTGCTTCCTTCTGAAGAATAAACAAGAGGTAACAAGAATCTGCTGTATGTGTTGGTTATTCAGCCTGTGCACAGCAACTCTGATGTACCAAGGGATTTTAATCTTTGTGTAAATATTATAGCCATTCACAGCAATGCTTTAGAGGAGAAACAAAGAGATTTATTCAGCTGAAACCACAGGGAGAATGTCAATAGGCACAATGCAATTGCTTGATTTGGAGTTTAGTCCGGATCCTTGTTCCGATCAAATGAACTGTGGAATGTTTTAAAACAACTTGATGTTTGTTTTGGGACAGTGTAAGAGAAATAAGGAATGGACAGCTACAGAAATATTTGGGAAGTGACAGGGGAGGAAAGGCAGAAAGAGTACTGAACAAGGATGAGAGAGACATAGTTTATTCCCAGCCTTGCCAGTTGCCTGGTAGGTGAACTCCAGCAAAGACCCTTTGCTGCAGCACTCCTAGTTTCCCCGTGAAGATACTGATAACTGTTCTCTTTCCAAATACACTTTGTTTGTAGTGATAGAATCAATACACTAACAGGATGCAAACTACCATCAGAGAGATTTCCTGGCATATATTTTGTATTTTGCTGTCTGGATACTACACAGCCACCACAGAAGCAACATGAAACTACTTCAGGCCAACTTCCACAGTAGGGCAGATGGCTAAAGCACTGTGTGCCTGCCGATTGCGGGCCAGTGAACACAGAGAGCTCCTACAGTGAGATACTGTCAGCCCTAGTATTTCTGCAACTTCAAATAGGAGCCAAGGAAAACCTTCAAACAGTGCTACATGAAGTGTGCTCAGTATGAGATGAAAGCACAAAATCAAGACCACAGAACCCGTCACCCTTTGCAAACAGGCTGGCAAAAGTCACAAATTCTTAAGATATTCACTGAAGATTTCTTTTTAACGTGGAAGCCAACTACATTCTCAGTTTGTTCCACCAGATGATCTTTTCAAGCACTGTCAGTCTGAAGTGGTCACAAATGTAACCTCCAAGCTTTAGAAACACTGTCAGCATGAAGCATTCTCCTCACATCCACAGAAGTACAGCTGTTGGTCATTTCAAAATCCACATGCCTGAAAGAGTGTCAGGAACCTCTACAAGTGACAGACGGTAGTTTGGAACAAAGAACTCTGCTTTGCTCCACTTTTCTCTGCTTTCTGCCCTCGATATAGGTCCTACATATGTCATGGATAATCTCTACTGAAAAGTGAAAACTATGACCTTGGTATGTATGTATGTCACTTTCAGAATACCATGCTGGCCTCAGTAAGACTGCAACAATCCGGAAAATCTATAGTTCAAGCTATGCCCAGTGTCAATTTGGCATGTGAGTGGCACAAAGGTTTTTAAGGAACACAAGAAGAAAAGTCATTTCATCTCAGCTCTAGATAAAGAGCAAAGAAACTGAGGTTTAAAATGGGAAAATGGAATATAAAAAGTATCCATCCTGAACAGACAATGGAAGATTAGGACTGCCTCTGCTGTTCCTTAGCTAGCTGTAAACACGCTATCGGAGAAGTAACCTCATCAGAAGACCTAAAAGAGGAAAAAGTAATCTTTCATTAAGAGTAATCTAATGTTACGTTTCATGTAGCTTTGTTTGCTTAAAACAAGTCTACTTTAGCTCTTGAGATTGCTTATAGCTGACTGCAAGGCTGATAAAATGCTATTCTCTCAGGGAAGAAATTCAAATTTCAACCTCCAGGAGGACTCTAGGTCTGGAAAGTGTCTCCTGCCAGGTGGCAAGGTCAACTATGCAGAGAAGGAGAGACTCCCACATTTCCAGGAAGAGTTCCCAATGACAGGCACCAAGCAGTATCCATCCCACAAGAAGACAGATATGGACAAAGACACCTCATAGCTTTGGACAAGTCTCAGAGCAGCGGTTAGATACAAAATCATTACGTGAGATCCAACGGTAACAACATTTAAAGCTGCCACATGATAAGTGAATTTTCTCTCTAGAGACAGAAGATACTCGTGGCAGGGCACTGTTTCATTACAGATGCTGATGGAGCACAGTTCCAGACACACACTGCTCTCCATGTACTTGCTTATTTTCAGTCTTACTCTATGTTTAGCTCTCTATCTTATTCAAATCCATTCAGAAACATTATATACTTTTTCTTTCGTTTCTGAAAAGTTTAGACAAAGAACCAGAAAAGCAAAACATAACTTAAGAGATGCAGAATGCAAAGTAGTGAAATATATTGAAAGAGTCGATACAGGATATGATATCACATGTAAACAAAAAAGAAGATAAAAAAAATTAAAGTTATGTTCTGCCCGGCTATTTTAAGATATTCTTTCTCTACTTCAGAAAGAGAGAGAAGGAGAGAGGGGAGGCAAAAGGTCATCATTTTATCCGTAAAGTCATCATTTGGGTAAAATTGAATATATTCCAAAAAAAAAAAACCGCAAAAAGTGTGTGAAGGGCTGCCCAAATTCACACTGTTTCATCAGCTCTGAATGTCTTGTATACTATTAACTGTGAAAAGATTACAGACTGAGGTAGTGTAAATGTGACTGATTCAGCATTTTTCCTTTGATATATATGAAATAGATAATGGTAACATGTAAATTATTTGAAATCAAATAATGTTGACATTTAAGTAGTTGTCAATTAGATCTAAACTAAACTGGAGGTTTTACAGATTTTTTCACTGTTGATGCAACTCTCAGCAGATCCAGGAAGGTGTCAATGAATTGGTTTACCCCACCGGATAACTCTGCAAGCTGAAACACCTGCCCACTTCAATTTTGCTTCAATGAACATCTTAGGGGAGTGGAACAAATCTCCAGAAAGGCATCAAAGACCACAAAACTTACATCCCTGTAGATTTCCATTGTACCAGTAAATCATTTTCCAAATACCACATTCCCTCCAGCAGAAGGAAGCCCACAGATAAAAGGCCCTTATTTCCAGGTGGCAAGGAGGCACCTGCTTATTCGGAACTGTAATTGGCTATCAGACTGTATTGGTTTCATGAGCACTGGTAATGTTATTAGTCGAGTAATGATGAGCAGTGACAATGAACAGTGGATGGAATACAGTTCTGATGAGCCATACCTAGCTCCTTTTGTATGTTGTCAGGGATTCCTGTTATAGTCTTTCTCCTTTTGACTTTCTTCGGCCGTCTTACCACCGTGTCTGTGTAAATTAGAGACCGCCGAATGCTGGCTTGGCGGTCGAAATTCTCCCCTAATACATGGTAAAATAAGCAAAGCAACATTACTTCCAAGCACGCTGACATCATGCACTTTCTTCCACTAGCTTTGTTGTAGAAATGAAAAAAAGGCATTAATAAATGATGTTAGCTTGATCCTACAGTGAAGGTTTACACTGAAGGAAAAGATACAGCACATTGTCACAGTAAGGTTTTAGACATGCATATATATTGCCCAGTACTGCAGGTTTCAAAAGGAATTTGACTTCCCCTGAGCCCAATTCACACCTGGTGAAAGAAGCTGTAATTCTATAGGTAAACAAAATCCTTGCTCTAATTTGGCCCTCCAATTTGTGGGATTTGTAGGTTTGCTGGCTGCTTTTGTTGTTGTTTCTTTTTTTTGGTGGTTGCAGGAGATGGAGGTTTGTTGGTTTTTGGGTTTTTTTTAATACTGAGCTGTGGAAAAAGCAAATCTGCTCATGAAAATGAAAGATTGTAATGGTTTATACAGGAACAGACATTGCTATTGGCAACAGCTATTACAATTTCCTTGCAGACCTCCATCATTAAATCACACAAGACACTTCTTTTTCATTCCAAGTTGCTCTGAACCTGTCAAGTGTACTGTATTTCTGCTGGTGATCTTTTAACACAAATACAAAGAAGTTCTATGGAGAATGCAGAGATCAAACTGGTTTTAGGAGCTCATGAATATTTCAGCTAGAGTGGAAGCTGCTTAAAAGTGAAAATTTATAAATGACTATACATATATACAATGGTAAGAGCTGAAAAAATATGTAAATGCACATTGCCAGATAAAACCTTATGATGACCATGGGCTGTATCATAATGGGACCCAGAAGCACCACTATCGTTAAGGTTGAGCAGCTTTTCTTTAGGAATTCACTTTTGTTCAGAGGTTTATAGTTTGGCCATTTTACAAGTAGCAAGATAAAATTTGCCCTCTAGACTGAGCTCAAACAATTCTCTACGTTTCTAAAAATACACCCATCCCCAATCTCACATGTAAGTTTCTCTACTAGAAGTTGAACATTTTAAAGCAGTGACAAAACATCTGAAGTGTCCTTTAGATGACCTATTTAAAATTTAAATGCAGAAAAAGTTTGATATACATGTATATATTTTTGCCTTTTATGCTTTCTTGAAAATTCATGACCAAAATATTTACCTCTTAAAAGTGATTAATGCACAATAACTAACATGTCATAAATATTATCCCTGGTAGACTACACATCGGTATGATGTGTGTCATGCAGATAGTGTAGAAAACCACTAAAACAGTTAAAGACACAGTCATAAAGTAAAGCATAGCATACAGAATAATGAAAATACAAGGAAAAATACAAAGCAGTTTCAATCACCATATTGTAAATATAAAGACTGACTCTTTTTTAATGGGTCTTGTTCTCCAATGAAGTGCACTTATGCTGGGCAGAATCCTTGCATCTACAACGAAGTATCACTTTCATCTGAGTTTCTGACTGACTGAAGTGAGGGCAGATTAAGGGAGGAGGAATCCCATGGGATCTGTGAGATACGGAGCTATGAATCCCATGGGCTTCATAGAAGCCCTAAAACACTGAGACAAAATATCCACTGTCTGGGGCGTTAGTGCTATTATGATGTTATCACCCATATGGAGTCTGAGTTGGGACTATTAGATAATCCTTCTATATAGGATAATAACTGGCCACATTATAATAAATTTAAAGAATTCAAAAGACAATGTTTGGCATCTCTAAACATATCTTGATCCATTCAAAGCCAGCGATTATGCCTGAGACAGTAAGGGGCGAGAAAATTAAAATTTGGCTTTGATTACCCTCAACTAAAATACTATGCAAATGCTAAGCAGAAGGGGTGAAAACAAGAAGAGAGTCTTTTATGCATAGTTTGAGGCACACCAACAGGATGACCATGGGAAAAGTTATTGTGTCAGCTGATCTACACTAACTTCTCCCTCTGTGCTAACAAAGAGCTAACTCAACCAACCCTTCTTCAGATGGTTTCAAAATAGCTTTTTGAAAGACACTGTGCCAATTTACAGAATTTCAAAGTAGCTGCTTCAATAAACTCTAAGTCAACAATCAAAATAAAAATGTCTCAGTCTTTTTTCTACTCTGCATTGTTATCTTGTTTTTAGAAAATACTGATGTTAACATATCATTTAAAGATACTTTTCTTCCACTGGGTTTGTAACAAATCATCTAACACTCCTCATCTAGTTTACTCAGTTCTCCCTCACATTTAGTCAGTTTTCTTGGATTCACTGGAAATATTTAAGTATGCGTTTAAATCTCACTGAAGTCAGTCAAGCAGGACTCAGGCAAATGCTTAAACGTTTTCCAGGATCCAGCCTGCCACCTATCAGCTCCACCACCACCAGACTCCTCCATCTGGAAAGAAAGTTAGTTCCAGAAAACCCAGTACAGGAGACACCATTATACATCTTTTAACCCACAGGATACGTAAAAGCAAAGACTGGCCACCACTGAAAATTCAGCCCAACTCCTTCCAGGCCAGAATAAGCTCAGCCCAGCCACCCCCAAAGACTGAAACATCCTACAAATTGGATGTCTAGTCAGCAGCTTGTCAGCCTAATGCAATGCCCCTGCACCTTCAAGGCTGTCCAACAGATTTTTACTACCCCTGTATTAGCTGCAATCTGCTTACCAAGGAGCCCCAAAAGCTGAAGTAGCGGAGCATTTGTTGCAAAGCCACGTGAGAGGCCATTGTAGCAGGATCATTACTAATGCACTGCTGAAAATGCTGTCACCTCTTCTCAGGTTAACGTTTTATTTAATGCCAGGAGTAATAAATGGAAATTTTTTGACCTCTCTTCTGGGAGAGTGAGAAAAAGAGCAAGCAAAGGAAAAAGCCGAATCAAAACAAAAACCAGCTATGGTTTGTTCCTCAGCACATTTAACAAATGGCACAGAATTTTTGGTCATTTTTTTTTCCTGCCTCACATAGTAACATAAGGAACTTCACAAAATAGAACTACTCACAGTGTGGGAGGGCAGAGGAGGGGAGCAGATTGTGACTTTTTAAAGGGGAACAAGGACAGCAGCTTTTTTTGTATGTGTGCGGGGCTCAGTCTGTTTTTCTCACTTGTCTTGATGCAAAGCAGCAATACAGCTATTTCAAGGCAAAAGGAAACTGGTTTCCAGAGACCAGCTCACATACTGAAAGAACAGTCTTCCTTCCCCATCCTTGCTTTGTATGCCTTCCCACTACCTTGATTTTAAGGAATGAATGCTACACAACACATTCCAGGAAGTTGAAGTGTAATAAACATGTGCACTATTTTCACCAGAAGTTGAGAACTGCTGCACTCGCTGGGGGCAAGCCAACTCATGCAAGGGGCACAAGGCTTGCCACATTTGAATGAATCTGGCTGAAATTATAAGTGTAACTTACACAAATGCATTAATGTTTCCAGTGACACAATTAAATCCAGGACAGCTATTTGATCTCTTTTACCCCATTTTTCTTTCCATCTATTTACTTCACCCATATATTTTCAGTACACAGGATCATTAAATCAAATGGCAGATTACCCATTCTGTAACTAACCGTCTTCCTGCCGCTGCAATATCAAAACCATGCTCAAGCTTATTGGATCAGATAATCCACTGTTCCCACAGCTCTGCCTTCTACACCCGTATCCTACATTTCCTAGATAACACCGACTACTCTAGTTACATTTCAGCACTGCATGTTTTCCTTCTATTCTTTTTCCAGAGGTGGAGTGTTCATAATCTTCCGCTGCTCTGAAATATTTCCTGCTGTCTATTTAAGAAAACATTTCTTACTGAATTCTCAGAGCTCTCTGATGTTTATCACTGGCCTTAAACTACATCTTAAAACTTAATCAGACATCTTCAGTATGAGAAGTAGTGCTCCACTACTTACAAAACAATAATTTATAAAAATACTTGTGAAAAAAAAATTGATAATCACACAGAAAAAGAGAATTCCTAACTTACTTTCAAAACAAAACTGAACATTGATTGTAAGAGTGAGCATGGAGCCAGAGAACACCATATGGCATTTGAATTAAATTGGATATTGAACATCATCCTAGTTTTGGCAGGCAAATGGTCAGTTATTTGAATTAACTAATAATAAACAATCTTGATACTGTACAGAGAAAGAGGGATTATTAAATCAAAGTGATTATTCAATCTCTCATACAAATTCTATTTACACACATCAAAATATCTATGCAACGTTAGACTTCATTGTAATTTAAGTTTCACTGAGTAGGAATTCTGCAACAGTGAAACCAAAGAGCGTTTTGAAAATGGAGAATCAATATACAGCTTGCATGCAGAAAATGTGGGCTACTGTCATGTAAGTTGACTGTCACACCAAGTGTCTCAATTGAGGACAGCCTCATTAACCTTCTGTTCTTTCCCTACTCTCCTTGACACCTAAACCTCTTATTGTTGATGAAAATAAGGCTCAAGAATTCTTTTCTCAAGTTTTGTAACATTTAGTCTTCAAAATACAGAACTCTCTGATAACCTTCCTTAAGTAAAGATCCTAGAAGAAAACCCTGAATATCATTAATATTTTACAAAACATGATATTCCATTATTTATCTTTAATCAAGCCTGCAGTAACAGTGATTTGACAATCATCTTGTATTTAATGAATATCTAATTTTGTTTCAAGCCCACACTGTGTAGACTAACTTCATTAATGTTCATTTTAAGGAATTTTGAGTTTTTCTCATTAAGTGCAGACAAAGACTATTAAATGCAAAATACTGTTTTCACAGAAAGGTCCAAGAAGTAACAACAAATTCATGCATCAGATATATAACATTTGAGTGTTAAAATATCACCTAATGTGTCTCTCATAATCCCTCCCTGACCAGTGTAATACAATTTCTGAAATTAAAAGCCTACCAGACACATTAATAGGAACCACATCTGTTTGGACTGCCTGTGCTTGCTGTCGCATCTTCTCTTCTGGTGTTGGCAGTGGAAGCGACTTGGTCCAGTTGGTTTGTGTGTTGATATCTGATAACTCACTTGAAACCGGGGTTTTAGGCCTTTTGATGGTGATAAGCTTTTCTTCTTCTGGGGAGGAGACAGAACACTGCAAATAGAAATACATGGAACAGTGTTAGTTCTCTACTAGAAAAACAGAGGACTAAGTACTAAGGTACTGCTGCTGCTGTAGTCAGCATGATGGCTTGTGGATACATACACCCTCACAAATAACACACACTAATTTACGAGTGACTTTTTAAAACAAATGAAAAACCAACAACCACCAAAAATCCAACAGCAACCAAAAAACAAAAACAAAATGGAACAGATTGGAATTACCCATGACGCCTGATCAGGTTTAGAACCATATAAATGAAAGAGGAGCAAAGCACAGTAAATCGTTATCTTACACATTTACATTGTTCAGAAACCAACCCCTTTCACTTTTAGAAATAATGGATGGAGGTTTACCTCCCCTTCCCCTCTTCTCCGCAGTGCCCCATTGGGAAGATGAGGTTGAGCCCTGCTTTGATCTAGCTGTACTAAGCTATGATGTGGGTAAGGAAGACTTTTATTAGGAAGAGACACATTTGAGGAGAGCTCAGTAAATAACTCAGCCAATACACTTAACATAACCATCAGCCAGGGATCAGTGTGGAAAAGTGTTGGCTTTGGAGAAATTCATGCTTTGCTTGTTTTTAAGGGGTGAAGTGGTTAAAAGTATTAGTATACATACAATGGTCAATTTTAAAGTCGGTCCTTATCAAAAGTGTTAGATATCACATCCATGATGGACATTTTACTTCAAATAAATGAATAAAACCTTTCTGCATCAGAAAAAGAGGTTTGCAACAGCTTGTACAAACCCTTCCACCAGCCAAATTTATAATGCCAAAAAAGACATTTGCTTTAGGGGAGCAAATCTGTTTTCATTGCAAGGGACCCCAGGGAATCCCAAAAGCAGGAGAGGAAGAAAGACTTGGAGGAAAAAGAAGCTCCTCTTCCTCCTGCCTCCAGATACAACAAGAAAGAGGACAAACACTTCCGAGGGTCTGTGTAGAGGCTGTAGGGAGAGCAGAGACCTCTGAAGCCGCTAATCATGCCCGTTTCAGAGCTGGTTGCCTTGGCTGCTCTGCAAGGCGGACTCTGCTCTCTGCCCCCAAACCAGTTCCTCACCACCACCTTCTCTCTGTTCCCTCCTCCCACTGTCTGCAGAATACCACCCAAAATGGGGCTGCTGGCACTGGATTGCCACTCTCCCCGGAGTTATTTATGCCGTGGCTGCTTCAGAGAGGTGTAACTGTTGTTTGTAACAGATGGACATTTTCTGCCATTATTAAGCCTAAGTGATTTGTTCTCTCTCAGTGCTGAGTGGCACACAAAGGCATGCCCAAACACCATGCTGCAACCACTGCTTATCATTTCTCATTTTAATTTTCTCCTTGTTACGGTGAGAAGTTTCAACTGTTTATAAATAAACAACCATTTACTTACATCACTGTGCTCTGTCAATTCTTTCAGACAGGGCCCAACATTTCATTACAAATCAATAAATCAAAGCAGACTCCAGGCAAAAAGTAAATTAAAAAAAAAAACAAGTGGAATCCCTTCAGGTAATAATACACTAACATAATGTGAATGTTACTTTTTTATATGTGTCTGCGTACGTACGCTGTTTATAAACGTACACCATGCAGGCACACCTACAGTACTTACGCACAAATGGAAGCGCTTTCCCATTTCAAATCACTCACATTTATAAAAACCTCTGCTAGCTTGAGCAATGTGGGAGAGAAACACCACTGCAGATGGGAAAGCTGCCTCCAGGCTGTGCCGCCTCCAGTTTGTTCCACAACAGCTCAGAGCAAAAAAGGCACTGCAACCCACATCTGTGTGCTGGCCCATATGGGGCATCACTGGTGTTGGAGGTGTGCATGTAAGCACTCAAGGGACTAATCAGAGGATGGAGAGGAGAAATACCATCTTCCCTCTTGTACAAACAGCTCTGCTCCTGCCTGAATCGGCACAGCAAGGCACACTAGCTTTGCAGTTTGTGTGGTGAGTCTGAGCTCCAGCCACCCTTGGATGCTCTGCTTTGGGTGACAGCATCAGCACCAGTGACTGTCACGTTCAGACAGTGCCAGTGCAGTGCCAGGTCACAGCTGTCAGTCAGCAGGGGCTACTCCAACATGTCAGGTGACAGATAATGGGTTACAAAGCCACCCTTCCTTCCCCAAGAAGCAAAGCAGAACACTTCTGCTACAGAATATTAACAGTCAGAATACAAAAAAAGCATGGAAGAACTATCAGAAATTTTACAGAATTAAAAGGCCAGAAAACTGAGGAAGGACAGAGACTGATCAGTACAGTGAGTACATAATGAATGAAAAGCAATTGATAACTCAATTGTGCAGCTGTGGTCAAGCACTGCTCCAGGAAAAGTGACTGCTTTTGGACAGCGGTGCATACTTCTGCAAAAAAGTTCAGAAGTAGAGCTGCTGGTCTTGAGTGTAGGAAGGAGTGTTAGTGTTTCATCTGCAGGTACACTTCCTGTGGCTTCTGGATAAGCAAGACTATCTCTACTTAAATACTTTCTTCCAAAGTACTCACAGTGATAGTGGTACATTTACTTGCTTATTGAAGTAAAGATTCTTTCAAAGGGCAGGATAGGTCAAAAGCCTTAACTTTCCTACTTAATTTTCCGGTGCAGAGTAGAAAGCAGCTCATTTTTCAGCTTTCTTCACACAAATTTCTTATCTAATTTTCTAATTACGATGAAATTAGAGAAGAGAGAAAAAAAACATTTTATACTTTATGTTCCTTTGTGACAGTTACATGTTTTTAGAAAATGTACCCAGATTTACAATACAGAACTTAGCAGGCAGATTCAACAGATTGCTGCTGTACAGACAGGAATGCCTTTTGAAGTGAGGTCTGCTATAGGAGAAATAGCGCTGGACAGTGCTTTGAGATCACACTATCTGCTCAGCATAAACACTGCTTATAACAGAACAGTTTGCACCCCTCTCATTTTTAATGCATCTCTGACTCAAAACAATTTTATGGTTTGATTTATATGACCAAATTTCTATGCAGCTTCCAAATGGGATGCTACACCCACCTCCTCCAGAAAATCCATTGGATTTCTCCTCTTTAATGGATCAGGGAAGAAGGGAAGGAGGTAAGTGAAAATGACAACACTGGACCTTGCTGTCTTTCCATAAATATGCATTAGAGGGGAAGAAGCCTGAACTTTCGAAGGGGAAACTGAAATGAGAACGTGGGGGAGAATGGCTCAGGAATACACCACAGTCAGAGGGGAGCTACTTGGCTCAGAGAGCTAGAGCCCCTCCACTGCTTGGTTACTTCGTGTCCCCTGTCCACTCAGGCACTGCGACACATAACAGCTTCAATGTCTCAGCACACTCATGCTGCTTGAGAGGTCCCAGCTGACAAGTGATGCCACGCTGAGCATCTCACAGCACGTCCTGCCCCAGGTCCCTGTTTATTCTTAGTCTTTGTACATTGCAAAGGTTTGTACTACACTGTTTGAAAAGACAGGACCTCCAGAAGAAAAACCAACCCATACAAATCTCACTTCTAAGCAAAGGACCTTAAAACCTGTAGGCATGTCATTTACCTCACTGTCCATCACAACTGTTTACAAAATTAGAAATTTTCTGAAAAATAAAGTTGAGAAAAAATTCCATGCTGTTGTCAATGAGAGCCATACCAACTGAGCCATCTAGTCATATCTCTCAACATCCTATTTCTTCTCCAGCCTTTTATTGGCTTTGATGGCATCGAGCGCCTTTTTTCACAAACACATTTCCTTCTTTGAACTGCTGTCTCAACCCAGCAAATTGATCAGCATTAAAAAAAACATAATGCAAAGTAGTATAAAATACCTGTGCTGATTACAAGCATACTCACACACAATCGCAGCCAAGGGGTGGGGGAACCAGCTGAGGGCATCATGGTCTGGAGGCATCTCCAGGTGTGCCAGCAGCAAGGCTCCCAGACATTCACACCTGCAACCTGAAGCACCCCACTTCTTCAGCCCCTCTCAACACTAAGTGAAATTTTATATCAGACCTCTTCAAGTCCCTCAAGCCAATACAGTTAATGCATTTGTTTTCACTTTACATTCTAAACAGTTTCTTGCAGATATTAAAGAAACAACTTGGTATGGCTGAATACAGAGTCAAAAGTACACTTTTTTTGCCCCATAAATAATCAAAGGAGCTGTTCTGTCAACCAGAATTAAAAGACTATCGAGACAAAGCTCATAACTCAAATAACAGGATCTAGGGAAAAAATACCATGACATTTTTCATAGATGGAATAAAGACATGATACGGCAATGTGCCTGCGAGCAAGTACTCTCTATAGCTCATATTCAACATTTAGAAGTTATGTTACTCCAATTAGGAAACTTTTTCCTTGGCTAATTAAAAATACAACCACACAGCCAAATAAATAAAACACAGTGTTCACCGGGGAAGGAGTTTCAAAGGAGGCAAATGTTAATAGACCAAAAGTAATTAAAAGCAACTAAAAGATATTGGACTGCAGACAAAAAAAAAGGAATAATGAGGAAAAATACAGGAAACAAACCTGGCATGGCATTTTTCTGTTGAGCAGTTTATTTTTCTGTGTTTAATTAATTTTGTAACAGAAAACAGAAGCAGGTAACAACTGAAAGCTAAGGGCAGAATGAAAAGATTGCTTATGTGCTAAATGCTACAAATAACATCAAGCTGCAAATGAGACAGCTGGATGGTCCCACTTGTGGGCAAAGTACCTTGTTGCTCCGGGGAACCAAGTTACAGCAGGCGCTAATGCAAGACTGAGAGATGCAGTCTAACAGACTAGACTGTTGAGTGAGACAAAAAGAAAGAAAGAAAATGAGTGATAAAAAGGCAAGGAAGGAAGAATGAGGGGAAAAAAAAAAAAACACACACACAAAAGACAAATACACTTACAATACACGATGTGTATATTTCAGAACGTAAAGGAACCAGAGTTTGAAAGTGACATCTCAGTATACCCCTGACACTAGGAAAACAGACCAGTACTGAAGGACAGGAACACTTTTCAAATAGTGTCACCAGTGGTGGTATGTACGAGGTGACAAAGGAGGACACTGGTTACAGTACTGAGATGTAAAATCCAGGTAAACCAATTTAATCGCCAACAAACTCAATTAGGATCAGCAGAAATACACTGAAGTGGCGATTGGACTGTGCTGCATTAATGCAACTTATATGAATCAACCTAAGAGTAAAAGGGTAGTTCCAAGAACTTTGCTTTATATAAACTAACACTCAAGGCATTTCAAGTTTCCATGTTTTCTTCCTCCGTCTGCTTGCTTTTTGGGTTGGGCTAACTAGCCTGTTTTACCCTATGGGCTTTGCTTTGAAACAGCAACACTTAAGTGTCTTTTAAGAACTGTGTGTTTTGTAGTATGAATATCACCCTCTGGTAACTGACGCTCACCTCCACAAAAGAATGTTTGTGGATCTAGGTCTTCTCTTGTGTGATCTAAGCCACGGTTTCATATTATGTCTCCAGTGAAGACAGACAAGTGGAATATTTGGCTTTTTTTTTTTTTTAAGCAGATAAAAAGAGTGTGGAAAGACAGCTTCCTTTGTGAAAGCACCACACAGTAAAACATAGGTTTTATGAAACGTAGCAAATAGGTCAACTTAGCAGTAAATTTACAAGCAGTAAATAGCTATTCATTCACCTATGATTATTCTGTTATTCTCGAATTTCAGCTGGTGCTGCATGCACAGAATTTAAATGTTGGCTTTCTTGCTTTGAATAGACAACAAAGCCACAGAGCTTTCATCTCCCAGTAAGGAGTTCACATTCTGAATCATGGGATTTGGTGACCTCAGCTTCACATTGTTACTGAAGAACTTTCCTGACATCTGAAAAACGACTGTCTCAAGGCAAAAGTTATCAGAAATATTCAGTATTTTACCAGTGGGACTATAATTCAAGTTCAGAGACCTGTTAAGTGTTCATTAAAAAAAAAAAAAAAAGAATAAAATTTTACGTCATTACATAATGTAAAGCCAAATAAAATGATGCTGGTCAAAGGTCATCATAAAGCACTAGTTTTACAACGTGAAGGGAGTATGTTGCACTTTGTAAGGGATTGGCTTCAGATTACAGAGCTGCAAATAAGAGTGTCAGGGTTACGATTAAAGTTTTGAGATAATCAGTAACACCTTATTTTGACCACTTTCTCATCAGCTCTGAATCATACCTACAGCTGAAAATATCTCAGGGAAACTATTCTAATTTGAAATTGAAGCGCCTATCCTTTCCTTGAAGTATAACTAGCTGCACTAAAATTTTTCAAACAGTTAATGCTGACACCAGCGCAAATCATAATTCCACTGATTTCAGTAAGGTTTTGCAAACTGTCATTGCTTTACATTCGCTGCTTGCTGCCAGTACGTATCACAAAGAACTCAACGGGGTGCAGCAACATTCCCTGCCAATACACAGATATAAAGCAATCAAATCCTGGATGAGGGACTGTACAAATTCTATAATTTTTATTACATGATTTAAAAGCATGGAAGACAGCACTGAAACCACTGTACCCTTTTAACTGAGTTCTCAGGATCTGCACACTTTGTATATGGATAGGATTATCTGGTCTGCGCTACAGAAGCGCCTATGGTTTAGTAACATTTCAAAAAACTAAACTTTACAAGTCATATTTCATAAGCAACATTCTGGGGCAAATTCTAGAATATCTGTCTTGAAAATCCCAAGAGCTCCAGCACTTCAGGTTTGGACAGCCAGGCTCCAGAGCATCTTGCTGTCTACCCCAGCACTACTATCTTAGCTCACAGCACTGAAGCACTGAAGTTAGCCACAGCTTGTCTTTGGAGCCCACAGACACAACAGAGTAAGGTGAAAACAGAGGAGCAATACAGCAGGCAATTAAACTGTAGCAGGCATATATTCATGCCAGCACTTTACTCCTCACCATTACCTTTTGTTCAATTTCTTCATAATCGTCCTGGTAACTTCCACAGATTGCACTGGAGGATGAGGAGAAGGTGGGGCCCTGAGAGTAATACTGAGAGCTCCGATAGCCATCTCTCCGCAGCTTGTCACACTCTGTCAAAAGATGGGGAAAGAGGAAATCAGTTTATCACCAGAGCATTTACTGTTCACACTCATAAAAATATACTGTAGTTTACTGAAAGCAGCTACCGTGCATTATCACTGTCTATCCCAATAAAACATAGAGTTGCATTTCTCATATTTTTCATCTATATTTCTGCCTCCCTCTCATTAATTATACACATATGCCCACGCATAGCATGTACACATGTGGCTTTTATTTAAATCAAGAGATGGCAAAAGATTTGAAGATGGAAATTGATTTTTTTGTTGGTTTTTAAGTGAGGTCTGGCTCAGTGTCTTGACAGATGGCAGCATCTTGCAGGATAGGAGACAGTAGCATGCGAGTAACACCAGGGTCTCATTTGCCAGGCCGGTAAACACCGATTATGCGCCTTGCACTCAAAATGATGATGTTACTCACTACTCAAGCACCATCTGCTAAGTAACTTTGGCACTGACCACTCATCTTGTATTCACGCCTACAGAATAGACCATTTGCTGTGATTCTGTAGAGAGGAATGCGAAGTACAGGGATCCTAAAATCTCTTGTCAACACAGAGCATACATACTTCATAACCGAAGAATTTTCAAAGTTCAGAAAGAATTCAGAGCAAACATGCGTCTTAATCAAATGGCCAAAATCACAGTCAGCACCTTATCCCCCTCATCCAACTCTTCTGTAACTGTCCTCCTGCCTCCTAATTGATATTCAGTGTGACTGTGCTAAAGAAGAACAGACGCCACAACATAAGGAAAAATTAAACGTTCAAGATGTGGCAACCAAATTCATCAGCCCAGTCAAACTGTTAGCTTTATGCTTTCAGATATGTGAATCTGCTGAAAGACGAGGAATGCAAAAAGAAAATTGTTAGATCTCTATCCAAGGAACTGAAATTTCTGCACAATATATAGGCGTGACACAAAGTGCTTTTGTCATCACTTGCTGGGGAAAGACGTTCTGCGACTGTACTATCTATCCCCCTAACTTGATCTCTTTAATACTCCTTAAAATGGAAAATATGCAATGTTTATACCGAGGGAAACATTTTATAGAGGCTTTTGCTTGTCAAATGATTAACTGGAGTTACGACTTGCAACTTCAGCATGTTTCCTATGTTGTATCAGACGTTTTTAAAACTGGGTTCTGCAGGACTCCGTGGGCATAGTTTAACTGACCTCGAGTAACCACAGCTCTGCAATCATTTAATCAACATGGGCTCCTTTTCATATGTATGCACATATCAACAGTAAGAGTATGCAACTGACAATTAGCCATTTCCATTAGAGCGAGATGCAAGTCACAGCCTGTTGCATGTTTCTGCATGGTCAAAAAGGGCACAAACCTGTCACTCCTTCTCAGTTCAAGGCCCAAAGCTGGTGGCAGTGAGTTCTGAGACCCAGATCAATTCCAATAGCTCAGTCAGCAACCCCACTTACCAGACTCACACGTGTGAGCACACCGGCACCACACGCATCTGGCAAACAGCTGCTGGACCTCAGAGGGGGCTGAGAAAAGGATGCCAGCAACCACAGGAAAATAAATTCCTCTCCCGTCACTCCAGATCTGGCACCAGATCCAGGCAAACCCAGCGCACAGAGCTCACTAAGACAAGCATCCTGATGGGCCAGTTTGCTGGTGTGAGCTACAAGCAGAAGCAATAAGGATGCTGTGGCAAAACAGAGCACTATGAAGACTTGTGTCAAACTGCAACATGGGTTAATGCCCCAAGCTGTCAACTTTGGCACCACAAGTTTTGCCATCAGATCAGTCACTCATCACTTCAAACCAAAACAAAGGCAACCCAAGATGTACATAGGAGTGAAGTTAGTTTTCCTTCTGCTCCTGGGATGAGGCCTTGGGCCCTGAACAACTGCTTCTGTGGCTCTCCAACACCAGGCGTCACTGGATGAATGCCTCAAGAACCACAGGCTTTATGGAGTGCTATAGACGCATGCTCTGGTATCAGCTGCTTAGCTTTACTTATTCTTCTAACTAAGGAGATGAAGACCTCAATTCAGGAGGTCTCAAAAGAACTCCCTGAACTCTTGAGGAAGACAGAACCAAAGGCTTCAAGTCCACAGCAAGTTCAGCAAGTGAACTGACAATAAAACAGTTGCAGTTAATCAAGCTCACAATCTCTGCTGGTCCACAACATAATACCCAAGTGATATCAGAAGTCATTGCAGTGATGTGGCTGCAGAAGTCAAGAGAATTGCTCAAATTGCTGAAACTCACCCAGAGAAAGGTGATCAGTCCCAAAGAACAGTTTGTTTGTTTACTGTCACAGCACATTTCACCGTTCTAGACAGTGCCTGAGGCCAGCATGCTTCTGCAGAGGTTTCAGGCAGGTATCTGTAACTTCACATTGTAACAGCCCAACAGGAGGTCAGCCACTCTACCCAAGTGAAGCTACTGTCACTGTCAGACCAAACCTGGTAACTTCTGTCTGAGAAGTGTTCTAGATGGGCAGCACACACCTCACCTGAGTGCTTTCCTAAGTTCCACATGGTCTTCTGTAAGCAATTAGCATTAGATTTTTCAGCAAAAGGCTTTATATATATATATTACATATACATATACATATATATATATATATATATA
>JACDJE010000039.1:6161401-6177036 GCA_016647715.1 Pavo muticus | reverse complement strand
AAAAGGGGGGGGGGGCGGGGGGGAGATAGGCAGTTTCAGTTATTAATAACCTTCAGTTCTAAGAATGCACCAGTACACGAGCTCTAACTGAGCCATGGATACACACACTCTTGAACCTCGTGTCAAGGCTGATATACTCATGCTATCCAGTACACAAAAATATGCGCAGCCTAAAAATCTCTGCCTAAAAATTGCCAAAGCAAAATACAGGAGACTGTATCAGGCAGGACACAAACACTGACTCCTGAGGATACACTCACTTGCTATCAACTCTGCAGCATATGCACAGCTAGTTCAAAGCATGCTCTATGTGCTGCATTACCTTGAGTGTACCTGATCTGAACGGTGCAACAGTATTACTGTGGCCCAGATGAAATAGTTCTCCCAACAGCTGCCACTTGTCTGCAAAAACTAGGAAAATGCCTCTCTCTGGCTGAGTGACTGCAATCAGATGGTGGCACTGGTTGTGCCACAGCACAACAGCCAAACTATGTCCTCACCACTCCCCCTTCATCAGCTCCTGGGGATAAGCATGGAGAGGTGCTGTGTACCATCTCCTGCTGCCTTTCAAGTGCTTCTCTAACTAAATAAAGCCATAAAATAGTTCTTTGACCTTTTCATTCTGTACTAGTGATACATTATTTCAAAACTTATTCTATATTATAATTATTGCTTAAAAATGGCTTTAGTTACTTTATGTTATAATATAATTTCTCCTCACTTACATGCCTAAGTTAACTCTTCCTAGAGAAGGAAATTTTGCCTGAGGAGAGTTTTGCTGCTCACAGGGTGGGTTTTAGTTAGGCATAAAGAAAATCTGTGGGAAATGTGGTCTAAAGACTTTTAAAGGTTTCCCATCACTGTCATAGTAGAGTAGGGTAGATTCAGGGGATGTGTGACAGAAAAAAAATGCATTAGTGCTGTAAGTGCCCATACCGTAATATCTGTGTTGCTGCCATTTAACCTCATATGTCTGCTCAGTGTTACATTATTGCAGTTTGCTAAATTCTGGAGTAAGACAGCAGCATACTAGAGATGCTTTGCTTCTCACCAGCAACACATCAGCTAATCACAGTTCTGACTTCCAAAAGGGGAATTTGCAAGCAATGGAGCTTAGTGCAATCAAGCATCAAAATTTTGAGCCACAAACACTGAATTCTGCACTACTCTACAGCTTACAGAGCTTTATCATAGAATCACAGAATGGCCTGGGTTGAAAAGGACCAGAATGATCATCTAGTTTCAACCCCCCTGCTATATGCAGGGTCGCCAACCACTAGACCAGGCTGCCCAGAGCCACATCCAGCCTGGCCTTGAATGCCTCCAGGGATGGGACATCCACAACCTTCTTGGGCAACCTGTTCCAGTGCATCACCACCCTCTGAATGAAAAACTTCCTCCTAATATCTAACCTAAACCTCCCCTGTCTCAGTTTAAAAACATTCCCCCTTGTCCTATCTCTATCCACCCTCACAAACAGCCATTCCACTTCTTGTTCATATGCTTCCTTCAAGTACTGGAAGACCGCAAATGAGGTCTCCCCGGAGCCTTCTCTTCTTCAAGCTAAACAAGCCCAGTTCCCTCAACCTTTCCTCATAGGAGAGGCGCTCCAGCCCTCTGATCATCTCAGTGGCCCTCCTCTGGACCCGCTCTAAGAGCTCCACATCCTTCCTGTACTGAGGCCTCAGGCCTGGATGCAGTACTCCAGATGAGACCTCACAAGAGCCGAGTAGAGGGGGACAATCACCTCCCTCTCTCTGCTGGCCACCCCTGTTTTAATGCAGCCCAGAACACAGTTGGCCTTCCGGGCTGCAAGCACACACTGCTGGCTCATGTCCAGCTTCTCGTCTACTAGGACCCCCCAAGTCCTTCTCCGCAGGGCTGCTCTTAAGTAGATCTTCCCCCAGTTTGTATAAATACCTGGGATTGCCCCGACCCAAGTGCAGCACCCTTCACTTGGCCTTATTAAACCTCATTAGGTTTTCACGGGCCCACTTCTCCAGCCTGTCTGGGTCCCTCTGGATAGCTTCCCTTCCTTCCAACGTATCGACTGCACTGCTCAGCTTGGCGTCACCTGCAAACTTGCTGAGGGTGCACTCAATGCCATCGTCTGTGTCACTGATGAAGATGTTGAAGAGCACCAGTCCCAAGACCGACCCCTGCGGAACATCGCCTGTGACTGGCCTCCACCCTGACACAGAACCATTAATCAAAACCCTTTGGCTGCATTCAGCCAGCCAATTTCTAATCCATCAAACAGTCCATCCTTCAAATTCACACCTCTCCAATTTAGAGAGAAGGATGTGGGGAGGGACCATATCAAAGGCCTTGCAGAAGTCCAGGTAGATGACATCCATTGCCCGTCCACAAAGCCGTCACTTCATCACAGAAGGCCACCAGATTGGTCAGGCAAGATCGGCCCTTGGTGAAGCCATGCTGGCTGTCTCGAATCATCTCTTTATCTTGTATGTGCCTTAACATAGCTTCTAGGAGGATCTGCTCCATGATCTTCCCAGGCACACAGGTGAAGCTCACCAGCCTGTAGTTCCCTGGGTCTTCCTTTCTCCCTTTCTTAAAAATGGGAGTCATGTTTCCCTTCTTCCAGTCACTGGGGACTTCACCAGACAGCCATGATTTTTCAAATATGATGGAGAGCGGCTCGGCAACCACATCAGCCATCTCTTTCAGAACCCTAGGATGGATGTCATCTGGCCCCATGGACTTATACACATTCAATTTCATGAGGAGGACTCAGACTTCTTCCACTGTTACAGTGGGACAGAAACCACTCCCCACACCCTCACCTACAGGCTCGTGGTCCTGGCAGACATGGGAAGCCTGACCACCCGTGAAGACTGAGGCAAAGCACCTCAGCTTTTTCTACGTCTCAGGAAGATGTAGAAAATTAATTCTTATGTTTTACAATGTTTTGCCAATAATTCCACAGGGTAAGGTCTGAAGATCAGGCTCCAGCTTAATAACTCAACCTCTCCATATAAAACCTTATTGGCCTCTGTGGCATGCAGTGAGGCCATGGGTACAAAATACCACCAAGGCCACTCAATCCCACATATCTCTTCATTTTACACTAAGAACTCACATTAAATTCCATTTGACCCTGAGCTGATAACACACAGTAGCAAGTCCTGTGTATCCAACCGATTTACAGCTTTACTAACAATCTGAAACCATATTGTTACATGAGAATTTGAGTCACAAATCACCTGGGTGAACAGAAGGCACAGCACTGATACCTCATTAATTCATTTGACATGGTATTACTGTGGAAAACCAGGATTAACGTATAGCTTGTCTGCTTAGTCCGACATCCACACTGCACTGCTCCATGGCACAAGAAATGCTTAGTTTTCTAGGATGCATTGGATCTTTCCTTCTCCTTTGGTAACATTTTATACATTCAGAAGTTTTCCACTGAAACTAATCATGGAGTCTTGGAAATTTACATGAAGCAAAATGCACTGCCCTGCCAACAACAGAGTGGTCAGAGAGAGAGAAGAACAAGAGGGAAGTACTGCTCCGTAAGTAATGCTTCCTATTTCACTGAATTCCTCCACGCTGAAAAAAAATTGTACCCACTGATATTCATTGACACTTGCTGAATGTTTACGGAGAACCAAACAGTGGATGTGAGGCGGTGGGTGGTGCATTTCAGCAGTGGCAACAGCAGGTCACTTCTGCTCTGGTACAGATTTTTGTAAGCGTGGCATGCAGACTCTGGTTCATCGCTGGTGCAAATGCATAGGTTATGGTGGTGACAATGTTGAAATACAGCCTTTTGTAGCTGAGAATTTGCTCTATCAAATAGTGTTATTGTACTCTTTGCATCAGTTGCAGTTTCCATGGAAATAAATAGGAGGCATTACTTTTGGAGCATTTTCAGAAGCTTTCTAGAAAATGATTTCTTTTCATTGTAACGTAACTGTTCGAGGCTAACTATCATTTTTCAGAGGCCCCTTCACAGGAGAGCTCCCCGGCTGCAAGCAGACAGGCTCCCAGTACTGGTTTTCAGGACAGGCCCCACCTGAGCCTGGCTCCCTGTGAGGAACAGCCAGACCACAACACAGCCACCACAGCCAGCACCAGGCCCCACTGCCTCAGGCCTCAATGTGCAGCTGCCACTTACTAAATTAGTCCTAATGAGATTACACGTGTAAGTAAACATTGCTCACGTGACTGTTGCAGAATCAGGCCTTAAGCTCTGTAGCGTAGTTGTCCACACATATACACTCAAATGCATGCTTGAGAGAGCATGTAAGAGCTCAATACAAATAATCCACCCGTCTGCATTTCTAAGTGTTCATTAGCAACCGCTGTTGTCTCGAATTTTAAACTAACATGATACTCACAGTTAAGAGATACGGCATCTAAGTTATTCAAATATCCAAACAGCCCTGTCTTCCTTGAAGTGAGAAGCTACATAGGCAATCACTGGATGGCTTGAGCAAGCAGGGATAAAATGTCCCAGAAACACTCAAGCTTGCCTTGCACCAAAGAACAGAGGGACCAGTTGCTTAAAACCCAGAAAGAAAACATCTACTGAGTCAGGGGCAGTTTCACAGGGGAAATGATGAACCATGCAGAGCCGCCCCAGGCTGCAGAAACAGAAGGGCTGTGGTGCAGAGAGGAGGGGCAGTGAGCAGCAGGCGCTCCGTGTGCCTCACTCCCTGCTGCCTTGGGAGCAAGAATGGACAAGCGACAAGCTGACAGCTGCGTCGGCATGCTCAAGAAATTATCTCAGCTCCACTCAGGGTGACTTCTTGGCAGAGCCTTTCATGTAATAACTTGTGTTTTGTAGTGTGGGGATTTTCCTTTTTTTTTTTTTTCTGGTACTAGAGAGAGGCTATTAACTGCAGGAGTCAGCTAAACTGTCAACTACAGAAATAAATCCGCTGACTAGCATATTAAAACACATTTATCCACTCACTGAGCCTATCACTTGAAAACTGCTTTATTCCCTCAGGTCAGATTCTTTTTTTTCTTTTTAGCTTTAAACATTGTAGCTAACCCCTTCTTATCTGTAAATATAAACAAATCTCCTTCCTCCGTAAGTCAGGACCACAAACTATCTTATGAGTACTGACAGACCACAGTACAATGTATATTTGTCTCATTAAACTTCTCCAACAGAATGAAAAACATATTGTGAAAGTAAACTTTTAAAAGCGACACACTACTTTGTACACCATGCTTTTTTAATCACCACAATAATACATCATTGCTTTCTACTTTAGAATAAGACTTGTTTCAAAGACAATAAATAACTGCACATAGTTTTAGGTTTTTTCAGGCACACTTTGAATTTGCTTTTCCAGTTGAGCTGAGGCAACGAAGGTATGACAACTTTATGACAGACAGGACTGGGTGTCAGAAGACTTGGTATTGCTGCTGTCCAAGCAAATCCACTCAGGTTAGGCCCAGGCAAGAACTTTACACCTGCAGTCATGACACAATCTAAATTTCACCAGTATGCCTCTAAAGTCAGACCCGCAGTGGTTGGTTATCTATGCCTTGCCTGCAGCATGTGGCCATGGGAATGCACCTTGAGGTAAAGGCAGCTAAAAGGCTGAGCTGCCTTCGCTCCTGTCCTCTCCATCATATAAGCGGCAACCAGTACCAGGTCCAGCACTGTGGACAACCTTCTCTAAGGAGCAGAAGAATTTAATGGAATTCAACATCTCTACTTCTGAAAATTGTGTGCTTTTTATGAGGTTTTTGGCACCAGTAAAACTTGCAGCTTTTTAACCGTATGCTCTGTGAGGCAAAAGGGCTGCTACCTTAAACACAACTGCCACCTCTCTATTTTGTGTGGGACCGGACACACTGGTGTTATACTGGGATGCACTCTGAGCATATCTATCAAACTGGGCCTTCCTCAGAGGCTGCTTCCTGGTCTGCTTTCTGCATTACAGTGTGACAAAGACAAGGACAGGGTGACTCTGGACTCTAGATGTGATGCAGAAGCACAGTTAATGGGAATTTCAGGTGGGACCTTTCCAAGATAAAGAGCTTGGTGAGAATAATAAAGCCTGGAACCGTAATTAAAACAGACACTCTAGTTCAAAGGTCTCTTTAAGTTGGTAAAGCTAGCTAAAGTCATCAGCTTTTACTTTGGGCCTCTTTATGAGTCTATCATCTGCAATCTGCAGATAAGAATGCACAGCTTTCCTTGTGTGGATGGAACAGGTTGTATACATGCGGGGCTGTACAAAGGCAATCTGGTGTTCAACAAAGATCTCATGCTAAACGTGACAAAAAAAAAAAAACAGCTCAATTTAATTCCAATGCAGCATCTATTTTTGTCGCTGGATCTAAATGAGGCAGACAGCTTGCCTCTACCACTTTATATTCATTCCTCCCAAAAATTCACTCCGCTTGGATCAAATCCCATTTCCCTCAAA
Source organism: Pavo muticus (assembly GCA_016647715.1). Taxonomy (NCBI): domain Eukaryota; kingdom Metazoa; phylum Chordata; class Aves; order Galliformes; family Phasianidae; genus Pavo; species Pavo muticus. Next base: position 6,170,617 of record JACDJE010000039.1, on the reverse strand, counting down.
TGTATAAATCCCCATATCATCCGCAGAACTTGATTATCACAGGGAGTACTCTATATCAAAGCTTTAAAATATGTTGTAAAGCCACAGCAATGATGCACTTGTGTAACAACTGAACTGTGACCAATTCTAACTGTAAAGCAAGTTCATGAACTTCAGCTGTGATACATTCAGTGTGCTGTTCTGTTCAGACTCCCATTTTTAATGAGTCCAGAATTTCAACAGATGTACTACCATGCCAGCCCAGTTGAAAAAAACTCAACAGCTCTATCTAGACGCTTTGGCTAATACCAGTCTATACCAACCCAGCCACCTGCCCTGTTATCCTGTCTCCTTCCCCAAAATGCAATTTTATATTGCTATTTCTTCATCTGTATTTTTACAGAATCACAGCGTGGTAGAGGTCAGAAGGAACCTCTGGGCCTTTCTGCTCCAAACCCTAGTCAAGCAAGGAGACTCAGAGCAAGGTGCTCAGCATCGTGTCCAGGCAGCTTTTGAACATCTCTGAAGAGAACACCCTAGAGCCTCTCCGGACAAACTGTGCCAGTGCTCCATCACCTGAACAGCACAGAAGTGCTTCCTAGTGTACAGAGGAAACATCCTGTGCTTCAGCTTGCGACCGCTCCCCTTGTGCTGGCACTGAGCACCTCTGAAAAGAGCTGGGCTCTTCACTGGGAAGAGTGTCCTGACACAATAACAGGTCGCTTCTCCAGACCAGCTTCCCCAGGCTACTTCAGGGCTCAGCTGAGCAAATGTTTGTACAAGCACAAGGAATGGGCATAAAGTGCAACATTAAAGTAAAGTAAGCATGCAGTTAGATTTATTTTTCAAGGGTCTAGACCAGATGGAAGCCTTTAGGAAGGATTCAAGTAACAAGAACTCTGAAATGTGGAAATACGTTTTACAGCTTTAGTAAATGCAAACACTTTGACTGGTCCTTTTTTCCTTAAGCTTTTCAAAAACAAATTAATGTAGTCCCACTCCCAGCTTCCCAGGTGGTCTGTATGATTCAGCCATAAAGAAAAAAATTCTAATGGCACCAAAATGCCACAGCAATTACAGATGATATTTGTTAACAGGCTGTCACTGGAGAGCGCTCAAAATCAGTTTGTCTTGAGTTAATTTCTGCAAGTGTTATACCACTACATTTACTGGTGACAGGGTGTCTTAAGTTTAACAGTTTTTCTTTGCTTCCTTTTGCATGTTTGAAGCTGGCATTAAAAAAAAATTATCTTTTCTCTTGTACTGTTATGAATATTTGCCATTTCTTAGACTACTGAACATAGCTGATATAAAAATAGAGAAGATTTCTATTAGTTTTTCTCCTACAACACTCATTGTTCAACTTTCAAAGCTATCTAAAATGCTTCATCTATACATGCTTCTTCTATACATGTTGTAACTCCAATCTAAGAGAGGAAGGAGGAAAAAACACAAACAGGAAAACAACTGAAAGTCTGATGTTCCTTGTGATGGAAGTTGCTTACCTAGCACTGAAACTACGGCAGCAGTAGATCAAATTTCTTCTCTCCTCTGAAGGCACTATTTTGAAATGGGATTAAGTTCAATAATCTTTCACCTGTATCTTTTTACTGACTGACTTACCTTAGAAAATGTTGAGAAAACACATTAATCTGATTTAAGAGAATACATTATCATTAGTGTATTGAAACAAACGTTAAGACTTCTTAAGACTTTCACTAGAAAAGCTATCACTTCATAATGCATACAGGAAACCAATAAATATGACCTACCTGTTTGTTTTTACACTGAGCATAGTGCTATACAACTAAACCTAAAAATAAGTAATCTAAATACAAGTAACTCATTTTTTCATAAGAGCAGCATCCAAAAACAACATGTAGACTTCTGATCAAATTCTGCTTAATTTAATTTGAATAATCTTTTTTTTTTTTTTAAACTCTGTTAGAGGGGGTGGTGAGAGTATGGAATCCAGCCAAAACCATCAACAGATGTACTGTGAATTAACTCAGAAACAGTAAAAAGAACAGGATATATGAGCAGAACCACTGGCACAAATTTTGCTATTGAAACTAAAATAATTAAAAAAAAAGAGAGAAATCAACTTATTTCTAATTTTTATTTTATTTTACAGCTCCAAGGCCTTTCTGGAACATATGGTCTACCCCTAGCCTTTAATAGTCTTTTACCTCATTAAGGTTTACATTTGGTAGGGAGCTCACATATTGGCATCTCTCTGAACCTGAGGTAGGCCTATTGTTACTATGAAGTGGTTCCCCACTACTTTGCAGCTCTTTAATGAAATGTAAGATTACTTTAAGTCCATAATCTTCTCAGCAGGATTATCAACTAGTAAGGCTGACCCTAATATTGCTCATCTGAACAGTGATCTGGCAGATGCCCTGAGAAAACAAAGGGTAAACACATACCTGTCTGGAGGGTCTTGCAGCAAGACATAATAGAGGCTTTATGAGTAACTACTTAAATCCGGTTTTATTTGACAATGCTAACCAGATGTCTTCTGGAAAACAAATCAAGTGCTTCAATCACTGCTGCTTAAATACATTCCTTGAATTTGGCCAACAAAGCTAAACAGAAGCTACACTCAGCCAAATCCAGCTCTTCTGAAGATGAGATAATAAATGAATCATCACAGACATTGGAACAACAAGCACTATACTACATACAAAGTCCGAGTCAACACAATTACACTGGGAAAAAAGACACAAAGTGCAGCCACTCTTGCAGAAAACCTCTGCAGCTGTAGCCTGAAAGCCAGTATGAAAGTTAGAATATCTGACTGTGCACAGTATTTACAGGTTTACATTTCTCGGTACAGATTTGCCATCTTAACCCACTGTAAACAACAACCAGCCCAAGCAATCAACAGCAGCATGCAACAAAAATTATCCCTGATCTGCAACTTGACCTGAGCTGCAAGAGCCTTCCCGAGATCCTCGAGGAACAGGCCATCACCTTCAAGCCTGTTCACTTTCCAGAGTTGGCTATGTTTCCCCTTGAGCGGTAACATGTTTATTTCATCTCTTCCTTTTATTACTGCCAGCTCCCAACTCATGGCCAAGCAGCAACAAGTGACAGTCTTTCCAGCCTTTTTTAAATTTATTTTTAAATCAAAAGGACACTGTATGGCAAATTGCTAGAACTGGAAGACAGCAATCAGGCCTTAAATGTCCTCTTCCATTTCCCATCACTCCAGCTGACACATTGGAGAGCACAAGGTAATTCAAAAGAAGCAGAAGTCAAGTCAGTTCAGGCAAGCAACAGGTTCACTTCATCACAGTTTGCAAAACTATCAGACACAAGTGCACTTTGGATTAGATTTTCCTTTTAGGACACTGGGTAAACCCTGGTGAACACACTGCAAACCTGTCTGGAATGTAGACACACTTATGACCCACTTCTTGTAGTGAAACAATGACAAACTAAAACTGCGCCGGGCCTCCGCCGCACCTTCATGTTCAATGACTTGCTCGTTGACATTTTTAGACTATGCCACAGAAAAATAATTATTCTCCATTTACTCTTATCCAAATATTTGCATCGTTGCTATGTACTGATGTATCTCTGCTCCTGGCTAAAGACCACTATACTTGAGACACTTCCCCAGACAGTGGTCCTTTGAACGCTACCGCACTGTAGAACAAGCCAGATCTGCTAGTGCCCAGTGACAGGAATACAGGCTGTTTTACGGTGCTACCCCTTTGACTCCGGTAAAACACCTGCTCGGCCTCTTGGCCTGGACAGCGGACCAAGGAAACATAAGCAAGAGCCCATCTCAGATAGGCTTTCAGCACAGGCCAATCGGAGCCCCAGGGGCAGGGAAACATGTGCCAAGGGCGGAATGCATTTGACATTGAATGTGTCACCCATCTGCTCCACTGGGTACTCCAAGGATCTGGCTGCTTCCCCTGAGAAAGGGAGAGTTTCTTTTATTGAGTGGAAACGCTGTATTTAAAATAATGGGATTTACCATCACAAGCAAAAAACTGGATCATTTTGTAAACCACGTTTAAAAACATTTAGCAGTGGTACCTTGATGATGATTTGTAGCTGAATTTGTTATTCTGCTCGAGCTACCATGCTAAGTCTTGAAGACACTACAGAGACATTAAAAACCTTCATTTTAAAATAGATGCAAATAATGAAGTCTAGATTTAACATTTTTCAAGCCACTGCTTTTAGTCAACAGCAAATTTAGACTTTAATACAAGCCCAATAAAGCTTCACTTGTTGAGAACAGATATAAGTACTATGCATTACCAACTTCCCAAGTTCCTGGTGCTTCATTTTCTAATTCAGATTACTGGAAAATATTGTCTTTTTTTTTTTTTTTTTCTAACTGCAGATGACACATGAGCACCTGCACAACTAAATAAGAATGAAGTTCTACCTTGCTTATTTATGAAGAAATTTGAACATAAGACCTCACCATTTATACTTGAAAGTAGTTTTGCAAAGGAAAAGCACAGTAGAACTCTAGTTCATAAGTCAAAAATTTGAAAAAGAAAATCCCACCGTGAAATATTTACTATCATATGCTGCATGTGATTTCATAGCACAATAAGCAAATGATATTTCAATATATAATATACTAAACCAAGTAATAAGCCACAGCATTAAAAAAAAAAACCCTCTTCCTCCACTTCCAAACACAGCACTGCTTTTGCTAAAGGTACAAAGAGTTCACAGAGATCACCAAGCAGAGAACTTGATTGCTCTTAACAGAGTTTTTAGCATCTCTATCCTTAACATTTTAATTTTAAGCCAGCTTAATAATAAGCAGTGGTAATAGTTTTTTGCCCCTTAAGCAGTGCTCATAAATTTCTTTTATATGACAGACAGCTTCAGTAGGTTTTTTTTGGCTACACCCATACTATCAAAAAAAATCTGCTGAGCTCTTAAAATTGTATCAGAGTAAATATGTTTGACCTTCCATTATTTTAAAAGCTACTCAGGATTTTATCTGGCTATATTAGAGGTGAATCTAGATGGACAGGAACATCTTGACACAAAGGATACCTTTACTGAATTATTTTGAACGATTTTATACATTCAATATCTTTCCAGGTGGTTTAAATAATGTCATGCTCTACAAGTGAATTACTATCGGTAATCCCAGCTTTATACTTACTTCTCTAATTCACTGGGGCAGCGACAAGTGCAATAACAAAGTAATAGCCTGCAATCAAGTTGCTACGAACCATTACTTTTCCTTACAGTCTTCCATGCTACAATCACATAGCTCTAGGCAACTTATTTCCTACCCATTAAGAAACTTTGGAAAATGTGTCTTTTCTGAAACAGCAGGCGGAAAAAGAGTTCAGTAGCAGCCACAACTACATCAGAGTTTCTGAAACACTTATATGCTGAATGAAACTCAACTCTGGGTACAGAACTTTTGACCTAATCAGCCCAAAGGTGCTCAGTAGCATCAACGTCCTCCTGATTTCACAGTGCCACAGAAGAGTAAAACTGATAAAACTTCAGGCAACACCCCTCTTATTACTCAGAGCCCCTACAGACATCAATGGAATTACTGACGATGGTGCTAAATTCACGCTGCAGCTAATCAGGGCAGCTAAAGGCCACAGCAAGGAACTGATCTTAGGGAAGAAACATGGCCTGGAAAAGTGTGAAGCAAAACATAAATAAATGAGAACAGAATTCTGTTGACCATGTCAGGAGCTTGAGGTCTGCTGAAGGCATCATGGTTTCATCCCTCTCTCTCAACTACTACCCTGAAAGCAAGAAACTGAAATTCAGCTCACTACAATGGAGTCTTACACCACGTGCACACGCAAGCTTTACTTAATACAAATGTCTAATTGGTAAGTTCTAGTAGCACTGAATAGCTTTTGTTTTTATAAAGAGAAGCAGCTCTAGAGAAAAACCCCATCAGACAGAAATAGTATCAGATGTGTAAGCTGGGCTAAGCAGCATATGATAATCAGTTTCAAAAAATATACTGGATCCAAATTTATTGAAGTAGAAGACGCAGAGGTTACATTTCCAATAAAGTACAAAAAAAATTAGAACAGCATTTTAACCTGAGCAGTTTTCTTTGATAATGGACTCAAGCAGAGAATAAAAAATAGATGAATGAGTAGTTAATGCATACAAAAAGCTAAGTGCAAGTAGTATTCTTTTTAATCTAAAACAGGAAAATATCTTTTTTTTTTTTTTTTTTTTTTTTTTTGAAAGAACTAGTGCATCTGTAAGGGAACAGTAAATGTTTCAAGGCTAAAGCACTGCACAAATGCATTAGTCCAATAATAAGTACAGAGGACACACAGGCTATCTGCTGAGCCATGCGTGAGCTAATAACTCCAGCTGTCAAGACTGCCTTATTAAATGATAACAAAAGGCACCTAGTAAGAGATGGTGAAAAATTAATTAACTGGAGAAACGGCAAGAGAAATAAAACATAGCAGCCAAATACTTCCCCATTCACACGTACAGAATGAAGTTTTCTCCATGTTTAAAAAACAGAAATGTAGTGTTAAGCAAACAAAATTACACCATTCCTTTAAATCAAGTTAACTCTGTAAGCTATCAAATACCTGCGGTTCCAGCTGAAATGAAAAGGGACTCAATATGAGCTGGCTCTTAGCAGGGAAATCCTCTTTGTCAAATAACCAATGTAAAGAAAACTCTTGTGTTAACAATTTCCCGAACATGGACGCTAAGCTCTACTTTCCAACCTCCCTTTTGGTCCCGAGACAGCTGTTCTTACAGCCCTCTCCATGCACACTCCCAGCCTGCCGATGTCCACAGGGCTGCACGAACATGACACCATGCCTCCCACACCACAGAGTGCAGGTACACCCCCCAGCAAAGGTACTAAGGGAAGAAAACTGGTCCTCAGAAAAACACCGCACCCTTGTGCAAGGAATAAGATACACTACTCAGTGATTCCTTGCAAGTGCCCTATTCCCTGCTTCTCTTCTCTGCTCTCCTTTTCCAACTTTTCACAAACAGCCAAAAAATGGCACTGCATGGCAACAGAAGTCACTGAATGACATATCTCTGATTTGGTTTTTACACTGAAGCATAAATGGAATCATTCAGGACTTACTAAAATAGAAGGCATCCGTCTGAAGCACTTCAAAGACTCCTCAATGGAGATGGCAAAAAACCCCTAAGTTTTCCACTTTTCCGTTCTACAGTACCACTCCACTAGGTAAAAAACTTCCTTGTTATGTGATAGAGGAAAAATACTTTAGCTACTGGTAAACCTCACTCAGTGCTCTTGCTGTGCTGCAGAAAAACAAGCCAAGTTTCTTCTGAAGTCTACAACTGGGATAAGTTCGCGAAGACTTAGTCAAAAACTACCATGTTTTTAGGATACATTAGTATCAGCAGCATCTCACCTCTCAGTACTGACTTGAGGTTCAGCTTTGCTTGCCGGTGCAAGTCCTCCACACAAGGTGGTCTGGAGGAAGGCAGGAACACATTTTCCTGCTGGTGCCATGGAGCAGTGTAATGGACGGTCCATCGGCTCTCTTCGTCTAAGTTGGAAACAGCTGCAGACAGAGAGAAAAAGTAGTAAGTGCTACTATAGACAGGTCTACCATGTAACCCCATATGACATGTTTTGTCATGCATCATCTTGAAATTGAGAAGACTGTTTGTAACCACACTCCTATCAAAACACTCTTTAGACCTTTACTTCCTTAACAGTCAGAAGACCTCTTCTTTCACTTCGATAATTATAAATTGCTTAGGCTGGAAGGGACCTTAAAGCCCCTCCAGTTCCAAGCCCCCTTCCACCCACCAGCTCAGGCTGTTCAGGGCCCCATCCAATCTGGACTTAAACACCTCCAGGAATGGGGTAGCCTCAACTTCTCTGGACAACCTGTTCCACCACCTCATCACCCTATGAGTAAAGAATATCTTCCTAACATCTAACAAATTTCCCTTCTTTTAGTTTAAAGCCATTCCTCCTTGTCTTATCATTATTAGAACAAGTAGAAAGTCAGCCCCTTCCTTCTTATAAGCTCCCCTCAAGTACTGGAAGGCTGCAATGAGGTGTCCCCAGAGCCTTCTCTTCCCCAAGCTAAACAAGTCCCGATCCCTCAACCTTTTTTCATAGGAGAGGTAAATGTATTCTCTTGAGGGAGTGTAGGAAACACCTTTCCCTCCTCCTGTGTTTTCACTTGCTAATGCATTTATCGTGGACCTGCACTCTGTTTTCTGCCCACGAGCTCCCAGTCGCTGCAAATGAAATCAGTTTTCCTGTCCCTGATCCTGCCAGGAGCCTCCTCCAGCTCAAGGGTGACCCTGAAATGTGACAGCCACCATGAGAGATTAGGACAGGTTCATTTGTATCAAGAAATAACCTTCTCTGACCTCACACTCACACAAACCAGGAACTCAAATTCAAGGTAAGTCAACAAATCAGCTTCTTTACATTTCAATGAGTGAAAAGCAGGCTTGGACAACAGCAACTCAAAAAGCAAATACTGCTCAGAGCACAGCAGCAATGAGTAGGGATGGCACCGGTCACCTCTTCCTAACCAGCACATACATGAAAACACCACAATGACATTGCTCGGGTTCAAAGTTCCTAACAGGCCACCAGTAACAAATTAGCCACAGCGCATAAGTCTAAGATTTGTTTATCATTTATGTTTCCTGAGAAAGAACCATTACCTTTTGTTTAAAATTTATCATCAATAAAAACTTTTACAGTTGAATGGTCTTATCCCTCCACCCCGTAATAAGAGGAAAAGGGCAGTTGGGGGTCATATTTTACAAGCCCCCAGGCACCATTTGGCCTTCAGCCAGCATGCTGCATATCCTTGCTTTTAGCTCTCTGAAGCAGGAAAAAACCAAACCACTACAGCTGCGTCTCCTTCAGAGCACCTGCTCTGCTGGCTCAGCCCTATGGCACTGGCCTTGCTAGCAGCCTCACATCCTCCCTCACTCTGCTGGCTGACTGCAGCACCCGCCAGCGATGTTCCTGCAATGTGCGGAAGCTGGGAAGCAATAGGAGCCACAGTCTACTGGTGTCTGAGAAATGGCTCTGCTTCTAACACTGCAGTGCATCTGCCAGGAGGAGCTCGGATGGAAATAATCTGGGCTCATTAGAGAACATAAGCCATACCTTAAACTTCAAAACCTATCTATAACACAGTGCTGGTTTGTTCTAAAAGGATCTGAAGAGCAGGAAAGTCCTTACATGAATTTCCACACTTTTTTTTTTTTTTTTTTTTT
>JACDJE010000039.1:6098928-6147425 GCA_016647715.1 Pavo muticus | reverse complement strand
AAAAAAAAAAAAAAAAAAAAAAAAAAAAAGGCCTAGTGTAACAGGCCAGCTGTTTTTTTGCAGGAAAAAGTTCCTCTGTCTTGTGAAATTTTGCCCCCATCACCATAAAACACACTTTTTAGAGCAACCATTCCATGAACAGCTGGGTGCCTTTGCTTAGGTGGCCAGAAAAGAATGAAGGCAAGCAATAAGGCTAAAAGCAAAATAGCTGAGCATTACCACTGTCTATCCTAGGCTCTCTCCTTTTCCCCATCTGTATTTGCTAATGAAACATGAAACTATACAGATTTAAAAAAGAGAGAGTCATCACAATTTAGGAATTCTTTCTTCTCACATTCAGGGGGAAAACAACCTTAAGAGACCCAAGGTTATTCTAAAACAGGTTTCTTTAAGTACAGCTATGTAAAAGATCTTTGAGTTTCAGACCTTTTTCTTATTTCTCCTGGCCCTTTCATCCACCGATTATTTCTATGGCTTTCAATTAGAGCACCATGTCAACAGCTCCACTCAAATAAACCAGTAATTTTCCTAAGGAGGAGCACTACTGAGCTGAAAGCGAGGAAAAGCGAGGAAAGCTAAGGAGGAGCTCAGCACCTCTCAGACACAAGCAGAACGCATGCACAAGGGCAGTGCCATGCAGCTCTAACTTTGCTGGCACACTTGTGTATTTACACGCGTCTTCTGAAGTCAAAATATGTTCTCTTCAGAACAAGATTCTTCCCAATTTCCTCATTCTCTAAAAGAGTAAGAAAAACATGGATGTTTTCCTCACTTACAAATATGTTTTACCTATTTAGTCCTTCAATAATAACCACGATACGCAACAAAAAGGACCCGAACTTCCTTACTGGGCCAGAAGCTGTCATCCTCCTTTCTCAGCAGCTTCCTCTTGAGGCGCCCGGGCAACTTGGGGTATGCATTTCCCATCCTTCCAGCATGCAGTGGGATGAGTTCCTCCTCATCCTCATCCTTGCAGCCCGGCTGCCACTTGCTGCTGCTGAGGCACCCGACCATCGGCTCTGTAGGCAGGCAGCGCACATAGGCGATCATTGTGCTGTGCTGCTCTCGAGGATGGTCCCGCTGTCCCCAGTGGCTAGCTCAGTGCAACAGGGAGTGGCCAGCTCAGAACCCGTGAACAGACACATTCAAAGCACTATGAAGAAGAAGATTTTCCCCTCCTGTCTTTAAGAGAAGATAAACTATTTGGTTGCACCCAAACTGTTCTACTATCCCTTAAAAAAAAAAAAAAAAAATCAACTGTCTAATGAACAGCTTCCCCTGGCTGCTGGGTTCCCAGTCGCTGCCCCTGCCTCACAGCACAGAGCCGGAAATTATCGGCTGCACAGAGCTGTGACACTGAGTTGTCTCCCCAGGCTTCTCCCTTCCTGCTCTCACTCAAGCCTGCTGCTCCTCTTAAGCCTTATCCCCGATTATTCACCGCCCTCTGACCAGCAGGTACTGGGGCCATACACAGATGGCCACAACCAAGAAGCTTATTTAAAGCTACCGGGCTGTAATCACTGGGACACTGACAGCCAGAGAACCACCACTACTGGGGCACAGATCCGCCAAGAGCAGGAGCATTTGCATTCCTCTTGGATGTGAGAGCAGAAAAGACACATTGAATAAAATAAATGAAGTACTGCAAGTTCCGTACTTGGATTTTAGGAAGAACACTCCCTTTCAAAGTCAGAATCGTAATCATCAAGCAGCAGGTATCTTTCAGGGTAAGCCACAGTAGCAAGCACAAAATACAAGCAGTTCTCACTTTGTACTCAGTTAGTACTGCCTAAATAAATAAATCCCACAACATCTCTAGAGGAGAGGCATTATTCCTATTTAAAGACAGTCTCAATGGGATTTAGGAACCTGCCTACAGAGAGGAAAAGCCAGGATTACAATTGAGGTCCCCTCGGTTCCCTCATCCACAAGCCAACAGCCTCCGGGGCCTCACCCAGAGGCTGCACTGCTAAGGAAGTTTCCATGCTGGTTTCCACACCAACCCTAATCTCGTATCCTACACACTATCTTCCTTCAGGGCTCAGGAAGCATGCCTTTCCTGGGCTTTGCAGTCAGCCTACAGCACTCTTGGATCGGGACTGCAAGAAAAACAGCACAGAAAGACGCACACAAACCCCATATAACCTTTTGTCCTCAGCAGCTTTTCAAAGTTTGATTTTAAAGTTTGATTGTTTGAGAGGCAACGTGAGAGGATATGTGTTTTTACAAAAGGGACAACACTAGAAGTCTACATAAAGTACAACCAACTGAGCCCAGTTCTGGGTCTGCCTCCTTAACTCCTCACAAATGCTATAGTCACAACCCATACCATTCGTGAAAGGCCACGGCTCTGTAGAGAGGCACAAAGAAATGTCAGGAAAATTAGTTACATGCTTTTTAAAAGACTTTTTTGCTTTCTAGTTGATAGCTAGAATAAAACATTTGGGCAGAAAAATCACTGGTTAAGGAAAAAGCAACAGCATGTCAGGTGAGACACAGCTCCTGTGCCTCCCTGACACCGCGCACATCACCTGCTACTACCTGCAGCTCTGGCCCGGCCTGGGAACAGTGCGTGCTCACAGGTTGCCTGCGGCACCGCACCATGCAAAATGCACCACCCAGCAGAAGGTGTCTGCAGAACTGAGCCAGCAGTGCTGGCAATGGAGAAGCGAGCAAGAAGCTGCCTTGTTTGGTAATTGTTTGTTGNTTTCTAAATAATCAATCTCTCCCAGTCGCAACTCTTCAGAGAGACTTAGGAATGCAAATGCCATCTGTTGGCAAAGAGGTGAGACTAAGCCCTTCCTGTAGAAATGCTCATTTTGCATTACCCAAGCAGACACATTTAAGCAACCAGCGATCCTGAGTCCCTAAATCGGCCCATCACAGAACACAAAATGCATGTAACCTGCAAAGGAGATCTGTAGTGTTAGTGAAAAAATAAAATAAAATAGAAAAGTATCCTCTGCAACAAAGAAAGTGAAGTCGACCATTTTCCATTTTTTTTCTATATACTACTTAGATGTTAGTCTAAAATGAGCTAATACTCAAATAACAAGAGCTATATATTGGTTCTTTCCTCCAGCGCATTGTTTAAACTCCCCAACAAATAAAGATAGTTGCCGTGGTGCAAGGGAGAGGAGAGCAGCCCACCACTGCACGCAGAGGCTGCCATCTGCAGCGCTGACCCCACTCTCTCAGCACACCGAGACCCACCAGACCATGCTAATACAGTCTGGGAGTGGGAGAGGAGAAGAGTCACCACTTGGGCACTCGTAACCTACATTTTCTGCCTGATAGAACCACCATGCATCCTGGAGTCACCCAGCACTGCAAGGAAGCATAGCGTGGCTTCTGAAGTCTCACTTTCAGGAACTACATCATTCAACACCCTTCAAGACAAGGCGATGTCAGATACCAGCAGTAGCCAGCTCATTGCTGTAGGTACTGTGCGCAACTAATCCCACAGCTTCAAGGTTTTTATCTTTTACTCCATCTTAACAAGATGGAAAACATTGCCCTAGGAAGCCCAGCTCAGCTAGAAGCTTAACACTGCTAGACAAAAAGACTACGGGTTCGCAATAAAACTGCAAGAAGTACAAGTTTTTGTGCCTTGTTTGGCTCTTTCAGCCCTGCTTCTGTGGCAGACTGTTCCCAGCAGAGTGGGTATCCCCATTGGGACAGACACAGATGGCCTCATGCCTGCAGGCCTGGCTCCAGCAGAGTACCCCATGAATCCAAAGCCAACCTGCAGAGTGCTTCCGCGAATACACAGCTGTCACTCCAGGCACAATCCTTACTACTCAAACCTCTTTTAAACATAATAATTAAAAATCCCACAAATTTATTCTAAAAACCAGGTCCACAGACCCTATCACTCTGAGATTCATCTCCTGATGACACTCCTCGGCTAGTTCCTTTTCTCCCTTCCACAACTAAGTAGCCTGCCTTCCTTTCTGCTGTTTCCTGTATGGTTACATGAATGAAGCAATTAATATGCAATTAATAAAATGGTGTGATCAACTGCTTTTGTTCACAGAAGCAGCTGCTCTGCATGTTACGACATAATTAGACAAATTAAGACGTACTGCTTTTGTCTGCAGCATCACTCACGCTTAAATGTCACTAAGCCTATTGGCATTTGGGATTATTTTAAACACATCTTGTTTTATTAACACTAAAATGTATCACAGAGCCAGATTTATAAGCTGCCAGCTGTGGGGACAGCCAAGTGCAAGTCTGCTTCACCTCCAAAATGTCTGCACAAGCCACTCAAGGGTTAAGGGCAGAATGGGGCTCTTCCAGAGAATATGGGAGAGGCAGCACACCATGGTACTTCTCCAAAGGGTTGTTATTGAAGCTTTTGGCTTCTTTTGGCCTCCCAATAGCGGAGGGGGGGGGGAAACAAAGGAAGGGGAACTCTATGAAGAGAGGATGGCATGGAGAAAAATAAGGGAGTAGCAAGTAAGATTTCTGCTGCAGGAGCACTGCAGATAAGCCTGGCAGTGCAGGAGCCCCAAGCAGCACAGGGCAGGCACACAGCTGCTCTTGGAACAAGGAGCAGGGGCAGTCGCTGATCTGCAGAGACTTGAACCTACAGCGCACACCAGAACAAGCAACTCCCAGTGAGATCTGCAAACACACACTGTACCTGCCATCCTAAGAGATTTTCTCTCAGACTAGTGAAGCACTGAAACAGGTTGCCGAAGGAGGTTGTGGGTGCCCCTGGATGCATTCAAGGCCAGGCTGGATGTGGCTCTAGGCAGCCTGGTCTAGTGGTTGGTGACCCTGCCTGTGGCAGGGGGTTGAAACTAGATGATCTTTGAGGTCCTTTTCGACCCAGGCCATTCAGTGATTCTGATTTAATCAAATGAAGCACTGAGGAGCTTTTCGAGCCCACATTAGCCACCATCCTCAGCCACCATCTTCAAGCCACACCAGCTTCACACAGGACCCTGTGTCACCCAACAGAAAGGCTGTTATTTAACCAAGATGAGAAATAACTTTCTAGAAATAAACAAGTTCCTTTGCTTTGCAAGGTATTGGTGGCTTTTTCTGGCCAAATGAACAAAATTTCCAAGAAAACCCAAAGAACACCAAGAGAAAAGGGGGGAAAAAACCCATTCTTTAAGACATGCAATAACAACTATATTCAAGTTCCTCCTTCTCTTAGAAACAAACCGTCCTTGTGTGTGCTGTGTGTGCCAGCTGCAGGGCACAGGCCTGGAGCGCCAGCTGAAGCTGGGCACTGGGCTGGCCAGCCATTTGCATCGTGTTTTGTGAGCAGCCACCACAGCCACTCGCGAGCGGAGACTGAGCCCCACTGTCACTTACGACATGGGAGGCCACAAAGACGTGCTCAGTGCTCCGCAAGGCTGGGCTTAGGAGAGACACAGAGCGATGTGGCCTTTGTTTCACAGTGCTAAATGAGAGGGCAAAGAATGAAGTCACAGGGATTTTGGTATTTTATTAATATAACATCCTTTAATTGGAAAATTTAAATCTCAGAGCTGCTGGGGAAAAAAAAGCCATAACAAATAGTGAAAAATAAAATACCTTACTTGGTTCAGAACACCCTATTAATTTATAAATAGATTCAGTCATTATCCTTTCAAATTCTGTATCCTTTTCCACACAATACACATCATGCAGATAGGTCTCGGATTCACAGCTAAGACAGAGCTGTTGTCCCTCGAAAGGGTAATGAATGAAAAAGAATAGAGCATTCTTTCATGAGCTACTGGGCAACAAAACATGAAGAAAAAGTTCCAATAACTGAAGCTACTGTTCAACAAACATTAAAAGTAACCCAATATTGCAGTTGGCTCCCTCTCATGCTTGCAGAAGAAGGAAAGAAAAAACCCCCAAAACTCTTATCAAAACATCATAAAAAAAAAAAAAAAAGACAGATGCAACAGTTTAGCTACACTAGCATAAAGTGCCTTTAAATGTAGGAAGTTGGATAAAACATGAAGCAGAGACGCTGAGCACAAGAGGCAGGCAATGCTCTGAGCAGGAGGTGGCAGCATTTGGAGGCAGCAGGCACTGCCACCAGGCTCTCACCCAGTCCAGCTAGCACTGAAAACGGAATCGCCTTAGCAGTTCTGCCAGGCCTAGTCATCCCAAAGCTTCAGCTCAGCTTTGCTGCAGGAAAACTAACCACAGACACACAACAGTGCTGGAGTTGTTCCATAATCATGGATATGCATGAGATGCTGATAGTCCCTCCACTACTGTAATGTTGTTCTTCCTTCAAGCAGGAAGGCTCTGAGAAGCTGCATTCCTGAATTCTGGCTTGTTTCAATCGTGCATTGCCTATTTTCAATGAATACAGCAGTGACAGCAGAGGAACAGCATCACAGATGTTGAAACAAGACCGAGTTGGTAACGCTCAATCACCACTTCGTGCATCCCTTACTTGACATTTTCAGTGGATCAACTGCTAACAGCTGAACGAAGCCACCAAACCCTAACCTGGTCCTTTGGTGGCTGTGGTTGCAGCGTCTCAACCTGAATGCACACGTGAACACTGTCCAGTAGCAGCACTGCGGTGAGAAGGAGCACCAGAGGCTAAACACTCCTCGGTGAGGAAACTGCCCCCAGGCACGGAGCTCAGTACTTGGGCTGCAGTTGTGTTTGCAAACGACCCCAATGCTGCCCAGGGCATTTTCTGCCTGTGAAACCTCTACGATGGGGTTCCCATGGAGGCCGTTATCACCAGAGATAATGCTGGCCAATGAGCACCTGCTGTGCTCGGCAGCTATCACTTGACCCATTCCCAGAAAGCACTTCCACTCTGAAACACTTTTGTTCCTTAAAATAAACATTAACAGAGGTTAAAAGCAGCACAGGTCTCCCTATCTCAAAGAGAAATAGGACCTGTCCAGCCAATAACACTTAACTAATGGCTTAATTGCATTTTCATTCTTTTGTCTCCGTGGGCTGAGGAGGAACACAAAGGAAGGCAGCCAGTGGGCAGGGCTGGCACCCCAGCACAAGTGTGGGCACTGGTACTGGCATGGCCAAGGCAGGAAGCACTCAGCTGATTTTTCAGTGCACAGTTTAGAGGATTCAGCATTACATGCAGAAGCTTCAATGGTTCACAATGCAAACAGAATCATAGAATGGTTTAAGTTGGAAGGGACCTCCAAAGATCATCCATCTCCAACTCCCACACTGTGAGCAGGGTCGTCAATCACTAGATCAGGCTGCCCAGGATCATACCAGACACCAGTGAAACTCAACCCATGAGAATCAACTATAAACTTCAATACGTAAAAGTTTATCACTGGTGCACAGAAATTACTTTTAAAAGCTCTGGTAGGTCACAACTAAACCACTGAACTGCCTATATATGTGCTATATTACAAATCATCCAAACTACACAAGCGTGCCTAGTTTTTAAAACAGCCAATAGAACGTAAAGGAATTCTTCTCTCTTCGCTAGGAAAACACTGAAGCAATGCCAACAAAATGAATGCACCTGGGCAGGGAGAGCAGACACTCCCACTCCATACCTGGGATATCAATCCCACTATTCAGATGCAAGATTTCCTGGGCACTTCTCCACACAGCTATTTGTATTTTTTCAACTCTGAGGCCATCGAGTTCTCACCGAAGAAGAAGCTAAAAGGTGCCTTGCAGAGACTCAACTATTTACATGCAAAACCAACTACTTCAGTCTCCAAACTTTTTAAATGCAGTGCAGAAGGAACTACCAAAGGCCTCCCTCTGGTTGGCATAGCACTGAGGGGGCCGTGTCCTGCTCTGCAGCATCACTGGGGTGGCTTCCCAACACCTCTGTATGCCTCTCTGATAGCTCCCCTAGAATGCAGAGGCCATGGAATTGTACATGGAGCGTAACAGAAAGCAGACATACGTGCAATTTCACTGATCAGTGTTAGCACTGTGTGGCTAGATTTATCGATCTGGTAGTAATTAGACATCATCAGATGACCAGCACAAGACTAATGAGGAAAAGAAAATCAACACAGTTGTGAACATTCAGTACACTTCAAAAAAAAAAAAAAAAAAAAAAAAAAAAAGGCCTAGTGTAACAGGCCAGCTGTTTTTTTGCAGGAAAAAGTTCCTCTGTCTTGTGAAATTTTGCCCCCATCACCATAAAACACACTTTTTAGAGCAACCATTCCATGAACAGCTGGGTGCCTTTGCTTAGGTGGCCAGAAAAGAATGAAGGCAAGCAATAAGGCTAAAAGCAAAATAGCTGAGCATTACCACTGTCTATCCTAGGCTCTCTCCTTTTCCCCATCTGTATTTGCTAATGAAACATGAAACTATACAGATTTAAAAAAGAGAGAGTCATCACAATTTAGGAATTCTTTCTTCTCACATTCAGGGGGAAAACAACCTTAAGAGACCCAAGGTTATTCTAAAACAGGTTTCTTTAAGTACAGCTATGTAAAAGATCTTTGAGTTTCAGACCTTTTTCTTATTTCTCCTGGCCCTTTCATCCACCGATTATTTCTATGGCTTTCAATTAGAGCACCATGTCAACAGCTCCACTCAAATAAACCAGTAATTTTCCTAAGGAGGAGCACTACTGAGCTGAAAGCGAGGAAAAGCGAGGAAAGCTAAGGAGGAGCTCAGCACCTCTCAGACACAAGCAGAACGCATGCACAAGGGCAGTGCCATGCAGCTCTAACTTTGCTGGCACACTTGTGTATTTACACGCGTCTTCTGAAGTCAAAATATGTTCTCTTCAGAACAAGATTCTTCCCAATTTCCTCATTCTCTAAAAGAGTAAGAAAAACATGGATGTTTTCCTCACTTACAAATATGTTTTACCTATTTAGTCCTTCAATAATAACCACGATACGCAACAAAAAGGACCCGAACTTCCTTACTGGGCCAGAAGCTGTCATCCTCCTTTCTCAGCAGCTTCCTCTTGAGGCGCCCGGGCAACTTGGGGTATGCATTTCCCATCCTTCCAGCATGCAGTGGGATGAGTTCCTCCTCATCCTCATCCTTGCAGCCCGGCTGCCACTTGCTGCTGCTGAGGCACCCGACCATCGGCTCTGTAGGCAGGCAGCGCACATAGGCGATCATTGTGCTGTGCTGCTCTCGAGGATGGTCCCGCTGTCCCCAGTGGCTAGCTCAGTGCAACAGGGAGTGGCCAGCTCAGAACCCGTGAACAGACACATTCAAAGCACTATGAAGAAGAAGATTTTCCCCTCCTGTCTTTAAGAGAAGATAAACTATTTGGTTGCACCCAAACTGTTCTACTATCCCTTAAAAAAAAAAAAAAAAATCAACTGTCTAATGAACAGCTTCCCCTGGCTGCTGGGTTCCCAGTCGCTGCCCCTGCCTCACAGCACAGAGCCGGAAATTATCGGCTGCACAGAGCTGTGACACTGAGTTGTCTCCCCAGGCTTCTCCCTTCCTGCTCTCACTCAAGCCTGCTGCTCCTCTTAAGCCTTATCCCCGATTATTCACCGCCCTCTGACCAGCAGGTACTGGGGCCATACACAGATGGCCACAACCAAGAAGCTTATTTAAAGCTACCGGGCTGTAATCACTGGGACACTGACAGCCAGAGAACCACCACTACTGGGGCACAGATCCGCCAAGAGCAGGAGCATTTGCATTCCTCTTGGATGTGAGAGCAGAAAAGACACATTGAATAAAATAAATGAAGTACTGCAAGTTCCGTACTTGGATTTTAGGAAGAACACTCCCTTTCAAAGTCAGAATCGTAATCATCAAGCAGCAGGTATCTTTCAGGGTAAGCCACAGTAGCAAGCACAAAATACAAGCAGTTCTCACTTTGTACTCAGTTAGTACTGCCTAAATAAATAAATCCCACAACATCTCTAGAGGAGAGGCATTATTCCTATTTAAAGACAGTCTCAATGGGATTTAGGAACCTGCCTACAGAGAGGAAAAGCCAGGATTACAATTGAGGTCCCCTCGGTTCCCTCATCCACAAGCCAACAGCCTCCGGGGCCTCACCCAGAGGCTGCACTGCTAAGGAAGTTTCCATGCTGGTTTCCACACCAACCCTAATCTCGTATCCTACACACTATCTTCCTTCAGGGCTCAGGAAGCATGCCTTTCCTGGGCTTTGCAGTCAGCCTACAGCACTCTTGGATCGGGACTGCAAGAAAAACAGCACAGAAAGACGCACACAAACCCCATATAACCTTTTGTCCTCAGCAGCTTTTCAAAGTTTGATTTTAAAGTTTGATTGTTTGAGAGGCAACGTGAGAGGATATGTGTTTTTACAAAAGGGACAACACTAGAAGTCTACATAAAGTACAACCAACTGAGCCCAGTTCTGGGTCTGCCTCCTTAACTCCTCACAAATGCTATAGTCACAACCCATACCATTCGTGAAAGGCCACGGCTCTGTAGAGAGGCACAAAGAAATGTCAGGAAAATTAGTTACATGCTTTTTAAAAGACTTTTTTGCTTTCTAGTTGATAGCTAGAATAAAACATTTGGGCAGAAAAATCACTGGTTAAGGAAAAAGCAACAGCATGTCAGGTGAGACACAGCTCCTGTGCCTCCCTGACACCGCGCACATCACCTGCTACTACCTGCAGCTCTGGCCCGGCCTGGGAACAGTGCGTGCTCACAGGTTGCCTGCGGCACCGCACCATGCAAAATGCACCACCCAGCAGAAGGTGTCTGCAGAACTGAGCCAGCAGTGCTGGCAATGGAGAAGCGAGCAAGAAGCTGCCTTGNTTTTTTTATGTTCTGCTACTATGCAGAATGATCTGAAGAAGTAATTGTCTCTGTATAATGATTTATAGATACCTTATGTGGTTGAACCTCAGCAAACTTGCAAATAGAAGAAAACAGGTCTGTGAATGAAAAGCACCAGAAAACTTCAATGAATAGGGATGAAACAAGCCTTGTCTACAACCTAATACTTTTTGGCAGGCATTTCAAGTGTTGGCACCAATAGGGATGGACAGGAGTGAACGTACCAACAGGACAGGCAAGAGCTGCCAGCACAGTGGCTCTTCCACATGCACAGAGGGAACCCATGGGCACCAGCTGAATGCTGGTCACGGGGCATTGAGGCAAAGACAAACACACAAAGCCAAGTAAATTTACTCATCAGACTATGAGAAAGAAACTGTGATGAACACTGTCTGAGTGTCTGAGTTCAGCTCTCTCATAAACCACACATATCCTTGTGTCCACCAGAATAAATGGGTGTCTAGACAGCCTTCCTAAGGAGGTGAATCTCCACGGGTGCTGCTAGCAAACCAGCTCATACACACAACACACAAGAGCTCCTGAATGGAGCAATATCTCTGTAACCCGTTGAGCTGGCACAGTGCTCGCTGCTTCACCTCTTCCACCCTAATGCTACAAGGGTCCTGGGAAGAGTCTATCTATTGGAGATGAACAAAATTTCTGAAATCAGTGTTATTATGTAGCATGCAGTGAAAACAAGGATGCAAAAAGATAGAGAAAAAAGGCAAAACTCAATGTTCAGCAGACTGATATGTTCCCAAGCACTTAACAAGATGACACAGGATAACAATATTGGCCTGAAGACCCAATAACATTTAACATGCACTTCTCTGGACTACAGATAAACCCCATTAGCCACGTTCTCAATGCATACTCACGCAGTAAGGCTGATGCATGATAATGGGATCAGGGCTGAAATCCAGTTTAACAAGTATATTTACCATACGGCAGGCACTAATGTCCACACAAATTCTTCACTCAAATAATAAATCTGTTCTTCTCTGATACCTGGAAGACCTTGGCAACATATACAACAGGTAACACATACGATACATGACCTGTTGACAGTTATCTCAGCTATTAGAAAATACGAAATCATAAACAGTTGGGAAGAGAATGCTCTGTTGGATGTACTGTTCTCATGTGAGAAAGACACTGTGTACCTTGCCAACTTTGCCCTCTTCTCCAAAAAAGCTGTAAAAACAATTACTTTATCCTATGCATATATGGAACAATAATCTGATTGATAATTTCACCTGAAATCTTACCATAGAACTTCTGAATAGACTTCACAATTCTACTTCAGCTAAGGCGCTGTTTTATTTTTCAAACAGACAGAAGTGAAGCTGTTCATTTTTCCCAGCCTTGAGCTATTGTTAATAAGGAGACTTTCCCAAATAGCATTTCCTTTATTACTCTTTTTCACACCATTTAAAAATTGAACTATTAGTAATCCAAGTATGAATGCTCTGAGCAGCTTGTCAGACATGCACATTCATCCTTTTATCAGCATATTTCATTTTTGCTAAACCATCTCTTTACAGGCTTATTAGGGAGAGCTTGAATAATTGGGGAGGAAAATGATTACATTATACTGGAAACAACATTTGGTCTAAAGAAAGAATGTTGTTAAGAGTTTGACGGATGCCTGAAATTGTGACTAACTCCATGATTACAAGAAACAAAATAAAAATACAACCAAAGAAAACATCAGCACTTTTATCAGACATGCCTACGTGCTCCTGACCTCGGAAAACAGCAGCGGTACTGATAACTTACTACATGTAGGAGTTTCAAAAGCCTGTAGGATATACATAATGGAAACAGGGGATTAGGAATCACAAAGTCTGGGTGTGTCAGTCCTACTCTGTTATCAACATAAGCTTCAAAAATACACATAAGAAATTGTCATGGGTCTTTATGCACAATTTGTAGATCCTCTGCCTAGAAAAAAAAGGTAATACATACAACGTTCTAAAATAATGCCACAAAAACATATACAACAATGCACAACAAAACCATGAAATGGTTTCCAATGCAAGCCCAAGAATCACATTTGAAATTAAAGGGAGCTGGTAGAAATCCACAGGGATAAACTTTGCCCTCATTAGACAGCTATTCTATTTTTAGCAGTAAAGGGCTGATGTACCCTGGGCTTTTTGGCTGATCAGCTGAAGGTTCAAATTGTATGTTATTACAAATAATTACAGTTATTTGTAAAACAAACAAGTAAAAAAATATATTATTTATACATTAAACATTGAATCTTAGAATGGTTTGGGTTGGAAAGGACCTTTAAGGTTATCTAGTTCCAATGTATTTCACTGGAGCCATATAACACAAAGTAAACCTCAAAACAATGCTCCCAGAGGGAAAGGATCCCCAGGCTGCAGAAGGACAACAGGTAACACAGCAGGACCGCAGCTGTGCCTGACTGCAGTGCCCCAATGTTTCCGTTCTGGCTGCTGCCAGCTCCTGGGTTTGGGACATGCTGTTCTCTCAGCCCCTTCCTCTTTTTTGTGCATTAAACATTCGGTCCATCTCAAGTCCTGACTTACGTTCATCAAACATACAAGCAGCAAACAAAGGAATTTCAAAAGCAAGGGAAAAAAAAACAACCTCGAGGTACTGTAATTCCTTTTTTAACTGAAAATCAGTAACTCAAACAGGAAGGGAGCAGGATGTACCAGCTTTACTGTTTCTGAAGCAAATCAAACATTGGAAGAGCTCTTACAATACTGAGAGACATCAATGAGCACCAGCGATGAAAGGGCTGAGGCAGGGCAGCTGCCCCACAGCCGGGTGCACTTGGAGCTCCATGCTGTTACCCCTAAGCACTCTCATGGAATTGTTTTCATCAGCTGCTTGTGATCATACAACACATATCTAGCTTTTATCTTCCTTTTTGTTTTTTTTTTCTTTTTTTTCTTTTTTCTTTTTCAAGGACTTAAGTGACTAAAATCAACATAATACACTGTGTAAAAAGCTACAGCAAGAGTTACTGGTAACTGTGTGCGTAACAAGCTGGATGCAACCCCCTGAAGGTAACAGTGTTTTGCCACTATGGCTCCTGGAGCCAGGGCTGCCACTCCTGGGCACCCCTATACCACATGGAACCTGCAGACCTGTCAGCAAAGCAGGCACACGTATCACCTGGACACAATAGAAAGATAGAAAAAAAGTGAAAACAAACCAAGAGCAATGTGAATAATTAATGTCTTATTGGAAAGCTAAAACACCTTTACAAACTCTCCTAAGTTTCTTTCTTTCTGGCATTCTCCATCAACTCTATCCCTATTTGCAAAACAGCTTCTCCAGTCTCATATTTACTATGAGCTCAATACTAACACTCTTCCCAATAAAGCCATGCAGAGATTGCTCCAAATCTTTGCTTCCACCAACAGCTCTTTTCTGCCTCTTCATACACGTATCTCTTGCATTATGATCTGGAACTATCTTCCCATATCTCCCCGCCTCATCAACTCTAAGAATACCCATTACTTTCTCTTCCATATCTTAATTTCATTTTTTCCTTTGCTGTTATGTAATAGCCCTCTGTAATTACTTTTAATCCAATAAGTGTTTTGAGATACAGCATGTAAGTAAGATACTGGAGGAAAAAAAACACACTTTGCATTACATTACTGACAGTCCCCGGGAAATTAAAAATATACTTGTGTGCTGCAATTAATCTTTACTTTCAATTTGAAAGCCTTCTTAGGAGTAACAAACAGTGCCTGATGCTCAATATCAAATCTTGACTGTCGCTTTGGAATACTCAAATGAGTCAAATGAGAAAGCAAGTAAAGCCAGCATTATAAGCAGCAGGTAGATCAGAAAAATCTTTCTGTGCTTTTCTATTTCAGCTCTGTTGCCATACAGAAATAAGACTTGTTAAGATGAAGAGTTTGGTTGGCACTTTTTACGAACCAGACTGCCTTTGTGAAGGGGGTGTTGCATATTTGGGAGAGAAGACAGAATCATCAGAGAGATGACACTTCTGAGGAGAAGCTGTTACTAGTGGCAGTCCCAACAGCAGCCACCCTTGCTGCCTTGCTTCAGGAGCTTGGTCCCACTTGTCACTTGGGACAGGGCAACCCCAGAGCACAGACTGGGCAATGAGAGGCTGTATAGCAGCCCCATGGAAAGGGATCTGGTGGCTTTTGGTTGACAGCAAGCTGAATTTGAGTCAGCAATGTGCCCTGGGAGTCCAAAGAGCCAACTGTATTCTGGAGTACATCAGACTCAGCACTGCCACCAGGCAAGGGAATGGGTTATCCCACACTGCTCTGCGCTATGCAGCCTCACCTCCAGCACTGGGTTCATGTTTGGGTGCCACAATATAAGAAGGACATAAAACTATAAGAGAGTGTTCAAAGGAGGGCTACAAAGATGGTGAAAGATCTGGAAGGCAAAAAGTATGAAGACTGGCTGAGGTCCCTTGGTTTGCTCAGCCCAGAGCAGAGGAGGCTGAGCGGAGGCCTCATGGTGGCTGCAGCTCCTCATGAGGGGAGTGGAGTGGCAGCACTGAGCTCTGCTCTCTGCTGACAGCACCCAAGGGAATGGCATGGAGCTGTGTCAGGGGAGGGAGAGGGTGGGTGTCGGGGAAAGGTTCTTCACCAGAGGGCAGCAGGCATGGAACAGGCTGCCCAGGGCTGTGGTCACGGACCCAAACTGCCAGAGTTCAAACGGCATTTGGACACCTCTCTCAGACATGGGACTTGAATATGGGTGGTCCTGCATGGAGTCATTGGGTGGACTTGATGATCCTTGTGGGTCCCTTCCAACTCAGGATATTCTGTTTTTATGAAAATACAGAGTAAAAGACGATTCACCAGAAGCAGGGTGAGAGGACAGCTGCCCATCTGGAGCCACAATGGATAGACAAGCAGGCTAGTAAGGCACAAACACACAACACAAAAAATGAAGGAGTCACACCTCTAACAGCTTATTTCACAACTCATATTAAATGATGACAGAGTTGTAGGAGGATTGCCCAGAGTGGGTCTGCTTATTAAACTCATTACCATGGCAACAGAAAAAGAAAGAAGTCATCTCCCTTCTCCCATTGGATGCCTGAAGAGGGAAGCATCCTTCTGACTCGGAGGAGCAGCAACCTCCCTTCAACCCAAGAAGCTTATCATGGGACGTAATGCATG
Source organism: Pavo muticus (assembly GCA_016647715.1). Lineage (NCBI taxonomy): Eukaryota > Metazoa > Chordata > Aves > Galliformes > Phasianidae > Pavo > Pavo muticus. The sequence continues at coordinate 6,131,544 of JACDJE010000039.1, read as the reverse complement.
GGAGGGTTTCAATATAAAAACATGCAACTTACACCTCTCTACAAACACTGATATCAAAAACACCCACCAAAAGGCTGCCGTCCCAAGCCCATGTCCTCCTGTGCAGGAAGTTCTGCTCAGCTTCTGTGCTGGAACTGACACCAATCAAGGGGGCCCTCAACAGTAAAACAATGGAAAAGACTTCAAGGATTCAAATTCATATCAAGTGAGGTCATTTTTTGCCACGTATTTCTATAAGTGCTTCAATTTTGTACGTCAGAATGTCTCTTTATGTTTGGCATAAAGTACTGCCCTTAATCTTTACATAAAAAAAGAAAGAAACTAATGCAATAATACTAACATGCTGGTGAAAGAGCAAGGATGGTGAACCTAACGTAAAAACAAACAAACAAACAATTCAATAATCACATTTTTCACTGCACAGCCTGTTATTGCCAAGCTGACACACAGGTTTTGGTCAAACATCTGCTCAGCTCCTGAGTGCCCCTTCTGGCACCCACCTTGCCACCTCCCTGTCCTACAGCTCTGGGCAATGCCACAGGCACTGGGACCTCATAGTCACCACTCCCAGCTATGAGTCCATTTCCCCTAGTACTTACTAATGTAGATTTTCCTAATCACTGCTGTATGTCACACACTTCTGCCAGCAGACTGAGGAAAGCTTATATCTCAGCAAAGTATACTGAAAGAACTAAAACAATATTTTATATCGAATATACTAATTTTTTAATTTAAAGTGTCACGGTTTGATGGAAATCATACTTATGCAAGGTAAGCCAACTTAGAATCCATTTCTTAAGAGTTACGGCTAGATATAGCCATACTTTATAACAGATCACAAAAGGCTTTTTTTTCTTAAAAAAGTAAGTAAATTCTGGGATTTGTAGATCACGGCATCAAATTCCAGTAGAAGGAGTAACGACAAAAATATGTGGCCACTACCATGGAAAGATCAGTCTAATGAGGAGCAGTACAAAGTTGTAGTATTTCAATCCAGGACAAAAATCACACTCTAAGAATGCTCGTGACTCCAGGGATCAATAATATATCCATATGCTGTGTAACTTTTAGTACCCATTACATAAGCCTTGATTTTTACAAAAAAAACTGCATTGATTTGTTCTTTTCATATCTTTAACATGAACCTTTCTGGACTGCTGCTTTATGCAGAATACCAAATTAATGGCTGAAGTGAACTGTTCTTTCAATTACAGTGTTGGATTTTGCTACAGAATGATTTAAACACATGTGGTAGAACTGCTCCAGTCTACCAGTAACTTTTCCTTCTTGGCACCTGGAACTACAGCTCTGCAAAAAGAAAAAAAAAGAAAAAACCACCACCAAAAAGCAAATCAAATGGATGAGCCTCACAAAGGCAATTGGGAAGAGCAGCTATCTGAACACCTGCCACAAGGAAACACACAAATTAATATATCCCCTTGTTTATGGGTTTCAATATCGGTCTGTTCACTAGAAGAAAATAAAACGAAAAAATATGCTGAAATTTCGAGCAATGCTGTCAAAAATAAGTCCCCTTCTAAATTACTCTCCCCATACACTGACATCCTTGTGCCAGGGAAAGATTTTCCCTTAAGCAGCCCTGACTAAGCAATGCAAAATGCATCATGGGCCGTATCAAAAACACAACATCAAGACACGGAAAATTGACGTAACTTTCCAAGTCTACACTTTCGGGAATTTCAGAATTGCATATCCTGAAATTACAGATTTTGACAGAATATATCTTCTTTAGACTACAGATCAAGTTAAATTTGAGGCTGAACAGATCATTATAAACTTTTTTGTACTCTGAAGTCACTCAGACTTTACACGTATTTTGTCTATTCCCTTAGACTTCTTTTTAAAGGAAAAAATGACAGTAAAGTTATACAAATGAGGATGATAATTCAAGACTAGACTTCAAAACAACGAAACTGTGGCACATGTTCATACTTCAAATATTATTTGTTAATTTCCCAGAGCACATGGCCTTTCCATGCATGAAATGATTTGCACACATATCCACATGAGCTTGTACGTATGCAGGATCTGAAAATGAGAGCAACCTCTTATCAGGAGAACACAGAATATCTCAGATCACCAGCTCAGATCCAAGCTGTTCAACCCAACGGGGTCGAGTACACCTTATGGCAGCAATTCCATGACAGCCACGAGGCGGTGGCACTGTCCTTGGAGTCATGCTGCTGCAGAGCATGCCCAGAGTCATAACAATACCAGTAGACACACCAAGGGCTGAGGAAACATAAGGCTTTGAAAAGAAATCAAAATCCGTTCATGCGTGAGAAACAGGGTATTTCAGGGGTAAAACTCCATAGCACAGAAAAGTGTTGTTCTGAAGCCTTCAAAAAGCAACAAAGAAACCAAGATAACAACTTCAGTTCACCTTTCCAAATTTCCCTTTCCAAAAATAAATAAATAAATAAATAAATAAATAATAATAACTTATTCCTCATAAAATTCTCAGATGATAGCTATGTACCAGGCATGAGAGAAGGAAATATTTCATTTCTAAATTCTAATTAAGGTCCTAAGCACATGCTACTACTACTACTTCCACTGCCTTTATCACTTCACACATCTTCCCAGTTCCCACTTCGGACCCCCTCCTAGAATACTCCCTGCCAGGACAGAAGTTTAAAACCAACCTGTACCCTTCTTCCTCAGGAAGGCATTGGTGTTGCCACGATCTGTTTTCCAGCAGGCACCTGGTTTGCATGGGGAAATGGCCACAGACTGCTGCACAAGTGAATTCTTCCGGTTGCCAGCATCTAAAAAAACCTCTTGAGTATGAAACTGTGACAAAAAAATAATCCTGACTGACTAAAGAAGGATGCATGTGTGCATTTGGACAGCAGGAAGTTTTTACCCAACTTACTGAAAAAAAAATATAACCCCTTTGCAAATTAAACCTTCAGGCAAGAGTGTCCAGCTGGTTGACCCCAATAATGAAGGCAGGAAAAACCTGGGCTTTCCTCATTACTTAGGCTTCATGCTTCTTTATCTCACATAAGCATGTTAAAGAGGCAGCAATTCTCCTAAGACTAAAAAATGCACAAAATAATCCAAGCCTCTGTGGCTGAGGTGCAGAGAGCACATGCCCCTCCTGGAGAGTGGGCTCTTGGCTGCTCTGAAGCTTCAGCGCCACAAGCATTAGCCCATCTTCACTATCAGGTGTGGCTACAATTGCCTTTGTATCTTTTCATTTTAGCAGTCACTGATTAAAGTAGAGTAAGCATGGATTAAAACTTAGAAACAGAAAGGGACCAAGATGCCATGCTGGGAAAAGATTCCCAATCGATTTCTCGATTAGGAGGATTTCCAGGTCAAGAAAGCCCTGGTAACAAGCAGCCTACAGAAAGATACTGCAGTATCTCGCCACATGTGTAACTACAGGGCAGCACAGGAAAAGAGCAAGAGAACATAGAAGGATGTCAGCAAGGCCCGAGGTCCCTGTGAGAGCAGGAAATTTATAAAATAAAACTTACAAGTGGAGCACACCCGATGCTAGAAGGGGACAGGAAAAGCCCAGGTGTCCCAATGAGCCCAAGCCTGGAGGATTTCTGTACCAGCAGTGTCTGTTGCTCAGTTTAAATGGAAGGATAGAGAGTGGGGCACACTTGCAAGCCTGTGTGGTGCCAGAAGGACCTGCAGGGCACCTGTTCCTCACTCTGTCTTTCCCTGCAGCAGGACAAAACAGACAAATATCAGATGGTGCAAGTACGCATGTAAAGCGCTCATTCTTCCTGGTCCTCACAGATGGACCACCAGAAGCACTTAAATGTGAGATGACTGCATCATACAGTACAAATGCAGTCCAGTGCCCAGATCTCCACTTAACCCAAAAGACCGCTGCTACAAACCTCATTTACTAGCTACAGAAATTCTGACTTAAACTACCAAAACTTATCAAGAGCCATCTTAAAAACACTTCTTTGTCCACATTATCCTGTTTGGAAGCCTGTTCCACAACTTCCCTCCTCACATGGTTTGGGATCTTTTAATGTCAGACTTCAATTAATTCACAGCTTGCTCAAAACCATTCATCTTGTGCCAATACTGTACTTTAACTTCAACAAGTTTCCTCTCTCATCGTGATATTTACCTCTCAAGCTACCACTAGACTAAATAAGCCATGCTTTTGTAACCTCTCTGCATAAGATCAGCAATTAAGCTTAAACTATTTTCAAGTCTCAAGTTCCAGATAAGTTACACAAGAGCTTTAAATGCCAGGAACATTTTCTGAATTTTTTAAAATACAGATAGAAAAGAGTGGGATGCTCTAGAGGACTGGGAGTCAGACAGCACTAGGACAGCATTAAAATAAGATGCCTGGGGTAATTATAGGCTGTTTCACCAGACATTAACCACAGGCAGGACCGCAGCTGTGACAGGGCTCTGAATAAAAGAATTAATAAAATTTCCATCTCTTAATGCCAGGCAATGTGCTTTCACAGGAAGCAGATCTCCTCTTTGACAAAAGTTTATGGCATTTCCCCAGAAGCACATCAGTCTTCTGCACAAATGCTGCTGGGAAAGAAAAAAAAGCCACTGTAGACGAGTGACAAGCATACATAGTACAAATCTGGTAAAGCTATACTTAAGCAATGCAAAACCATTACTAAGCTTAAACCACTGAAAAATGTGTGAAGATATTTATAGGCTTCAAGTATGTGCATGCTGTTTCAAAGGCTACTTCAACGTGAAATTCTTTCAATACTTATGCATCCCATCAGCTGTGCATGCTACTTTCTTCTTACGTTTTCATAATCTTTAATCTCCACGGTTTTGCTGTTTAAAATTAACAGTATTGGCTTCTTGCTGCACTTTGGCAGAAATTCACTGCCCTCTCCTATTGCGACGTACAGCAATCACCATTTGTATGTACTGTGGTCACAAGCCTCCAGGTGATATTGGGTTGGTATTGTTTAAAAATCAAACATTAGCAGGTCAAGGAATGATTCATTTGCCATTAGTCCCTCCTCAAAATTACAGCACTGTGTGAACTGTGCTAAGGAGTCCTACTGCAGCCTGCGGTGAAGCAGACAAGGAGCAGAAAGGGAGGGAATGCATTAAATGCCCCTGTGAAAATAAAATTAGAGGCAAAGATGCGTGTTAATTATATGGTTGTGACAGCAGACAAGTCAATTTTCATAAACTCTTTAAGACAGAAGAACTACACCTGAATAGACCACGAGTGTCAAGTGTTTCTGCGTACTTACCTGCGGCTGCGTTTAAAAAGCACAAGCTACATTCAAATACTGAAAGCTCTCCGGATCTCCTCGTTTCTGATTATCTGCTAAAAATCTGCTGAAGGTGATGGTCTATACTAACTGCTTTAACAGCAAACCCACCCAGCCTGGCTTTGTTTCCACGTCAATTTAGGGTAGCAGAGCGAAAGACCCGTGTGCCCTGGGAAGGGCTGGCATGCCTACCGGAGGAGATGTTTATCTAGCACCTGATTACATTCTGCCCAGCTTCACCCACTGCCATCGGCCTCCTTAAAATCTTAACGGAAAAAATACATGCCCACACCCTGTTCTGTTACCAAAATAAGAAAAATGCAAACACACCAAACAAAAGGCATTCATTTGGTAGGTCGTGAGCCAGTGCCGTTTGGTGGCCTGTCAGGGCAGTCAAATGAAGCAGCCCCAAGGAACGTAACGCATTTGACCAACAAGATGAACGAACATCGTCAGGGGCCACCAGCCCATAACGGGGCCAAGAGCTGGGGAGCAGCTCTCCTCTGCCCAGCCCTCACTGCAGAAGCATCCCTGGGCTTCCATTTGCCCCTCCAGCTGCACGCAGACCCAGGGAACAGGTGGAGCTGAGGGACGCTGCCTCAGTGCTCAGCTGCCTTAGAAGCTCCCTTCACTTCCACATATGCTGCCCTCCTTCCCATGTGCTCCTTTCCAATTCAGTTAGCTACTTAAGAGACAAAATATAACTACATAAGGAACACTCCCTAGCATCCGACTAACTTCAGGGAGAATTTTCCTATTTGAACCTGCCATCTTCCTTTCATTATGCTCATTTTTATTCTGTACTTTCAGGCACAGTTCGAAGTAATCTCTGTTCATTGCTCTCTGATACAAAGAGGACAGACCTGCGCCAGGTGGTATGAACATACATAGCCACGTATGGATCTCTTCACCCCTGCTCCTTCCCTCAGCACAGGATAAAAGAGTTGTTTAATCAACAAAAAATTCAAACTTCAAGCAATCTGAAGCTCTAAAATCCCTTCTGTATTGATGTAAAAATCGATTTGTTTTGCAGCATATGAACATACCGCATCTGACAGATCTCTCCATTACTGTCCTGCCACGCAAAGAATTCTGGCAGACGTAGCTGTTAAGACCAAGTTATGCAAAGACTTTCCTCAGTAGCAGCCCACAGCTGCCTCACAGGTGAACCAGGCAGCAGTGGCATGGATGGGGACGGGAAAAGAAGTGGCACAGAGAACAGCCTGGGAACAGCATAGCAGAAAGAGTAATTCCATGGAGTACAAGAGAAATGAAGAACAGAGCAGAAAGCTTCTTATAGCCACAGGCTCACCAACTTAAACAGTCACAGATCTGAAATTTAATTCTGATTTGCTTGTATTAATTCCACGTATTTTCAAATTGCTCTGAAGCACCCCCAAAGTTGTTTTCACTACTGAAATCATGCATATGACAAAGAAATAACCACAAAAAGAATGGATCTGACTCACAAGCCCAACTGTGATTACACACAGTTGAGACAGGATTAAAAAACTGAAATGAAGTCAGGGGAACAAACACCGCACGATCAATCAGTTCTTTTCTTAGATTTAAACTAAATCCTAAATTCTGCAAAGGATCTTCACTTAGACAAATTCTTCCATTTAGATGACTGCAAGTCCCTTCCCTCACTTGGGATTGCTGCATGTGAAAAAAAAAATTAAAAGACAGAAAGAAGAAAGCAAGTTTTGCAAAATTTTGCTTGCCCAGTTCAACTTGGAAAATGCATTTGTTTAAAGAGAAAATCTGTTTCTGATTTCAAACATTGGATATTTTATGAGAACATTGCCAAGAAAGGAATCCAAGGAATGCCTTTACATGCACAGAACACATGAGACAACTGGTGAGCAGGCCTGTGATCCTTTAAACAAATAAATAATAAAACAAAGTCTCCATTTCTACCATGAAGCCCTTCTCTAGGGAGCAAGCAGCACATGCCTGGGATTTTTCATGGATAACTTCTATCATAACTTCTTGCTATTATTAGTATAAAAGATTTCCCTCTCAAATCCACAGCTGTAAGACAAGCAATAATGGAAAATACTTCCCATGCACAGGCCAGCAGTAAGCACAAATGTCTGCTTCACAGTGTTTCTTGGCACTACTTTCCTTCAACCAAAACTATAAACTAAAGAGAAACTCCAGGCAAATATCACAGGAACGTGACCTCATTTTTAGCACATGCCAACAAATTGCAGCTCGTGAACCTTCTAGGAATTAAGCCTTTTGGAAAAAAAGAGGTTTCAATCTTCCATTTATCTCTCTCTAATTCCAAGTACTGGTTACAATCGCGTTACAATGCACTGTGGGTGCCCAGCTTTGACCAAGCACTGATGCAGCTCTTGTTGCACCTACTACAGTGAGCTCAGCAGCCGTGCCACAGAACCGAGAAGCACAGGCCAACTAGGTGGTGAGGTAGAGGCACGCACTGCCCATCTCATTCTATCCCAAGCATCTCATGGATAATGGGGAAGGCTGCTGCAAGGAGAGGCTCTGTGCCACTGTGCCACCACTAGGGACTATGCAAAGAGAGTAGAAAAAGCTACAAGAAGGAAAAGAAAAACAAGAGGCAGCTCCATGGCCAGGCCCCTGAAGATCCCTGAAGGGATTTCATCAACTGATCCTACACACAGAACACACCCACACCCACCAAGCACACCAACTTTGTCACTCCACAAACTCAGCACCCACAACTTGCCGTATCAAGACTGAAAAAAAACCCACCAAGGTGGGAGCCAGGGCAGTGTGTAAACAACTTCACCACCCCTCCCAGAGCCTTCAGAGCCTAAACAAAAACAGTATCTGAGAGACAGTCCTGCTGCGCAGCTTTGAAGACAAACAAATCCTCCCCCTCGACGAGTTCCCAAGCACTTCTCTCCAACACGTGCTGAGGTTAACAGAAAGAAATCAACAGTAATGACCCAAATGATTATTTCTGGATCCTCATTTTCAAACCCAAGTTAATAATGTACTGCATGGTAACCAGTGCTCTTCAAGGTAGGGAGAAGTCTACTGCCACCTAATAAAATAGATGCTTAGAGAAAACAGTACGTAAGGGCATACAAAGAGGAAAAACACTCCAAATACATGGCTATTCAACACAGCTCCCCAGTACCTTGGCGCGTTTGAAGCATGGCCCTACAGCAGGCTTTGTGTCTCACAACTAACAACTTGCCTTACAAACACAACCTGAACAATTTAAGATTGTTAAGATTGTTAATTTAAGTTGAACGGTTTCCACACGTTCAACTGGAGATGCATTAAAAAGCATGGATACTTTCGCTTTATTATGAATTTCACCATACAGAATTATTGCTGGATATAAGACTTCTCTGAAAACTTTGCTCCTGGGTTCATTTTCAATCAGGTGCTCAAAAATACAGAAGAGTGAGTCCTGTCAGCTGCCTAGTTACCCAAAATGGTTTATCAGCTACGCTCTTCATTTAAACAACTTCTTGTCTGTATCTCTAAGTTAATGCTTTAAAAGGTTTCCACTGTCATTGTTTCTAAATTCCAGTGATCCACTGAATTATGTCATGGACTGAAAACCCCTTGCTCTGCAGTTTAAATAGAGCTGTTTTGTTTTGGTTGGTTGGTGCTTGGTACACAGCAGCAATTTCATTTAAGATAAACCAATACACGGCAAAATCGTGCCATTACATTAATTAAGGTTTTGTCTAGAAACACGAGTTCACTACTCCAAAATTGGCAGGAAAGAAACTTCGTTTCTGCTTTTTCATTAACGGTTAGCAAGTGTACCGAGATCTTTAGCGCAAATAGAAGTCATTGGGAGAGCGAAAGTAATCGGCGTTTTGAACAGCTCTGAGAGAGGAACGAAATACTCAGAGCATGGGCTGACAAGCAGCCAAGCATTGAGCCCGACCGGCTATTCTTTCACGGGGAAAGGGTGTGTTTTACAGCTCCTAAACTCCTCCTTACAACAGCTCCGCGCTGTCGGCTTTCAACTATTGCACCTCGGTAACAAAAAGACAGCCGCAACAACACCGATTTTGAATAAAAACATTAGTAGAACGTTCTCAGGGATGCCAATTAAAACCCTCGACCCCTCCCTCCCTCTTTGGCCGAGCACACCCCCGTTTCCCGAGGCTCCCCAGCAGCCCCGCTCCCTGCTCCTCCCGGGCCCCGAGACCCTCGGGAGCCGCAGCCCACCGCCCCGGGCGGCAGGAGCCGAGCCCCCGCACCGGCACACGCCCGTCCTTTTGTCTGCCGGCACTGCGGCGTCCCCGCGGGCTGCCCGTCCCGCTCCCTGCTCACAAAAGGAGCAATACATCCGCGCTCTTCTCGGTAAAGCGTTGAATAAACGAATCAACTTTTTTTGTTTTTCTCCCTCCAAAGGATAACATCACAGCGCCGCAGCCCCTCCTCCATCCCACACAACCCAGCCGGAAACGAGCGCGGGGCTCAGCCCCGCTCACCCTTCAGGCAGAACATCCCGCGCCGCGTCGAGCTGAGATCCCGCAGCCGCCACCCGGCCCCGCCCGGCCCCGGCCGGCAGATGCAAGGCGGCTCGGGAAGGGGGAGATGAAAGGGCCGCGGTCAGCTTCCGTCCATCCTAGCTGCTCTCTGCATGTGCCAATTAACGGGCAGGCATTGAATCGTATCACTAAGGCTGGAAAAGACCTCCAAGTTTATCCAGTCCAACCGTCCACCTACTACAAGTATCTATCACTAAACCATGTCCCTCAGTACAACATCTAAACGTTTCTTAAACACCTCTAGGGACAGTGCCTTAGCCACCTCCACGGGCAGCCCATTCCAGCACCTGACCACTACTTTTGGAGATCCAACCTGAACTTCCCCTGGCGCAACTTGAAGCCATTCCTTCTAGTTATATCACTTGTTACACAGAGACCGACCCCCACCTCGCCACAGCCTCCCTTCAAACAGTTGTTGAGAGTGATAAGGTCTCCCCTGAGCCTCCTCCAGACTGAACAATCCCAGTTCCCTCAGCCGCTCCTCTTAAGACCTGTGCTCCAGACCCCTCACCAGCTTGGGAGTCACGCTTGTGGGTCTCTTCCATCTCACAATACACTGTGATGCAACTCAAAAAATCACAGGGGGTGCAGCTCAAAGAATTTCTTGCATACTCTCCTTTTCTGCACAGTGGACCTATAGGAAGACAAGTGCTCAACCTTGTGCTTTGTTTTTATACGGGACACAAATTGCTGCCCTGTGTGTTCATTTTTATAGGGCCTGACCCTAAACAGCAAAGTAACGTGGGAACAATGCAAGGTAAGGGTCAGGGTAACTCCCTCACTAACAATTGAGAACTGCAGCCCTCTCCAAAAGCATTACTTGTCCTAAAATTCAGTAAAGCCACATTGCGATAAAGGACATAAGTAAACACGTTGTCTTTGGGAAGGGCTCCAGAGAAAAACCCTGGTGCAGACACCTTAAGAACAGGAGTTTAGACCACAGATGCTGAGGCAGAGTTCATGCGATGCTGAGTACCATTAGGCATGCTTAGGTCTGAAAGTATCACATTTCAGCGATCTGTCATCGTGCAAGAAAAGTGGCTTCATTTCAGAGCAGGCTAAGAGCAGGATGCTGCATCCAAAATGTGGGGACATTGCAGCAGAGCAGCCCCAAACCCAGAAGCAGTTTTTATACAGCTTAGCCTACCTGTTCTTTTCCAAATTCTGATAGAAAGGTTACAGACTAATTTTAAGACTTCTCTATGCTCAAAGAAACAAAAGCCTTTTTCTCTTAATTCTGTTTTGTGGTGTTCCAGGCGTACATGCACAATTTCCTATCATAACTCTTCAGAGGGTTCCAGGAACAAACACTCCATATAGGAAAAACAAACAGAACCATATTGTAGCTGGAGGAAGGTTACTTGGATACCAGAGGGATTTAGAGGTTCAATCTTGTTAAATCTACTCATTAATTACCTGGAAGGGGAAGCAAGCAATGCATCAGTGCTATTCACAAGGGACTGGGAGCAGCTGCAACACTCTGGTGGGGATCAAGAAATACCATGGGGATCACAGACATGAGCAAAAATGCACTAAAAAGAGGCAAAACCAGCAATCAAGCAGCATAAACACAGTGGGAAAAAAATGTATATTCAACAAGCAGCCACTCTTCAGTACTCTCTGTCCCATCCACCATCTCTCTGCCCTCATCAATAGCAGAGAAGTCTGCATGGGATCCCCTTGTCTGGGATCCTGATGTCTGTGGGAAAGAGGGAAGGCTTCAAAGAAAAACTGAGGTAACAAAATTAAAAATGAAATACAAACGGGCAGATTTGAAAAGGGGAGCAGGATTACAAACAGGCATATGGCATTTCCCAAACTCCTGAGGGGACAGAAATGAAGGTGTGCTGAAAAGTCAGAAGGGAGCACAGGAGTGGTCACATGTGCTCTCTTTCCTCAGAAAATTGAGCTAAGATCATCCTTAGAAGACAAGTCCAGTACACCTTTGATGTGACACTGACACACGTGGCTGCTGTGCTCCACATTCCCTGCAGCTTTACTCAGTCTACAAGCTGCCATGGCCATTCTGATCAGCTAACTGGATGCTACGTAGACTGGTTTCATAGAGGAGACCATGGCTGACACAGAATTGTGCATTCCCTGCGTATCTATACAAGTGGTCATGGTCATCTAAAGGGAAGAGTTCCAATCACATGAAGCCCGGAGTTTTGACATATCAAACCTTGTCCTTCCAGCACAAGAAAGACATGGAGCTGTTGGAGCAGGTCAAGAGGAGGGCCACGAAGATGATCAGAGAGGTAGAGGTAGAGCATATGAGGAAAGGCTGAGGGAGCTGGGCTCGTTCAACCTGGAGAAGAGAAGGCAGAAGGCTCCGGGGAAACCTCACTGTGGACCTCCAGTACTTAAAGGGAGCTTACAAACAGGAGGGAGAATGACTTTTTATGGGGGCAGATAGTGATAGGACAAGGGGGAATGGCTTTAAGCNCAAAAAGAATATAAACCATGCAGTATTTGTTTTGGAGTTATTCCAGTCTTTTACACAAATGCTTTTTGAGGTTTCCATAAATGCTTATTTATGAAGTTGCCCAAAGTTTGTAGAACCATTTTCACAGACACACACACCCCACTGCTAAATCCACCACATCTTCTGGCCTCCATAAACACGACCAGTTCCCTCAGGTTTATAGGCCTTTATCTATGTATTAGCTGATATATTTTCTTCCTCTCGAGCACAAGATCTCCTGCAAAAAGCACACAGAAAGAATCCCCACTAAATAATTTTACATTAGAATAGCATGGATTAAGTGATCTTGCTTAAAGAGATTTACCATTCTTGTTACTTCCACATCTCTTTACCAAGGAAAACATGATTACCGCTCTCCCGCAAAATCACCTCAGTTGAATTGGAATTCTTCAGAACTGTGCTCACGACTTAAAAACAAAATTTTAAAATCCATTTGGACGTTATAAAAAGACCATCCCTACGCTTTGAGAATCAAGCTCTACAGTGAAGTTTGATGACATCAGAGCTATAAATTCCAAAACTGCTTCTCCAAGAAGCATTGAAAACACAAACTGCCCAGCATTACAAAAATTCGTGGCCTAGAGTCCTGACTTTGCCCTTGGAACACTGAGGAAAACTTATCATTCAATATTACCAAATTTGTTTGATACTGCCAAACACTGAAACCAACTACAGATGGCATAGATAGGACAAGGGACAATAGGAAAGGGGGAATGGTTTTAAACTGAGACAAGGGAGGTTTAGGTTAGATATTAGGAGGAAGTTTTTCACACAGAGGGTGATGACATACTGGAACAGGCTGCCCAAGGAGGTTGTGGATGCCCCATCTCCGGAGGTGTTCAAGGCCAAGCTGGATGTGGCCCTGTGCAGCCTGGTCTAGAGGCTGGCGACCCTGCACATAGCAGGGGGGTTGAAAGTAGATGATCATTGTGGTCCTTTTCAACCCGGGTCATTCTATGATTCATTCTATGATGATTCTATGATGAATAGCTAAAGAACGTAATTTTTAATGACCTATCAAGATAGCAACAATATTGCTACTATGATAGAAGAAATTAATCCTTATGTTTACAGAAATTCAGTTTCCTGGTGACAGTGACATTCCCAGGCAATACTATACGGTGGATGGTTAGGAAGCTCATTTATAGTTTGGATATTTCTAAAGTCAGAGCTGTCATCAGGATGACAGAATTCCCTCCATCAGACACACTACAGTGGCACCAAGGGCTGAACCCACAAGGAGCTACCCACGAATTTAAGGAAATTCCAGCACTAAAAGCAAGTTTGAAGTTTATACTCGTTTTGGAAGGAGAAAAAAAAAGCAGCTATGCCAAACACTTTTATATTAAGACTTGGCCAACAGACAGCAAAATGTTAGTGGCTGCCACCTTTTGAACTCTGTTTGAATTAGCCTTTAAAAGACCACAGTTACAGGAGAAAAGAAATTTCTTTGACTAATGAGTCCAAAGAAGTTTTTCAGGTAGAGCAGCCTGAGGTAAAAAGCAGCCAAGTCTTTTGACTTTCTTGTGGTGCTGAAGGGTTGGAAAGCAACCAAGTGAAACGGTGGCAGCAGGTGAAAAAAACAGAAGTAAGGAGAGACAGGAGCTGGGAGGAGAGGAGAAAACATGTGTGGGTGAAAATCTCCTTTCCACCCATTGCCACCTGTGGACAGACCTCACAGGGGTCACAATGCAAAGGAAATTCTGCAGAGAGGTACCTAGGTGTCCTGGTGGACGACAGGTTGGCCATGAGCCAGCAGTGTGCCCTTGTGGCCAAAAAGGCCAATGGCATTCCGGGGTGCATTAAAAAGAGTGTGGCCAGCAGGTCGATGTGATCTTCCCCCTCTACTCTGCCCTGGTAAGGCCTCATCTGGAGTACTGCGTCCAGTTCTGGGCTCCCCAGTACAAAAAAGACAGGGATCTCTTGGAAAGANGGGAAACCTCACTGTGGACCTCCAGTACTTAAAGGGAGCTTACAAACAGGAGGGAGAATGACTTTTTATGGGGGCAGATAGTGATAGGACAAGGGGGAATGGCTTTAAGCATTAAAAAGGGAAATTAAAGTTAGATGTTAGGGGGAAATTCTTTACTCAGAAAGTGGGGGGGGGGGGAGGAGGGGGAGCACTTGCCCAGGCTGCCTAGAGAAGCTGTGGGTGCCCCATCCCTGGACGTGTTCAAGGCCAGGTTGGATGGTGCCCTGGGAAGCCTGATCTCATGGGACATCTGATTAAACACTTTTTCCTTTCAAACCAAAGTCCATAGAGATGCACGTTTCTGATACCATGGATGAATGCCAACCAGCTTTTGAAGGAGATTTTCTAAAGCCTGAATCATTCTGACACATTTCCCTTTCAAACTGTGTGTAAAACACACAAACAAACAAAAAAACCCTGAAAAACTATCCAAAGAAAACAACTGGAGTCAAAATACCATTTTGGACTTGAAGGCTCTCACAGCCCAACAGCACTGATTGTCTGCAGCCAGCTTGGGCCCAAACAAAAGTCCGTTTCAGAGCTTGCCAGGCCGAGTGGTGGCCACAGGATGGTAAGAGAGGAGAGATGGAGGAGGTCAGCCCCAGGATGGGCTGAAAGGTATGGTCTCAGCCCCAGATCTGAGCATCAGCTGACAGAACATTAATTTATATTCTGATAAGTAACACTGAGTAGTCTTCTAGCTGCAACACAAGAGAAAATATTTGCTCTTCTCTTTTATATTTGATGCTATTATGTTATCAGTTCCACTTGAGGAATTTTTCACTGATCAGGGTGGAGTTTCCTCACAGAGTGAGGAAGGAAAGAAATATTTTAAAAATTATTGTAGAAGAAGAAATTTATTTGGAGAAGGTCACAGCAGGCCTAGCAAGACAGCAAGAGGCAACAAGGCTGTGTCCTGTCCTGCAGAAAGTAACCTGAGGGAGTGACCTGCAGTGAACGGACCTTCCCAAACTATCAGTGCTCCAGCTATAGCACAGAGCTACTCACACACTCTTGAACTTGCAGAAACAGAGGTTGGCCATAACTCTCAAGAATGGCACAAGAAACTGAATTTTCTAAGTATTCAAAGGAAGAAGAAAATTGAATCTTGAACACTTATGAGCAACAGGGAGGAACTAAACCATATAAATACCTGAAAATGCTGCCCATCATTAAAATCATCCTTTTCCACTAAAACTTCTGAAACAACTTCAAATTGTTTTCTTTCTTTAAACCTAAAAGGCTGTCATTTTATTTGAAGAAAGCACCTAGTTCCACTTCATCTGTATGTAAATCCAGGAGCCAAATTTAAATCTTTTATATATATACACATACACATATATTACAGGTTTTCAAAAGACACCTTCATTTCTGTTCCTACAATATCTATAGCTATAACTGGTAGAGTTTACAAGTAGATATTACACACATACATGAAATTATGGCTTCAGACTACTACAAACAAAAAGTTAATCTGCAATAAACCCAGCAGTCCCTGAAGGTGAAAAGTACTTGGCATTAAAAACAGTGAAATGAATGATTTTCAGAATGGGCTATCTTCTGCCTTAAGTGAGGAAGAAAACAAATAAAATGAAGCCACAAATCAGTTTGCCTTATCTTTTGTTTGCTTTACTCTTCAGAGCAAGGGCACAGAAAGGGCAAAATCTTTTTAAGAGTTGCTGCAAGTCAGGGAAGGAATCTGCAACCAACTTCTCCAAACTCATTGAAATAAAAAAGTCATCCTTTTGCCAGGGTCATGTGTCAAATTATCTTTGATTAATCGACGCAGCAGAGCTTCATCAATAATGTTTACTAGTAAAATAAAACAAGATAAGACAGAACAAAGAAAAACCCATAAGCACCTTTGTTTGCTCAGTCATCCATGCACAGCTCCAGCAGGTCACCACAGGGATACCACTTGGGTTTCCCATTGGTTGGTCCTTCAGACTGGCAGGGTCTTTCACTAGGACTGCTGAAGAATGCTTCAAGGTACTGGGGAACATGAAAATGAAGAGTGGCAGTAAGGACACCTGGGATCACCTGCACTATTGCCCTTTTTTTAGGCTAGAAGGCAAATCACACCTTAACGGGTCAGAGCGACAAAGACAACCATACCCTTGTGCGCTGTCCTACAAGGAGGAGAACAGAACAGGCTGTCTCCCTACATAGGTACAATTATAACATGGCATAACCTAATACAGAGCAACCATCCTTTCTCTACAAGCTCCCCGAGGCTGTCAAACACAGGACAAACACAAATAAACAAGCAGAAAAATCAGTTTCTATTCTTGTGTAAGGAGCTCAACTGTGCAGGCAAACCATCAGTACAGGCTGGGAGTAGTTTTCATTCATACAGTCAGAAATGCTCATCTAACAAACCACAAATAGCTCACTGAAATATGAGGCTTGATAACTCCTGCACTACTTTAAGTTCTCTTTAGGGACACAGACGTAAATAAATATGAACATAAAAGTATTTGCGCTTTGGCATTTGCTGTCCTTGAGCTGCAAACTGAGGCAGTGCCTTCACCTGGAGGTGTGTGCAGAGGGACACAGCAGTGGTATGTGGGTTACTACAGCACCACCACAGGAAACACTACTGGACCCCCACCTGTGCCAGCTCCTTCCAAGCTACAAACCAGCCTCCAGGTGTGTGCTGTGACTCCTCCTGGGACAGAAGTGGTCCGCCTCTTCATGGAGCTGCCTGCATGTGTGTATACGAAGCACAGCGCAGGGACAACTAAATGAGCTACTTCTCTTTTGACCTGATTAATTTAATGGGTTTGCTGCTTTCCTCTCATCCCAGGTGAATCATGGCCTGCCAGAGATGACAGAGGAACTGCAATCTCATCGGTGCCAGGCTCAGCTCGCCGTGCCCCCAGCTGTGCTGTTCACTGCTCTCCCTTCACAAACATGGGTCAAGCTGGCTACAAAGTCAAATGTATAATGTCATACCTGCTTCTGTCACCGCACGTCACAATGACCTCTTTTTTATTCTGAGATGAAAATGCTGTATTTATCACATATGGCACTACACGCATTACTCAAGGTTAATAAAATGGAGTTAACAACCCCTGGATGAAAGTTTCTGCGTAAGTGTACACCATGCTATAACCACCCTGACTCATCTGCTCTTCAGCACTGTTGACAACAATGGAGAAAAGAAGATTTAAAAGAATCAATGGAAATTACAAGCAAGTACAGCCTCTACTTCATTGGCCTCTGCACCTGTTTCAAGCACTGAAATTAGGCATGGCTGACTGAAGTTACAAGTATGTTTTTTCTATAGGCCCTTCTTTCATTAATACAGTCGCTGAGGAGCTGCAGCCACCAGTATCACTGTCGGACCTGCATGTGTGGCTAATGGACATAGCCCATGGTTTGCACAGGACCCTGTGATCCAATCTGCTTCAGTATTTGGTTTGACAGCTTCTGAGTAACTTTGCCAAAAGTCTTCCACGCAGTTCTCACCTCTTTTTGTTTTGAGTGATTCATCCACAAATTGTACACCAATTGCAACGCATTTAATTCACAGCTCATAGCTCCCTTTGGTGTGCTGCAATGCTCAATGTCCAGGGAAACCATCTGCCTCGAGAAGACACAGTGCCAAGTAGGAGTTGCTGCACCATATGTAAGGGAAGCTCCAGAAGGAGCAGAGGGTATACATATTAATTACCTTTCTCTGAGATGGAAAATGTGCCGTACTCTCAGGTGTCCAACATACATCCTCACGCTGATAATACACTTTGCACAGATATCACAAACACCTAAGCCTTACATTTTAACAGATCACTTCAGTTTTAACTTCAGAGCAGCAAGCTATACATAAGGTTGTAGTTGAGTTTTCCTTTCAGTTCACCAGAAATAGACAACATGAGCCTTCTAGCTATGAGAGGGAAAGAAGGCTGGTAGACAAATGAACAGATAAATGTCAGCAAAAGAGTAGGTGGATGGATAAATGGCTGGGAAATCTAGAGCTTAATTAGCTTTATTTTGTTTGAGATTTTGGGGATAAAAGACAAGAAGAAAACATATTTCACAGTTTAAATTACAAGCTGTCAAATCCCCTTTTTTACTAGTTCCAAATACTGCAATAGAAACTAAATACACTCTTGCAAAATTCATTAGCTTCAGTCATTAAACCACACTCTTAACTTTCAAATTCACTTTCTTTTTTTCATATGTAATAGAGATCAGAAAAGAAAAACAAGGAGCTATAATATTTGCAATGTCCTGCTAGAGTGGTGAACTTTGACCACTCTGAAGACAAAAGCTCCCTCAGTTTTAGGGGACAATTCATGAGCAGTTGAATAACAACTGCATGGAAACAGAAAATTTCATATATGCTAGCATTTTATTAGCAGGGAGTAGGAAAGCACATACAGTGCATTGTTTCCTCTCAAATGCTGCATACAACGTCTTGCAGGAAAACATCCACTCTGTTTTATAAAATACAGAGAGCTAAGAGGAAAATATGAAAGTCAGGAGACATCAGTTTTGCCTCCCTATTGATAGGGAGTTATCCAAATTTTTTAGCCTAAGGATTCACTGAATTTAGGAGAGAGGTATCCAGGGAACAAAAAAAAAGCTGGGTATGAGTCGTGAAATACAACTTGAAAACAATCGTAAAGCTCAAAACCACACCCTCACGAAGAAAATCACAGCACCTTGTTCATTTCTCCATTGCACAAAGAAGAAAGCAAATGCTCTTCTGTGAAGAGCACTGCTCTGGCTACTGCGCTGATTCAAACGTCAAGTTAAGCTAAACTGCAAGAAGAGCTAGATCGTGATGTCCTTTTCACTTTGAAAATGCACAGCTAGCCCAGGTGCTGCTCTGTTTGTTTCATTTACATTCCACAAGATTGTGCTCTCCTATAGAGACCAAGAAGTCTCCCACTGGAGCTACACTGCAAGTGAGATTCAAAGAGAGCCACAGAAGATAAAAGCGGTGTCACTTCAGAGGTGAAGATGCAATTCCGTAATAACAGGTGCCATAAATGAACACCTGAAGGAACAACATCAGCAGCACAAAGCTGCTAAAAGGAATCAGCATCTTCCCTGGGAGCTGCAGCCACCAGTTCATTTTGGGGGATAAGAGTTATTTATACTATAGAAATAGCAAGGGATTGAAATTTGGCAAGGATTTTACGAAACAAAGAGCAACAATGGCTGGATCCATGGTTTTTGATAAAAACAGAACTAGAGATGTGCCCTTGATTAAATGATTCTGTGATGCCTATCAACATTTCTTACTTGAACTTAATCTGTTTCTGCTGCTTGCAAATTTTTGTTCAACAAACCCACTTTCAGATCCCATGTACAGCAATGTTTGCCAGAAGACACAGGAATGAAGGAAACATTTTGATTAAATTTGCGATTACGTACGACCATGCAAAAGTTGCTACTTCCAGCTGTAGTTAAATATCAGACTTTCAAATAGCTCCAGCTGTTTTATCAGCAGGAAGAGTTTTGATTGCCACTGTACATCATTAAAGTTTTAAACAACCCTCTGCTGTGCAACCACACAAACACACTAAGACAAATAGTGCATGCCTCAGTAATTTAAGCAGTATCTCTGCTCCCAGCTGAGAACTGCTTCCACAAATGCATAATGTCCAATCGTTTCAGCTACAGAACCATCAGCCTTAAATACTAAGACACAAACCTGGCCATACAGGTTAATTGCTACAAATGCTGCAAATACATATGAATACAGCCAGTTTTATCTTTGCATATAGAACTTACATGTGGAAGAAAAATCTATCACAAGATGAATAACTGAGCTTCATATCAAATCACTCACTTTTTCCACTTAAATGTTTAGATTTTTATATGCTTACTTATATATAAAATTGTGTCTATAAAACACTCATTTCTTTTTCCAAAAGAAAAAAAAAAAAAGGTCCACAAAAAGAATATAAACCATGCAGTATTTGTTTTGGAGTTATTCCAGTCTTTTACACAAATGCTTTTTGAGGTTTCCATAAATGCTTATTTATGAAGTTGCCCAAAGTTTGTAGAACCATTTTCACAGACACACACACCCCACTGCTAAATCCACCACATCTTCTGGCCTCCAAAAACACGACCAGTTCCCTCAGGTTTATAGGCCTTTATCTATGTATTAGCTGATATATTTTCTTCCTCTCGAGCACAAGATCTCCTGCAAAAAGCACACAGAAAGAATCCCCACTAAATAATTTTACATTAGAATAGCATGGATTAAGTGATCTTGCTTAAAGAGATTTACCATTCTTGTTACTTCCACATCTCTTTACCAAGGAAAACATGATTACCGCTCTCCCGCAAAATCACCTCAGTTGAATTGGAATTCTTCAGAACTGTGCTCACGACTTAAAAACAAAATTTTAAAATCCATTTGGACGTTATAAAAAGACCATCCCTACGCTTTGAGAATCAAGCTCTACAGTGAAGTTTGATGACATCAGAGCTATAAATTCCAAAACTGCTTCTCCAAGAAGCATTGAAAACACAAACTGCCCAGCATTACAAAAATTCGTGGCCTAGAGTCCTGACTTTGCCCTTGGAACACTGAGGAAAACTTATCATTCAATATTACCAAATTTGTTTGATACTGCCAAACACTGAAACCAACTACAGATGGCATAGATAGGACAAGGGACAATAGGAAAGGGGGAATGGTTTTAAACTGAGACAAGGGAGGTTTAGGTTAGATATTAGGAGGAAGTTTTTCACACAGAGGGTGATGACATACTGGAACAGGCTGCCCAAGGAGGTTGTGGATGCCCCATCTCCGGAGGTGTTCAAGGCCAAGCTGGATGTGGCCCTGTGCAGCCTGGTCTAGAGGCTGGCGACCCTGCACATAGCAGGGGGGTTGAAAGTAGATGATCACTGTGGTCCTTTTCAACCCGGGTCATTCTATGATTCATTCTATGATGATTCTATGATGAATAGCTAAAGAACGTAATTTTTAATGACCTATCAAGATAGCAACAATATTGCTACTATGATAGAAGAAATTAATCCTTATGTTTACAGAAATTCAGTTTCCTGGTGACAGTGACATTCCCAGGCAATACTATACGGTGGATGGTTAGGAAGCTCATTTATAGTTTGGATATTTCTAAAGTCAGAGCTGTCATCAGGATGACAGAATTCCCTCCATCAGACACACTACAGTGGCACCAAGGGCTGAACCCACAAGGAGCTACCCACGAATTTAAGGAAATTCCAGCACTAAAAGCAAGTTTGAAGTTTATACTCGTTTTGGAAGGAGAAAAAAAAAGCAGCTATGCCAAACACTTTTATATTAAGACTTGGCCAACAGACAGCAAAATGTTAGTGGCTGCCACCTTTTGAACTCTGTTTGAATTAGCCTTTAAAAGACCACAGTTACAGGAGAAAAGAAATTTCTTTGACTAATGAGTCCAAAGAAGTTTTTCAGGTAGAGCAGCCTGAGGTAAAAAGCAGCCAAGTCTTTTGACTTTCTTGCGGTGCTGAAGGGTTGGAAAGCAACCAAGTGAAACGGTGGCAGCAGGTGAAAAAAACAGAAGTAAGGAGAGACAGGAGCTGGGAGGAGAGGAGAAAACACGTGTGGGTGAAAATCTCCTTTCCACCCATTGCCACCTGTGGACAGACCTCACAGGGGTCACAATGCAAAGGAAATTCTGCAGAGAGGCACCTAGGTGTCCTGGTGGACGACAGGTTGGCCATGAGCCAGCAGTGTGCCCTTGTGGCCAAAAAGGCCAATGGCATTCCGGGGTGCATTAAAAAGAGTGTGGCCAGCAGGTCGAAGTGATCTTCCCCCTCTACTCTGCCCTGGTAAGGCCTCATCTGGAGTACTGCGTCCAGTTCTGGGCTCCCCAGTACAAAAAAGACAGGGATCTCTTGGAAAGAGTCCAGCGGAGGGCCACAAAGATGGTGAAGGGCCTGGAGCATCTCCTCTATGAAGAAAGGCTAAGTGAACTGGGTCTGTTTAGCCTTGAGAAAAGAAGACTGAGAGGGGACCTGATCCAGGTCTACAAATATCTAAGGTGTGGGGAGCAAAGTGGCGAGACTCTTTTCAGCAGTGTGTGGAGACAGGACAAGGGGAAACGGCCAGAAACTGGAGCATAGGAAGTTCCGCACAAATGTGTGCAAGAACTTATTTACAGTGAGGGTGACGGAGCACTGGAACAGGCTGCCAGGGGGGTTGTGGAATCTCCTTCTCTGGAGATATTCAAGACCCGCCTGGACACCCACCTGTGCGACCTGGTGTAGGGAACCTGCTTTGGCAGGGGGGTTGCACTCGATGATCTCTGGAGGTCCCTTCCAACCCCTATGATTCTGTGATTCTGTGAAATCACACAATAAATATAGTCAGCAGCCCAAGCGAATGCAGGGCTCCAGAGGAAAGTCTTGCCTTCCACACAGCCCCTGTGTTGAAAGGAAGAATGAAGGACAACCAAACTCAGACTTGGTGAGGTGTTCTGGAGCTGCAGTGTGACCTGTCTTACTTTCTGCCAAGTCAAGGTAAACACAGTGAGATTTTTGCCACAGAGTGACTCGGGTGTTATCTCTGAAGTTAATTTGCTATGTCATGCTCGCAGTAACAGTACAGGTCTAGGGGGGAAGAATGTTCACATGAATGATTTTTATATACTTCCTTATGCCAGAAATAATTCTTCACGCACTCGAGTGCCTTCTATCCAGTTTCAAAGAACAGCTCCATCAGTACTTTGCAATACAGTATTTCTTTTAAAGGAAAAAACTGCTGTGAGCTACAATTTGAGGAAACCTGGAAGCAGGAGCAGCAGCATGCCTCCATNAAAAAAAAAAAAAAAAAAGAGTAAAGAAGGAAAAAGGAACAAAATCAAATTACTTGCCCCAGATTGCAGAAAGGATAAGCAGCAAAGCTACGAGAAAAAAAAGTAGGTCTCCTGGCGACCGGCCTCATGACCTATTTCAGTATCAGCCCTGTCTCACACAGAGAGCAATGCCTATTCATTGTTCTTATCACAACTACTCTGGGGCCTTCGAAGGGCACAATTACAAATCAAAAACTTATCTTTTGCTACTAATTTTGCCATTTTCTTAAAAGCTGTGTATACATATATACGCTATACCAAAAATGAGCAGCTAAAAGAGAGGCCTCCGTACACTCATGCTGCACCACCTGTACCTCAGGGTTCGCTGAGGCCACAATCAGGCTGCAGATGGCCACAGACAGCGCGAGAGCTCTTGAACACCTTTTCACAAGGCACAGAGCAACAGCCTCCCTCCTTCCCGTTGCTGTACCCCTGCAAGGAGTTCCAAATAACGCAGATCCCAGACAGCCGGGACGCAAGCAGCTCCCCCAGGCCGCAGCCCGGGACTGGGAGCAGGCAGCCGCCAGGTGGCAGCAGCAGGCAGCAAGGCGCTGCTTCACCCGTGAAGGTGAGGCAACGTGATCCAGCTTTTAGCAATTTACCTAGACAAAGCCGGTGTTATCGCTGCTTAAAATGCAGTTAACGATTTTAGTGCTTTTTGACTCAGGCATGACTAGCCACTAAACAAATTCGCCCAACCAAAAGCTCCCGTCCTGACTGCGGCCACTGCCTCCACTTCAGCTCAGAGCCGCCCTGAGCTCTGGTTTCACAAAACAAAATCTCTTTCAAAAGGAAAACATCAAAAAATCTCCCAACCACAGGGTCACTCCCCCTCCCAAGTCGCAGCTTGGCTGCCTGAGTCCACTCACAACTGCTAGCCGATAAATCCCAAGTGCTGACAGTCCATGAAGATTAACTATCAGAAGTATTGCATTTTTAAGGAGGGATTATGTTTTCTGCCTGAAGAATTTTCTTNAAGAAAGGCTAAGTGAACTGGGTCTGTTTAGCCTTGAGAAAAGAAGACTGAGAGGGGACCTGATCCAGGTCTACAAATATCTAAGGTGTGGGGAGCAAAGTGGCGAGACTCTTTTCAGCAGTGTGTGGAGACAGGACAAGGGGAAACGGCCAGAAACTGGAGCATAGGAAGTTCCGCACAAATGTGTGCAAGAACTTTTTTACAGTGAGGGTGACGGAGCACTGGAACAGGCTGCCAGGGGGGTTGTGGAATCTCCTTCTCTGGAGATATTCAAGACCCGCCTGGACACCCACCTGTGCGACCTGGTGTAGGGAACCTGCTTTGGCAGGGGGGTTGCACTCGATGATCTCTGGAGGTCCCTTCCAACCCCTATGATTCTGTGATTCTGTGAAATCACACAATAAATATAGTCAGCAGCCCAAGCGAATGCAGGGCTCCAGAGGAAAGTCTTGCCTTCCACACAGCCCCTGTGTTGAAAGGAAGAATGAAGGACAACCAAACTCAGACTTGGTGAGGTGTTCTGGAGCTGCAGTGTGACCTGTCTTACTTTCTGCCAAGTCAAGGTAAACACAGTGAGATTTTTGCCACAGAGTGACTCGGGTGTTATCTCTGAAGTTAATTTGCTATGTCATGCTCGCAGTAACAGTACAGGTCTAGGGGGGAAGAATGTTCACATGAATGATTTTTATATACTTCCTTATGCCAGAAATAATTCTTCACGCACTCGAGTGCCTTCTATCCAGTTTCAAAGAACAGCTCCATCAGTACTTTGCAATACAGTATTTCTTTTAAAGGAAAAAACTGCTGTGAGCTACAATTTGAGGAAACCTGGAAGCAGGAGCAGCAGCATGCCTCCATTCTCCTACACCTGCCTCTTCAAAGTACTTACCGGAGAAGTATTTTCTGTGAGGGAGACCAGGCTTGTATCCCTCACATAGAGAGCTACCAAGTGCTCACAGAAATGCCTTACAAAGCCACAAGACATAGCTCAGCAGCACCAGCCACAGAAGGCAGTGACAACCAAGCAGGCTGACTCAAGGAAGGAAGGTTTAGATTAGATGTCAGGGGGAATTTCTTTACAGAGAGAGTGATGAGGTGCTGGCACAGGCTGCACAGAGAGGCTGTGGATGCCCCATCCCTGGAGGTGTTCAAGACCAGGTTGGATGGAGCCCTGGGCAATCTGGTCTAGCACCAGATCTGGAGGTTGGTGGCCCTGCCTGTGGCAGGGGTGCTGGAACTTGATGATCCTTGGGGTCCCTTCCAATCCAAACCATTCTATGATTCTATGCCTCAGTGACTTCCATGAGATGGGAAGGCACCTCCAGACTTTGCTTCACTGACAACTCATGTACAGCCATGTGTGATTTTGCCAGTCCAACCTGTGGGTAAGGAGCTGGCTGAGGCTCACCTCTGCCTCACAAGGTCGTTCATTTCTCCAGCAAAAAATGAAGAAACATGAGGTATGACATTTCACCTCACAAACACCACCCTCTCTAGCATAAAGAAATATTATGCTACCCCAAAACTAATAAGTTGCATATTAAAAAACAAAACAAAACACAAACACCAAAAAACAGATTAAAGAAGAGAATCACAGAAGTAACAATTTGCTCTCATTTCAAGTACTTCAGCTCAGAGGGCCAAGGAAGAAGAAGGATCCATGAGATCAAACAATCAACCTTTATTTTGCTATCGACTTTCATTGTCTCATTTAGCAACTGCTTCATCAGATGTGAAGTCTAATTGCTGCCATGGGTTCCAAAATGCACTCTGCTATTCTGAGGGTTCTAACAATGAAGCATGAACCACCAGACCTGAATTGCCTTCCGCGCAAACAGAGTTCAGCCAAGCAGGACGTCAGGGTGTGCCCCATGTTTGCAGTTAGCATTTACTTTTTGTTTCTGTCGCTCATTTTAAACTGACAAATCCAGCCAATCTCACTGCGTGCTACTGTTTGCAAGTCTCAATCTGCAGCCAATGCAGATTAGCCATTTTGCTGGTGAAATACCAAGCAACACATGCTGCCTTGTGCTTGTCACCTAGCAGCCTCACGGGAATGCAACATGAGACGGGAAGAGCAATGAAGCGGCAGAAGAATAAGAGGTTTAAAAAGACAGGAAGAGAAACAGCTCAGAAAGAAATTGAAATTAAATGAATTGCTTTTCTATTAACCCTCCTTCCTGTACACGTACAGTTAGCCAAGGAAAAAGGTAGAAGAACCGGTGATTTGCCAGGCTCTATCAAGGAACACTGGAGGCAAAATTATTTTGACAGATGAAATTTTAATAGGTTTTCAGCTATCTTAAAACAAACAGTCTGATTTCCTTTGCAGCAGTATTCACTCTGCCAGGCTGCTACACATTTCACTTTTTTCTAGTCTGCTTTCGCCTCAAACCATGCAGGTTAATTTGAGTACTAAAGACAATACTGTTTGGAGCCCCCAGTTTTATAAAGGCTGGCAAGCTATAATGCAATGGTCCGATGGAGCAAAGCTAAGTATTCATTTATCAGACATTTTTGCCCTTGCACAACTCAGCCAGGTACAAACACTCAAACCACTCCAATGCCACGTGAGCCTGACCTGCAGCACTGGGTGAAACATTCGCAGCTGTGAGAATATGGCTGATACAGCCCAAACTCCCTTCAGCCTTGGCATCCCCTGCCAGTTTGTCAGCTCCTTCCATCCAGAGAGTCCCAGTCAGTCAGCAGCACACAGAACAGATTTTACAAGTCAATTCACATGGTAACCTATAACCCTGTATAGGGGAAACGAGCCCCTCATAATCACTACCTCCCTCCACCTTCCTTTCAAAAATAATGTATTATCATCCCAATAGAAGAAGGCACATAAGCTTTTGTAACTTGCTGCCTAATTACGGAAGGAATTCTGCCCTCCCCCTACAGCCTGCACAATGGTTTCTCTATGTAAATCACACATACAATAACGCTCTCAGAAAAATTAGTACACCATTAATTCATCAGTAAAGCTTCCTTCCCCATCTCTGCCTTGTGGCGTGAGTTCTGGGTAAGGAATGCAGCATGAGAAACTTTATAGAAGTTAGGCAGCAACTGGCAGCAGAACTGATCTGCTTGCCAGGTCTCAAACACGCTGAAAGCAGAGCTGATGATGCTGCACAGCATAAATATGACAACAACTAAAAGCAAAACATATAGCAACAAACTGCAAATGAAAACTCCTGTTGTAGAAGTTTGTCAGCAGTGAAAGGGGTTAAAAAACAACCTTCAAAGCACAGATTAAAATTGTCTCCTGGTGTACTGAGAGCAAAGCTCAAGTGTATACATCCTGTGTTAGTGTTCCTGCTTCCAAACCATTTACTAAAGCCACGATTTATTCTGACTCAGAACTAAAATTCTGGTCAAATAGCTACTAACTGCTCCCAGAAGTAAAAAGAAATAAAAATCACTTTGAAGTTCAAACGCGCTTGCAGAGCCAGCCTGCTCTTACAAAAGAGACCTTACAGCAGAATTGAGTCAGCCTTACACTTTCCATTAACAAGCCAGTGCTCTGGCAGCACTAGAGGAATTACAATCAAGTCATTTTGTCAAGTATTTTTAAAAACACACATGCACACGTATGCGCACTACAGTTTGCTAGCCAGTAAATGCCCAGGTAACAGTAATTCATCATCATGTCAGAGGTGCAAAGTTCTGAAATTTGTTTTGATTTATGGAAGTAAGAGGCATGTTTGGATAAGTACCTGACAATCTCTATTCCAAAAAAGTCAAAACAAACATAAAAACAGTTGCTTAAGGTTTCTGATAAGATATACGCCATGCTGTGCATTTCCAGGGTTCCTTCAGAGGTGCCTATCTCGCATCCTAGATGTTTCTCCTCTTCTTTGTAGAGCAGTTACCATTACCATCCCACCATCAACTCTACTTTGCATCTCTGACCTCTTCTCAATCAACTCTCATACAACAAAATACACTTAAAATTTTCCAGCAGGACCACAAGACAATCCTCAAAGAACCACCTCGTGTGTCACAAGAGGAGTCTTAAGCAGCCCATGATAGCACAGAGAGAAGAGAGCTGAACTTGCCCAGAAGACCTGCCACTAGCCACTACTGGCCACAAGAAGCATCAACAAAACTTACCCACACACCACACAATCAGTACGCAGAAAATTAAAGTTATTTCCAGATTACTATAAGCTTCCACAGTTTCAACCTGAGAAAAAAAGAACTAGGCAAGGCAGCGCTACATCTCAGCATTTGTGCTGCCTTCCTCCTCCTGCTCCCACCCCACCTGCAGATCCTGAGTGAGCAGCTCCAGGCTCCCAGCAGGAGCTGGGTGGCTGACCACCGGCACCGACCACGAGGGTGAAAGAGAAAGCGAGTCACCTTTTCTGCGTGGGCTCCTGTAGGTCCAGTTCTCATCATCCTCGTCTACCTGCTGCACGCAAATGGAGGAGAGCTCACCATCGCTGCGAAACAATCTCTTTGTCTGCCTTGACAAGGAGGAGAAATTTATCCAGCTTACAGCACGCGAGAGGGAGCCTGTGTTTTGTTTGAGTTTGAAAGATCTCGAAACACACTCCTTTTTCATTTTCCTTTAAGCCAGCTACGGCCTTGGTTCCAAAACGACCTTTCTGAAACTGTTCCCGTCCGCTTTCTCAGGGGTTTTTGTGGAAAGCTAAACAATTTCAAAGTGACTTCCATCCAGGTCTCCCCTCGTTGTGCTTACAGCAGCACCAGTGCGGAGGCAGGTCACCGTGCCAGCGCAGCTCCCCTGGAGCTGTTTGGATACAGCGCTTCGTGAGCTGCCAAAGAAAACAAAGGGGTTGGAAAGCAGCAGAAAGTGGCACCTTGCAGCGGCTCAGGCAAGCATGTAACGGCTGAGCAGAATATAGCACCGAGGCACGTGTTTTCTCCATTCTCCACTCAACAGCAAAAGCTGCAGCTCCGCTCTGCTCCCTGGCATCGCTCTGTAGGAGCGCACATGATCCAACCCACTGCCCTGGTGCATCAGCAACACCCCATGGCAGCAGGCAGGGCTGGCAGATCCACCGTGCTTCCACTCCGAATGCTGGCTGCCCCGCTCTCTTGCGATGAAAAGCCTGGCGGAAGAGCTCCAGGAAGACCCTCCTCACAACACAACAGGCTGCGTGGCTATCGCTTAGGATTAGAGTGAAATACGATCGGCTCGCTTTCCTAAAAGCACAACCACAGGAGCAAAACTCCTCCTTTCCTCAGGCAGCTCGGTGGCAGCTCAAACTTCTGAACCTTGCGTGCAGAAATAGAAAAGCACTTGTGTGCCTCTGCGGATTTGGAGAGAAGGAAAATAATATTCTGGGCTTGTAAACTGCACAAGTATCCTGAATAGAGAGTGTTGAAAACATTTGTGCCCATGTTCCTAGTGGTAACATTTAAAAAATAAGGAAAAACACAAGTGCACAGAACACAAAAACCACAGCGAGACATTGCTAGAGATCAGATTCCCACTGGTGTGACAGCTGCTCAGAAACAGGTTTCCCTGCTGTGCCATGTTCTGTCACTTTCTCTTTAAACCAGAATCTGGAAAAAGCACTTCACATTGTGAAGGTTTTAAAGAATCAGACCCCATCAGCAGCTGCTGAAATACCAGTCCTTGCCCTGCACACCAACACCACTGGAGGGACCAAGCCTGGGAGTCAAATACAATATTTTAAAGGAACTCTCTGCTTTACACAGTATCCAGACATACCCCATATCAGGTCCAGTGATGGGATTTTTCCACCAAAATCATTCCAGTTTGTGCCTGGTCACAAAAGAATACATCTGAATGTATGAAGCACCCAGTAAAACCAGCTCAAGGAGAAGCTGGTAGATGGGAACCCAGAAAACTAAACTAAACTAAAAAATGCTATCTATCTGAAGAATAAACATGAATGCCTTAGCATCCTAATGATGTTAGCACAAGAACTATCAGCTTAAGAAAACGATAGTACAGTTTCAGCTATCATGTTGTCAGCCAGGTTTTTGCTATTGCAGAACATTCCCTGATCCCCCAGTAGATGCTCTCATGGCCCTCCGGATTATGCTGCATGGCCTCTTCAAAAATCATTTAAAAACAAAGGCTTTGGCTTCTTCTGAAAGTTATGATTCTCTGACTCATAATAAGAGGATAAGGTTTAACCCACTGACTGGGAGACTAAGAGCTAATTAGTGTATCAGATTACCCTATGAATCAACCAGGCACACCAAAGTGACCTTTGGCTCCTACAACACGGTACAATGG
Organism: Pavo muticus; assembly: GCA_016647715.1. Taxonomy (NCBI): domain Eukaryota; kingdom Metazoa; phylum Chordata; class Aves; order Galliformes; family Phasianidae; genus Pavo; species Pavo muticus. Next base: position 6,101,270 of record JACDJE010000039.1, on the reverse strand, counting down.
GTTGGCCAACTGTCTTCTGTAAATAATTTAATAGGCTGCATTTAAATTGAGCTCGTCTGGCAAGGTAATGTATATGTACGTACAGTGGTCTTCCACCATGCCACAAAGTGATGGTGTGGTGGGACTGAGCGGGTGGGGAAATGGGAGTACATACTGTTCGTTAACAACTGCTCTTCTCGCTATGTCATTTCTGAGTCCTTCTATCTTGAGTTTTTCTTCTTAAAAATACACCTCTTTTGTTGTTTATTTGTTTGTTTTATTTATGTTTCTTGATGAGACAAGAGAGTTGGGTGGGGTTTTGGAGAGGGAATTCTTTTGATTTTACTCTTAAGACCTTTTGCTTAACAGAAGAACTTGAGAATGTGGTTGAGACATTCAGCCACTAGACTATCCACTTTTAGACAGTCCATGATCAAACAGGCAGGATTTCATGTAAAAATGAAAGAACATGTTTTATGTCAACTTACTGTTTCTTTTGAGAAAAAGCAATCATTGAAATTGCCAGTACTGCAACAGACAGGGAACTGCTAACTACCACAGCTATTATTGTCTGAATTATACAAACCCAGACATATAAAAACTTGGCAGGAAATGCAGGATCACAGACATCCCCTTTTCACTGTGCCTCTTAGGAGCAGATTAGAGAAAGCAACATTCAGGTTAACCCAAAATGCCAGAGTAAATCCCACAGATCTGCCCAGAGTCTTGGCAGCAATTTGATTTTAAGAATGTTCCTAACCTGTCTGAAGCTCAGGCTTTATATTATGCTGCTGAGTCACAACTCCAATGAGGCAAGGGAGAAAACATTGCTTTAGGTGACAGACCATAACTATTCCACTGTTACTGTAAATACAAATTGGTGCAACGCTTTGTTCAGAGTTTGGTGTTACTACATTTCATTGCAGGAAAAGATTGGGATACTGCTATTAGCACAGAATGCTTTTTTATCTGCAGGTGGTGAGAAGCTTATGATCAGCATACATGGTTGCAGAGTTGGATCAAAGTAAATTTCCCAAGATCAAGAGAAACAGTACTAACAGTTTGAAAAACAATATATAGTCTTTAACACAAACGGAATTACAGGTTAATCCATGCTTTAATCAGTAGCTAAGCACAAGGTCTTACGAGTCAAAAACCTTAGCATCTTACACACTCTGGATTCAGTTTAATTTTGTAATACCCTTTGTAAAGCCCTTTGAGAGAAACAAGATACACATCCAGTAAGCTTTGACTATTTTCTCCCTAACGAAGCTGTCATACATTTAAATAGGTTTCATATTTTCCAGACTATGCAAGTAAAGATGAAGGCATTAATTTTGACTTACTTAATACAAACCCATCTTGGTAAAGGCTGTGAAGCAATCACAGAAGAGAAAAACTAGAGCTTGAAGCAGAAATCTAAAACAGTAGAAACCTAAATTAGTCCTCCCCCCCCCTTTTTTTTTTTTAAAGACAAGCAAAAGCAAATATGCATACGTCATCAGGATTTTCACCATTTATCACAAAGTTGTTCTTGAAAGAATTCTCTAAAAGTTGTTACGCAAACACATATATATGGCTCACAGCCACCATGCTTCCCTAAGGCCAGTCAAAAAAAAAAAAGTTGCAAGGAAAAGGTTTTGGTTCAGTGTAAAAATTCCATCAGAACAGAAAAAAATCAACCAACAACCCAAACACCGCAGAAATGCTCTGTTTTCAGTTGGGCTGTGGTTTTTGGCACAATTCACGTGTTAATTTAATTTTTACATTTCCTAGTCTATCATTTATGATGACTCAACCAGACAGCAACAGCAGTGATTCACAATGCAACTTCCTGGGGTAGCAACTGCTCCAACCACCAAGAGGGCACCTCCTACTGAGGCTTCCTGGGTGTTTTCCATAAGGTGATAACAACTCATCACCAATCAGTCATAAAGCCACTCAGATTAAGCTCGCTGAAAGCATCCTGCCCGTAGACTCAACTGCTCACCACACAGCTCTAGCTGTGGATGGCACAGGGCGTAGGGTGGCTCCACTTCCCCAGAAGAGGCCCAAATGCCACCACATCACCCATGCATTATCACCTCCCCACCACTGCTGACCATCTCCAGGCAGAGATGTGGGGGAAACTCAGTGGCTACAGGAAGCTTGCAAATCTGACCTCCATCAGTGCTCTCACAGGCACCCTATAATGTGGTCACAATGCAAACCTACAGAGTAATCCATATTCCTAAAAAATATCTACAGAGACAGAGCACACTTGAGCATTACAACAGGGTCTGAACCATCTGGTTAAGATGCTGGTAGTTTCTGTACAAAGCCGATAGCAAGAAACTCCCTTCCAATCTGAATGGACCGGAGGG
>JACDJE010000039.1:6034955-6097891 GCA_016647715.1 Pavo muticus | reverse complement strand
TTTTTTTTTCCAGCCACTCAGCTGCTCGTTCAGTCACAAAAGGTGATCATTAACAGTTCTCATCAACATGAAGTCACATGCACAGGCCTGGAGCCAATCCCCAGGCTGCTGTCCCCACTCACTCGAAGGATGCTCCGAACCAAACCACCCGAAGCTTCTTGTCGTGCTCCTGCCTCCCAGGAAAGCCGTGTCCTTGTATAAAATCTTCCTGCTTCACCTATATTCCTCTCTGCCTCTGTTTACTTAGCTCTCCCAAACACTGCCGTGAACGCATACACTAAAACCACTTCTGAACTTAATGCAACTTAGACTGTTTTAAACTAAACTGTAAGATGTTTACCCTCTACTGCTTTACTCAGCATACAGTATTTTCATACTAAAAAAAGGCTCAGAACAACTTTAATACCTGGATATGCACATGAAGCCTTGAAGCACACCAGTTACATGAGAAATTGAGAAATAATAGATTTTGATGAAGCACGAGAAATTTGTACTAGGTTATCCAAGTTTCCTGTGGAAATGCTGACAGCCCTATTAAGAACAACTGGGAGCTACTTAAAAAAAGAAAAAAAAAAAAACCTGTATAAAAACCCTCACTTATTAACATATAATTGAGAACCATTATGCTAGCAGGAAAGTACCGTGGACAATTAAATAAAGGTCTTTATTTCCCACTTCTTTAATTAAGGGAATATCAGGGAAACAGGAGAGAGGACATGTCTGTTGGCTTTGAGGTAGAAAAGCCCTCTGCTGGTTAACATAAACTAATTAACACACAAATCCAAATGTTTTTATTTTTTATAGATAACAGAACCACAAAAAAGGGGGGGGAGGGGGGAATGTGAGTAAGGAAGAAGCAGAGAAAAAAATTATCAGTGATCTCAGAAATGCTCATTCTGCAGCTTATTTACTAGATCCATAAATGTAAAGAGTGCTGTGTTGTGCTTTTCTGTTTGTGCTTTATACACTCTTTGGCTTACAAAATATGCACTTTAATAAATCTTATTAGGCATCTGCAATAATAAAATACAAAAAAGCCAGTGAGATGCATGGGCAGACTTGAGGTCAACACCAAAAAAGCAGTTCGTTTACATCCTATAACCGTGTACCACCATTTGCAAAGGAAACAGTTTCTTCCCGCAGATATGAATGCTGTTCGTGCACATCTTTTTGTCTCAAGGGCTCTCTGCTTAAAACATATTTCAAAATTAAGTCACAGCCAAAACAGTGAAATGACTTGATTTTACTGACATTGCACTTATTTCTTTTCTAGGAGGCAAGCTAGGAGCTTATTATTGCAGTAAAAGATGTATTAATATCGGAAGAAAGACTGGAGGGTCACTTTTACATGCGTATGCCCAGGTGCAGGATGGCTGTTGCGCCCTTTCAGTGCATTTGTACTTTTGCATGCCTGCTTAGCCTGGTAAGCACAGAGGAAGTGTTGCAACTCCGGAGAGAATTTGTAAATGCAACCCAGCCCTGCCACGCCCAGAGGAATGCTGCAATCCCCTTTCTTCCCCCAACAGCCTCTAGGTTAAAAGAAACTCATTTCTAGGCGGGGGATGAGCACAAGGAATGTTGCTGACATGCAGACAGCAAGGAGGAAAACATGAAGTTTGTGTCTCGGTTACTGTCCTACATACATAGTTCAATTTAATTCCAATTAAAACAGCCCTGTTAAAAGCTTGATAAAAATGCACGAGAAAACTTCTAAAATGGCATATGGCCTCTGCATGCACTCTCTCTATATGGAGTGTCTGCATATGTGCTCACTCCATATGTGCACATCTATGTATTCAGCACCAACTGTGACAAACGAGAAAAATTCCCCCCTGCCATTTCCCCTTCTGCCGCATCCAGACCTGGAACCAACTCGAATTTTCTTTCGCAACCCTGAAACGCTTTAATATTTTCCCCTATCAGTAGCAGTTTCCAGGTGGAACAAGAACCAGGAATACAGAAGACTGGTAGGTAAAGTCACTCTTGCAGGGCTACGGGTGCTCCCAAGTGGGCAGTATAGAAAACATACTGACGCACAGGAAGAGTTCCTATTCATCAGCTGCCAAAAGAAGGTGAGGACAGAAGGGAAAATGAAAACCCCGAGTTATCCTCAGTAGAAGAGAACACAGATAAATCAGGCCATTCACACTAGCAGCAGAAGTAATATTAAGATGCCGCTCAACCGCTGGCATGTGAAATAAAAAGCCTCAACAGAATAGCTGTCTAGATGGGGTTAAAAAATGGAGAGTGACAATTCTTACATTGTTGCCCTTTTTTGGGCAGGGACGGCCAAATTGTGGATTTGCACTACGCAGTTTGCACCACAGCACCTTGTTGACAAATCTGAAGAAAGTGCATCTTCAGGCATAGCACTGAGTGAAATACAGGGTGGGAGGGGTAGAAAGTGAAAGAGAAATCATATACTATTGAAATCAAAGGTGTACAAAAATGTTTGTTCATCAGATTCTAATCTGTTGAGAGCACAGAAGATGTCTGCCACAATACTAACATCCCAAACCAGCTTCTCCCAAGGAGGAAAGCAGAATTACTGACTTCTCAAAGCTATATTCCAATCACTGCTCGCTGTTTCAGGCAGTTACATCATGGCAAAGTTTCATGCCTTGATACTCATTTTCAAATGAAGCCTCTCTGACATTTCACTATTAACCAGTGGATTAAATTACACACTTAGTGTTCATCTAGGGCTTTTTTTCTGCCCGCAATGCAATCTGCTTGCAATACCGTGCTGGCCTGAAAGCAACTTCACGTTCTTCATTGCACAAGTTCTTCAGAACCTGCCTCTTTAGGTACCTTGGAAGCTGAGTATCAATTCTGATGCATCATTAACCCTCAAACACCTCCTTCAGCATGACTTCCATGACCAGTGATAAAACACTATTCCTACCTATGTATTTTGTTTTTTCACTAAACGAGCTAACACAATAGGCTCAACCTCAGTCCACGTGCCAAATCCAGTATCTCATGAGGTCTTTCACCTTTTGCTTCATGGAAACAAGGACTGAGGCTCAAGCTTAGTACCTGAGCTTGCATGCTACCACAGGAAGAAGTGGTGCAGCAAGATATCCCGGAGCATGCATGGAAACCATCCCAGGTCCCAGAGCATCACAACAGCAATATATTTACATGTCTTTTCAGGGAGTGAGGAAGAGGAGGAGGACCCAGCATGGAAGCTAACTCCTTTCCTTCTGTATTCTCCGTGTAGGCAGAAGTCAAAGCCATTAGACACAAAAGAAAAAACACCAAGCTAATTTAAATAAAACATCAAATGAACATATTCAATGTAGGTCTTACAGAGGATAGATTTTTATTGTAAAGAAATCAAAATAAAGATTGAATCTGTGTATTCTCCCAGTTCTGCCTGCAAAGTCACCACCACAAGCTCTAGTGAACTAAACTCAAACAGAAAACAAATGACGATAAGTAGAAGTTACTTACTATTTGACTTGCAATAAGGATCTCTTATTTACAGGCATCTGGCAAACTACCAGTAGTAGAAACAGATGCCCATATAGATATTTCTAAAGAAATACGAGTACAGACATATGAGATTACATACAAAAGAAATTTATGCAGAAATTATCTAATCACGCGCTCTATCACACGCCACATTCTTGTTATGCAACCAATTTTACTCATCCAGAGGAGCACACTGACAAATAAGGAGCATGTTTTATATGCATTTATTCATCAAATAAAAATAACAATGATTTCTAGATGAGAACCACCACATTCTTTTGATTCACATGCCTCCTATACTACTTGTTCTGATCTCACTAGGTTGTCAAGATGATCAAGATTGCTTAAAGAGACAGTATTTCTCTACAATATTTTTTCCCTGAAATTCCAAAGTGGAAAACACACCAGCTTTCTTAGCCAGCTTTGGCACAGAGATAATAGCATGCTCTGTGGTTAATTGCTAACTCTCCTTCCTCCAAGGCATTGTGAGTCATCTCTACTTTTCACACTGGTGTCTTCCAAACAATTCTGGGTAAAACTATGCTACTTCATTCTCACCAAAGACATCATATGAGAGCACAATTACACTGAAGAGATCATGTTAAACAATTTTTTAAAGCATTCCATTAAAAATGTGCAAGGCAAATATTGCAGTAACTATTAATCTAGTCTAAAAATAAAATTAGCTTCATGAAAGACATCCTGGCATTTGCTGGCACTTACAGAATTTCCTTCAAGTATGAGCATGGCCAGAGCAGGATTTGCTCTTCTCATCCAACAGCACCTTTTCCCAAGCTTAGACAAACAGATGTTGGGAGATGCTTTCAATCTTTCCTCACAGACAGTATTGTTTTCTCATTACAACAAAGCATTACTGAGCTTGGTAGGAGAAACCACCCGCTTTCAGGAACTCTCAGCATAGTTAATACTTCTCTGCTTAACAAAAGACCTTCATATATTAGGAGCTGTGCTGTTACCCAATCCCAGGCTATTCTGTTTAGTTTAGGGCCAGGAAAAGGCAACAGACTGACAGCTCTAGAGATCACCTCACTGAAACAAGCAAACGAATAAATAAATAAACACAACTTGGCTACAGTACACAGTACTTGCCAGCAACTTTTATCAGTGAATGGGTAACCGTAAGAGATAAAACACAGTTTTATCCACTTTAAAGCTATATATGAAACAATGAAACAGCCTGGGCAGCTCCTTTAAGGCTCCCACATTCTGGCCTGCTGTAGATACACTGCGAGTATCTCGAGAAAAGCAACATCCCAGAGACTGTTTGCAGCCCCCTCCCCTCCCAGGTATTCAGTGGGAGCTGCCCCCAGGTGTGGCTGTAACACCACGCCTTTTCTTTTTGTTCTCAAGAAAAAACAGAAAATAAAAGTTCCCTTCTGGACAATCCCAGGCACTGATGAGGTGAGGGTGGAGGGAGCAGTCTTTTCCTGGAACTTCAACAAAAGCACTGGCTTTCAAACAAACTCTTCTTCAATGGAAAATCTGTTTGTGGGGGCGAGGTGAAATCTTATTTTCCTCTTTTTTTCTTCTTTACATCATTCTTTATTTTCACTGTGTGTGGGAAAAGGATGCCCGAAGTCTCTGGCAGGAAAACAAACAAACAAACACAAACAAACAAAAAAAGCAAAGCAGCTTCATAGTGGATTAAAAACGTAGTGGAGTTAAGAGAAGAGAGCACTCAGAGTATTTATCTGAATGATGTCACCAGAAAAACTCAAGTCACTTGATACACTCTGAAAGTCATTGTCACCGTGCAAAAAGGAATATGGCATCTGAGATCACAGCAAGTGATGCAGACAATTTTTAACACTCACACACATTACACACAAACACACACACATATATATTAGCTTGGCAATCGCTTTTGCTATGCTGGAAGTTCTCTACTGTATTTCGAAAGTTTCATTATATCCAAAGGCATTTCAGCAACTAGTCAAGAGAGGGATCAAGAGAGGAAAACACACCGTTATGTTCTCCTCTGTTCAGGGGAGGACCAAGCCAAGGCAAATAATTTAAGAGAGCCGTCTCCCGAAGTAAACTTTTCTTTTGGTTCATGGGTTATTTCTACATTGCCAGCCAAACAGACATTACAATTTGTTAGGGCAACCTGTTGAAATTAAGTGGAAATGTATTTCCACCTTCATTCCAGGGAACCTTATTTTCTTTACAAATGTTTAACTGTAGGCTCTCTTGGCAATGTTGTTGCCTGCTGCTTGGCTTTCAACACTTTTTTTTTCCCCTCCTCTGACTGGGAATTGCACCTTCAGAGCTTACTGCACAAAGAAGCTACAAAACAGGGAGAAAACACATTTCTGTGATGGAGAGAAAGAAAAAAAGGATGAGTGATTGCCAGCAGTGGAGGTGAATCCAGGTGTCCTCTGGCCCTCCAGCCCTGATGGAAAAGGGCCATCGCTGCTCGGCAGCTGAGGTGAGGAGATGCACTCACTCCTCCTCCAGCAAACACACACACACACACACACATCTCTTCTGAGAGCGGCAGCTTCGGATGCCTTCTGAAACCCTCTCCTTGCCACCAGCAGCAGGTCCAATGGCAGGCTCAGATGCTCATCCTTGAGGCTCCACCAGCTCACTTTGAGCTTGCAGAGGGCTGCTGCCTTTGCATGTCTTCGGCAGAGGTTCCTCCATGGCTGCCCTACAGGTTCTGCCTGTAAAACTGGGTCAGCAGTCTCCTGGCAAGGAGGCAGGCCTCCTTCCTATCTTCTCCTCTCATCCCATGGCCTCTCCATAATGACTGCTTTCTTCTCAGGTGATGGACAGTGTTAGTCAGAGCCACACACTCACACATGAGAAACTCCCTCTAACCTCATCAAACATTTTCCACATAACCGTGCCAGCTCCACGCACTGCTTCCTGGGATATGCCAGTGGGAACTGCACAGAGGCAGGCGAAGTACCACGGAGCAACCAGGCTGCTGCTCTGCGTGTGGGGGGAAAACACCCTGCACGTTCGTCTGCCTCCCTCCTTCTATACAGCTGCCAATTTCTGCAAAACCCAGGGTGAATCATATTTGTGCTGCTTCTTCCCACAGCCCCGTCCTTGGGAATTACAGATCTGGACAAGATTCTCGTCTTTTATTTTCAGAGAAACAGAAAAAGCCTCAGCTTCATTTGAGGGATGAGAGAAAAATCACACAACCTAAACATCACAAAAGTTCAAACCTCAAGAGATATATATTTTAAAAAAAAATCCTTTCTGTTTTCATAGCTTGTGACTTTTTCAAGTAAGCTCCCAAATGTTTTGGTTAAGCACACTTCCACAGGCGGGAAGGCCTTAGCCAAGCTGTGCGCAGTGGCAGAAGTTAGGCTGCAGGAATGCTGCTGCACCAAGATATGGGATGCTTTCCTGGGGAGGGTGCTGAGTGTTTGCATTCAGTCATTTCAACTGACAGCAATTTCAGTGTCACTCCTGTCAAGGAGATGCCCCATCAGGGTGGAAACAAGAAAAACACAGGCTTTTCATTATTGGATAATGGGGTACACACCCTTGCTAAGGAAAGAGGTTTACTAAGAAACTGCTCACTTCAAACTAGCTAGAACAAATGTATTAACAAAAATCCTGTAAGGTCCAAAGCATCAGAAGAGAAGCAGCAAGAGTTTTCCTATGACAGCTTGCCCAGTGGTATAGACTTTAGCTGGGATAAAGCAATGACACACACGAGGAGTGTGTGAGAAAACATACAACCAAACGGACACACAGGTGATTAAAATCATTTTTGTCAAAAACTAAATAAATGTAACTTAAATTCTTGTCCTACGATATGTATTTTCTTCAAAAAGTAATGCCTGAAAAGCCGATCTTTAATCTTAAAAAACTGCCATCACTGATTACATACAGCTGTTAAATAATCTCATGTTAAAAAAAAACAACTGAATCCTTCAAAAGCTCTAATTCTGAAAAGGGTGTGGTTTGTTTTTGTTGTTGCTATTGTTGTTTTGTTTTTAAGTTATTTCAGCACAAAGTAAACCCTGCCTGAGATGACCATCTCCCTCCCATTCTTTGCTTAGCCCCATGTAGAAGAAGTTTCTTTCTGAATCACAAGAAGCTGGGTGTGTGCAAATGTGCGAACATAGCTCTGGTTGGGCACCTCCACCTTACAATCAATTACTGTCACAAGATTTATAATCCAACTGTCCTCCTCCATCTTGTTTCCTTTTCTATGCATCAGTAATGAATTTAGGCCAAAGCCATGTGACTAAAAATCCAATCACTGCCTCTACTAAAGCCAGTTCACCACTAAATTCATAACTAATTTTTATATTGCAAGGTGTGAAATACTAAAACACAAGTTTCTATTGAAAATTCCTTGTTTGTATTTCCTATTTTCAGGTTACTACTGAGGTGGCAGATCTGCCTCAAAATAAAAGCTGCATTTATTCTCAGAAAAATGCAAGAGTGGCCCAGACAGATACTGAACACTTTGGACATAAACATAAATAAACACACCTACCAATTTTCAGCCATGAGTTCTATATCTGTTATCATCTGACATATTCTTCCTTCCATGAAGATCCTTTGTTAGAGAAAATTAAGCCAAAATATTGAGAGGTGAGAAAGAAGCAGCATAAATGACTGATTAGATAAATTAGAGTATACAAAAAATGTTTTCATTGAAATTTAATAAACTAAGACGCCAAGTAATAGACGTGCCTTGAAAACACGAGTGCTCAACCCAGATTGCTTTTTCTGTTTTTATGATCCAACAAATAGGCAGCTGATAAGACACAGTGTGTAAAACAGAAGAGTCAGTTACTAAAAACTGATGACAATACTTTGGAACTTGCTAACATTTTAGAACTAGAAATAAATAATACTTTAGAGAACATTACAAACACTGCATTGTACTGGCATGCAGAAGAAGAGAATGTTGAGAGTGCTTGACAACACAGGAACTTACTGCTAGGGATTTGAAAAAAAAAATAATCAGCAGAATGAGAGCTGATGTTTCCATCACAAAGATGGAGATGACCTATTGCCCAAGGCTGGACACCACAATCTACCTAGAATTTGGGGATGAAAGAGGCTGATTATTTCCCTCACCCACATAAGTCTTAAAGCCTCTCTGAATGGACAAGATTTTACAAGCAGTTTGGGGTATATGACCATCATTTTTTGTCTTACTTTGGGAGGAGTGGGGGGTTTGCTTTAATTGTCGTTTTTTTTAATAACTTTGTTCAGCATTCTTCATACGATATAAAATGAACAAGTTCTTCACGTTCATTGATCTCTTTCACTGGTCTGAAGTACAAATCTCCTGTGAAGAAAAAGCCTCTGCTGTCCTCTAAATCACAGTTGGTCCGCTGCTGAAGCAGCCTGCTACAGCTACCATCTCCTATATTTATGTTACTGCTTAATTCCTCCTTCTTCTTGATTTATGGCATTTCTGTATCATCAACATAAAAGACCAAAACAGTGTCCTGGTCGTTTGATCAGTAGGCTCTCAGGAAACTTGGGGATAATATTAAAGAACAAGAACTTCAGGAAATAAGAGAAAACACACACAAGAAAAAATAAACTCAGTTTAGTAGGATTATATGATCAAACTGAAAAATGATCTTTTTATTTGATCTATGGCTTGTTAGCCCTTTGTTAAAGCAGACACACATATGTTGAATGTCTATTTAAAAGCAGAATACAGTCACTAAACCATACTATTTCTAACTGAGACCATAAAAGGGAGAAACCTATGGCATGTGTTACATTAATTTAGCAAAGCTGTTCCCTAGTAATCTGCAGATTCATGCAGCGTATATCAATCCTGCTCTTAGACACAATAGAATTCTAGTCTGGAATACAAGAATAAACTAAGGCAAACCATTAGAAAATTCTCCAGAGAGCTCTTCTTTTTTTTTAATTTTATTTTGCTTTTGCATCAGACATTGTTGGCAGGAAAGCCTGATGGCAAGAAACATGCATTCAAATTTTACTGCTCTGACTTTCTAGCAAGAGGACGAAATCAAAACACCTCCACATGTATTATGCTTAGAAGAAAAAAAAAGACAAAAAAAAGAAAGAAAAGGAAAATGTCAGGTCTTCATCACAGTGAAAATAATGTCTGGAAATGATTTTCAAATTTAAAAAGAATAAAATTAGTAAATATTAAAGTAGTGAATTTTTCCGACTACAACACCCTAAACATTTCAGAAATGTAACTCAACATCTGATACCTGCTTACAGAGGATCTCATGAAGTTCAAAATACAGCCAACCTCTTTAATTACTGACGTTCTGCGTCCATAAACCTACACAGCAAGTTATCAAAGCGAAACATCTGTGCACTGTCCACACATGCAGCACATGCTTATGAAACAGCAAAGAATGATGTCATTTCACAGCCTGTTTTTTATTATACTCTGTCTTCTAAATTCTCGGCAAAACAGCTCTGGCTCCGCCTTTGTGGAGCAGCCCAACACTACTTCCACATGATCTGGGGCAAACTTACAGGGTAAACCACTCACAGTGCCCCTGGGTGCGAATGCAACCCGTTACAGGCTAGGGAAGATGCTGCCCAGTTGCATTTTCCCACTGGGGCTGCAAGCAAGGCCCTGTCCAGAAGTGGATTTGCAGCAACGCCAAGCATGTCAGCCCACATCACCGGCCACCAGCTCAGCCAGCAGGATGCTCTCCAAACAGCATGGGCCTTCAGTGATGGGAAGCTCTGCAAGCCCGCCTCAGCACCAGCCCTACCTCCTGCCAAAATATTTCAGCCAACCTACCGAGTCCTGTAAAACATATGGGCTTGAGGCAGCACCCTGAAGATCTGTCAACACTGAGGCTGGTATTTACAGGACAGGCCACCAAGCCAAGCCCTTCTCAAGCAGGGCCACCTTGAGCCACCTGCCCAGGCCCAACAGGCACTGCAGAATACATCTGCGTATGAAGGATCCTGTAGCAATTTGTTTTTTTGTCTTTTATAAATGATATGTCTCCTGTACCCACAGAGTAGCTGATAGCATGGTAACACAGTACTAGATGGAAAACCCTCCTCCCACTTGCGCCAACCTTTTTGCAGAACCCCCCCCCAAGCTAAGTCTTCATTTTACCACTTGTTCATCTCTTTGCAAGGCTCCCATCCTCTGCTCACTGAATACCAGAATTTTTGCTCTTTGGTCAAACTTGCATTCCTGCTATCATTTCTCCTGTCCTTCCGTCACCGTTCTTCCTCATCTGTTGCTCTTCTTGGAGGCGACCACTCATGTTACTGGCATGTTTTCTGCAGGGCAAGTAAGGAGAAGTATTGCTATTGCAAACTGCAGAAGTGCTGTGCTAACATAGCAGTACACTGCCAATTTCTTCTCTTTTGGGGAAATTCATGTAACTAAAATGAACACAATCCTGCTGACGAAAGCCTAGAAAACTCCTAGAAACTGTAAACCAGACAGGCTGCTGAATTTTTATTTTTTACATTTGCCATGCTAAAGAGAAAGTGTTGTCAAGCAGAGCATAAGCTTATCTAAGCTTGGTGATTCATTTCTCATTTGTAGTTACTTGAAAAGGACTGCTACATTTCAATGAGGACTTTGTAACCATGGATGCTCAGTAGTTTTGGGAAGGCGTACCAAGTACATGTGTTTCTATCAGACAGTTACAGGAGACAGTGGAAAAAAGCCATAGCCCTTGATTCGAATGAAGTCACTCCTGTTTTCCTTCCAAAAACCACAATAGCACTATATAAGAAACTCATCAGTAACTGGAGAATCTTGGAGTTCATTATTTGAACCTGAACTCAATGCAATATGAACTCTTTCTTAAGAGCTACTTTTCACATAAATGTATTAATATTAGCACAGTCGTATGTATGTTTTTTTACACATACCGACACTTGTAATATTTTTGGATTGTGCAGTTTTGGCCTTACACTCTGCATGTAAAAATAGTTTGTCCTCTTACCAAACCATGGGCTCAAGGAACTCCAGGCTGTTTAAATTTGGACACAGTGTGGTAAAAACACTGTCCACTGACAGCCTCCAGGTGGGAAGCAAAAACCTCTCCTGGCATGGCAAAGGCCAGCCTCACTGCATAGAGGCCAGCCCAGCCTCCCCTCTCACCACAGGGGAAGAAGTCACCTTCCTCGTTGGCATCACTTCAGCCACGGTGCTCGCCCTTCATCCCTGCCACCTCCTCTCACCATTATCAGGTCTGAGACGGGCATTTTCAAGGTTGTGAATATATGTGGCTGAATTACACAGCCATACAACATCCTCCTCAGAAACACACACAGTCATGAAAATTCTTGCAAGTATTGTATTAATGCTGAAATTAAAAAAATAATAAAAAAGAAAAAGTAGTAATTTCCTAATATAAAACAGCCTTTGTGTATACAGTGACCTAAGCCAGCTAAAAGTCACAAATACATGAAAATCTCCTTATGGAAGAATTGAGGGAGGCGGGGTGAAATATTCTGAGACTCTAAAATCAAAACCCAAAAATTCAAGTTCACTCCAAATCAAAACATACAGTGGAAGAATTATTAGCAACAGATAACAAATCTACAATTGCACATTTTTACTATTATTAAAGGAAATGTTTTAACTGCCACTAAGACAATGTAACTGACAGCTCACCATCCATGAGATTGATACAAAGTTCTACAAAATAGTTTAAATTAATATGAAAGGAATCAACAGCCAGATCATTTTATTAAAGGTTTATACTGTTCTATATAACACACACACACACACACACACACATACAAATCAAGGTGCAAGACTGGAGTGTATTCAGTTGGCACCTTCTCACTGCAGGAGATTACTTGAATCAGATATCTGCTTATATCTATTTATACATATGCACTTTCCATTACTTTTACTTACTGCACGCTATTTAAATCTACTCAGTATGTGAAGTCCTATACACAAAGCTGCTAACCAAGATGCCGTCCAAAAGGAGATGCTGCCTCTGGAGCACACAAAGCTTTCAATCCTATTTTCACAAACACCCCAACATACCCTTTGATCAATAAATCTCCCCCATCTGAAGCAAGCAAGTGTGAGAACACTGAAACTAATTTGACTGATTTGTATTGTAAATCTGAATTTTGAAGACTTGCTTCACTAGCATTGTTTAAAAAACAAGGAGTTAGAACCTCTGTGTGGTTTTACTGTTCACTTCCTTACAGCAGTTCTTCCAACCATTTATTGAATTAAGTTACTCAGCAGCATTCTCTGTTGTTGTTCATGCTTGATTTAAAACCTGTTATGAAATCAAAAGGACACGAACTTCAGTTTGAATCTGTTCTCCTGGACTCTGACTTGGCTTTTACACACAAAAAAGTGTGAAGTTTTCATCCATGAACTGAAGTGCAGCCTTCATCTGCATAATGACAAAAGCTAAACTACTGTAATAAAAAAATCCTTGGTTACTCCTGCTGTATTTAATTGTTCCCTTCTAAATATAGAATAATTCTAGGCCTAGAGACTCAGGTCACCAGGTAAGGCTTTACAGAGCATAAATCTGTCACTACCTTTGCTCAAAGCACCTCTTTAATCAAAATTCATTTACTGTGACAGTGAAAAGAGGCTCACTTAGACAGCACAGACATAATTTTGAACCCGTTTTTCCTGTTTTCAAAGGAAATAGATCACAGTGGAAACTCAGAGGAGTCAGCAGAAACTCCAGTAAAATTGTCAGCCTGCCAAGCAACATTTTATGTTTTTATTTGTTTACCTAGTCTCCTTCAAAAATGCAGGTTCATTGCAATTGTTACTGACTGCCAACAAATTTCATGTATAGTCAGAAAAATGTGTCTCTGTTTTACTTCTTTTGTAACAGTTGTAATTACTAGATATACTGGTAGCCAACCACTGCCTCAGATAAAATCATGTAGCCAACCACTGCCTCAGATAAAATCATGTATTTCCCACAATTGTAAGGGGAAACATTAGGAACATTTCTGTTCAGTTTTTCCACTTAGTACAGTTACTGCTGAACTCTAATTTGGCTCATCCATGTTAAAATTAGCAGATAGCAACAGATCCATTTGCAAATGGAGGGTATCTCAGTTACTAGTGTTTAAGACATAAATGCACTTGTAGTAGACTTTTTCAAAGCCTTGTATTTTATGAGACGTTCTGCACTGTCAAAATTCACTACCACACTGAAAGACGTTGACTCAAAGCACATCCAACGATAGTTGTGGCAAAATCTTGTTTCTACACTGTGTCCCAACGCAGATGGTGGCAATGAGCTTTTATGCAACAATATAACAATAAAGATCTGTTTAAAGTATTTTAAATTATTCAGGTGTTCCTATTAAAATTGACTGGAAAAAACATTTTTTATGACTTGAATTTCCATTTCAATGCAGGCTACTAAAACACAGAGGCACCTCAGCATGACAGGTTCCTGAGATCCCGCACGCCTTGGGAAAAATAGGCTCATCCAGCTCAAGCAGCTCCCCATTCCCTATTGCACATCACGTGGTTAATGAGGCAGGAATTAGTCAAGCTATGTTATTACATTTAAGTTTTCATAACAAATGACTTTCTCTAGGGAAGCCAAAATACATTAAGCTAAGTATTAGAGCAGCGTGAGCTATATGCAAGACATGACTCGACGTCTGGCGGCAGCATGGCTTCAGCAACCACCACTCACAGCTGCTCTGCCTGCACCCTCCGTCAAGCGGCATGAGGACCAGTACCCAAACATTCATGGGCTATTTTTCAGCTCTTTTTTTTTTTTTTTTTTTTTTAGTCACCACAGCACAGTCAAAGCAAGCAATCAACACCATGCAAGATTTTGCTGGCAGTTCTACTCACACATTAATTCACAGACCTGTACAGAACAATCTGTCATGGCTTCCCCTCAACATGGCCTTGCACATCTTCCTAAAGCCACAGAGAAACAACCCAAACAGCTGATCTCTGAGCTCGGCCCATTCCATGTGTAGGCCTGATCTCTAAATCTCCAACTCCCATGAGTACACTGTGTGACCCCTGCAATGTCAGCTGCACCTCTGGTCTTCCTTTCCTCTGGAAGAGATCCAGTGCAATCAGACTACAAAGAAGTGCATCCTATGCCATGCATCCATGCTATGAAGGTAGAACCACGGTTCTTAAATTTCCTGCAGTACATGGAAAATACAAAGCAAATCACCACGAGGATCACCAAGAAAGAAGATACCATTGCCAGAAACCACCACCCAGTCACAAATACCTCAGCAGAATTAATTGGTATCTGCTTAAATACATCTTCTCCTAACAAAGAAGATTTCTTTCTTTTGTGTTTCCATTACTGAATTAGTATTTAGGGAAGAAACAGTTTTATTATTAGAGTACAACAGACTCAATAATCTATCTACATGTCCACACCATGCTTCAATCAAAACAACCCAACACTCCATTAGAGATTATTAATAAATGAAGCCCCATGAGCACTTTGTGATTTATGCTATCATTTCGTCCACATTACAAGCAGAAAACTAAAGAACAGTAGTTATCTTCACTCAGAAGGTTATTAAAATACTCTGTGAGGAAACCCACAATACAAGTCAATTAATTTCTACAGGGCTGAAGTTTCATGTCTGTTTTTCCAACTCTCTGCCTGTGCTTCAGGTTTGCAATTACTGCCAAACTGCAGTGAAGCGAAGCTCAACTAATTAGAGCCAGAGCTTGCATCCATTCAAGCCAGTGACAATACTCTCATTAATTTTAACAGAACCAACACTAGACTTTTTATGAAGCAGTAGGATCACTGGAGCAACTTCCCAGTTCTCAATATTATTAGCTACAAGACCTTGTCCATTTAAGGGCAATTTGTGTTTTTAAACATTCAAAAATTGGTCTCAAAAGCTACTAATTTTTCCAAAGAGCATCACTGAAGGAGCACCAAATGGATATTATTCATACTGAAAATTTTGATATTAATAATTGCAATATGTTGTTAAAAGCCCCTCCAGAAAGGGCTAGGGAGCCTCTGAGGATTCTTTCTTTCATATCTGTTTTTGCCTCCGGTTATAATAGTCAGATTTTCATTCATTTTCCAATTAAAATGGTAATTTAATGAGATTTTGAAGATTCATCCAATCCCAACGTTTATTGCTGTATTCATTGGAAAAATCATGAAATACCTCAAAATGGAGGAAGGAAAGCTTTTCACAGCCTTTTAGATCACATTCTTAAAACGAAATTGTTTAGATTACGAAGCATACCAGGCATACGGTTTCTTGCACCTGGCTGACCTCTGCTTCTTTTCCTGTTTGTGAACTTGTCTCTAGATAGACAGTATCCCACACAGAAACAAATATATCCCTAAAGGTCATGAATAAAGAGATTTACCACATTTCCTTGCTCAGTTTTAAACCAGGAGTACTAAGACGGGTCTAATGTGAGGAAATACACACTTCTTGCCAAGCTTCAAACCCTTTGAGGCAGAAAGTGAGCACGACTTCATTATACTTCAGCTATGGCCAAATCAATGCAGCTGATGGCTCTGCCAACAGTACCAAAAGCCCTAACTTTATTAAACATGAGCAAGAACTACACTAACAAACAAGAGCACAAGGAAAGGGCACGGGCAAGTCACCACTGTGAGCCACAGCAGGAAGCAAGAAAGAAGCCAGCACAGCACCACTCTGCAAGGAAAGTGATAACCAGGCGGCTCTGCTCCGCTCTGATCTTGCTGTATCTATCACAGGAGCCAAGAAAGCATAGCTAACAGAAACAAGATTCATACAGAGGAGAAATGCCATAATTATTATATCAAACAGAGGACTCCCCAGGAAACAAGGGATGCAGCAGCATCCCGAAACCCCACACACCTGTATGTCAAATAAATCTCAAATAATTGATTTCTTTTTTTCATGTGTTTTCCTTTACTTCTCAGCACAATGTAAACATTTGGATGATGACTGCCATGTCAGAGTAGTTGTTTAGACACATTCACTCAGATTAAAGATAATGGAAGTGAAAGCCCAGAGTGCAGCTTCTTAACAGAAATTCCAACATTTCAAATGTTTGCACTTTTCACAACAAAAACACACCAGGCCATGACAAGGCAAAGCACATGGCTTCATTCTACCTTACGGGTAGCTATAGAACTAGTATTAGAGGATCACAGGAGACTTCAAGTATAGCAGAAGCTGAGACAGCTCTTAAATAAGGATACCTACAAACACTTAAAACTTTTGATTATTATCAGCATCAACAAACATTAAAAAAATATTTCTGCAAATCAGCCTGAAGGAAAAGCATTCGTTGTTCTTTTTGGGGGGAGTATTTGGTTGGTTGGGTGTGTGGGTGTGTTTTTTTGCTAGTTTGCAGCCTCTATGAACTAACTGGTATGAGGAAGCTTCAGTTTTCATATTCTCACTTGCACTTCCAGGATTCATTACATCAAAGCCCCTTACAGCTTCATCACATTCTAATTCCTACACTTTTACTGAAGATAAATCAGTGAATGAATACATTTGTTTAAAGGCAAGAATACACAGGTTTCTTTGAATAGATCTTGTGCACTGCGTATGCTTTGACAATTTTTTTTAAACTGACTTCATTTTCAGATGAAAAAGCTCAATTATTTAGAACGGCAAGGACAACTTGCTCTTCTGCAAGCTTGAAAGCACACTAAACTTCTGCTTAGTCAGCTAAAAGTCAAAAATAGATCCCTTATTTAAATCTACCTGCAATAAGCATGGACTAACATGTTATTTCCAGACGTGAAACCTACACAGATGCAAAATTACTTCTTTCACAACAAATGACTGCAACCAGAAACCTGTGCTAAGGCATGGAAATCAGCACCTTTTCCCTGTGTCCTCCTCAGCTCCAACAAATGGGAAGCCCATCAGACAAAATCATAGCATGGTCACAGCAAGCAGTACCTGCAGCTTCCTCTGAGGAACGTCTCCAAGCTCAGCCTTTCATACTACTACATAGTAGAAGAACTACTCTGTTCTTCTTAACATGGAGGGTTTCCATACCCCACAGAAAAGATGCACAGCATGCAAGCACTGAGTAAGCAATTTCTGTTATCTAAGCTATCCGCACCACTGCATCCCTTTGATTTGGACTAGTTTGAATAATCTCATTCCTGTCTTTCCACTCCAGCCCATATGTCTCCTTGCAGATAAGGAGACATCAGTGCCAGCTCCTAATGTCAGTCACTCACCAACGTTCCCTGCTCCTCCTGGCCCCTTCCTAAATCTCAGGCATTAGCATTTAGCTGCTTCAGCGCACACAGCAGACTCGTGCTGCCCCACCATGGGCCAGGTGAGCACTGGTCTCATTTCACAGCTGAAGATAGAGCTAGAAAAAAGTTTACTAGCTTGTTGAAACTCAGGTCAAAAGAAGACTCAGTTCAACCATAAGTTAACTGTGAACAAAGCCACAGCAAGGCACACTGATATTACAGCGCTACTGAAATTTGGAATTGATATTATTATTGATGTGTAGTAAACTAATGTTTTGAAAGCACTCATTAAAACCAACTTTCATAATACATGCCACTAAAGCTACTCTCATCACACATGCTACTATATATATAAAGATGTAAAGAATGCACATATGTAGAAAAAAGGATATACACAAAGGATGTGAAGGACTGACAACTGAAGCCCCTTTTGAATATTTACAGTCTTGAAAAATATAAGGATAAAAAGCCTTTAATTTTTTACACTACCATTCATTCTATTTCAATTTTAGTATTAAGCTGTACATCTGAAAAAAAAAGGCAGAAATCTACTTATCAAAAGGGTAATCCCTTGCTCTATAGACTCAAAAACAGATAGGGAGATTAAACTACATATTATATTTGATATGAAAGAGAATTAAAGAAAAAAAGGAAAAGAAACTGGTAGAAGATCTAATTTCACACTCGGGGGATTACAATGTAGGGAATATGCATGCATTCCTCACTGACAACAGCACTGTGCAATGCTCAGTACATTGCCACCACTCTTAGGATTTAAAAGATTTAATGTTCTGCTTCGTTACTTCACAGCATGCAGAAGTTTGGAGTTCGATGGAATAGCGAGCAGCTTAGCAGGGAAGAAAAGTGCAAGAAAAGGGCCTCATCAGAGTCAAGGGATCCTGATAGACCTTATTTGACAGCATTTTACTGTGCTTAAATTGCGGAAAATAAAAACAAAGTGCTTCTGTTCCCCTAACTGTCATACCCACTGCTCCAAAAGCAGACGGTACATGTCCCATTTTTACTTAATCTAGTAAAAAGAAAATTCAAACTACTTCCCAGCTTCAAAAACCATGAGGATTTGCAAGGGCAAAACCAGAAACGAATTGACAGCATTTATATTTAGAGCAGCTATGTTAGAAATGATGCTTGCACCTGAATAGGGGTCTTTTTTCCACCTGGACCTCCAGGAATGCACACTTTGCAAATGAGTGCTTTTCATGCACGAAGGTAAACCGCTGCTCCTCCATGAAGAATAATAATTAGGGCAAAGCATCTCTGCAAGCTGCTGTGATTTCTCCCTTTTTTCCACCGTGCAGTCAGGCAGGAGCAGCCCCGCAGGGCAGATGACAGCACTACAAAAGCTGATCCCAATAACTGACATTCCAAGTTGAGAACTGTGCTCTGAGAACACAATATTTATTCTAGGGGGATGAGACTGTTGAGAAAACAGAAAGCCTCAGTAATTAGTCCTCTGGACTAGAAGGTATAGCTCTTTCTCTTAGGAAATCAAATCTGGGATTTTTTTCTCTTAGGAAATCAAATCTGTGGGTTTAGCTCACACAAAACAAGCATTTTTTATTAAGCAAATATTCAAA
This sequence comes from Pavo muticus, assembly GCA_016647715.1. Taxonomy (NCBI): domain Eukaryota; kingdom Metazoa; phylum Chordata; class Aves; order Galliformes; family Phasianidae; genus Pavo; species Pavo muticus. Next base: position 6,078,651 of record JACDJE010000039.1, on the reverse strand, counting down.
CATCTGGAAATTTTTGGAGATACACATACAACTCCCGTGAAAACTATCTATCTACAAACAACTGAACTTTGTGTTTAAGGTGCATGCTAAATCATCCATGTGGCACCAAAGGCTTTGAGGTTTTTACACCTTCTACCAAAAAAAATCACCATTTGGGGGCAGGTTTTGTTCCTCTTGTTGCCTTTAGGGAGGGCCTGAGGGGAATGCGGAAACTCATGAAAACCTGCAGAGGGGAAGCCAAGCAAGGAACAGGCCAGCTAGCATAGAGCATGTGCCACAGGGGCAGAACATCCCCTCCACGTGTTTTGCTCCCCTTCTCGCAAACCCATGCACAGAGACATGTCCAGGCACACCTTGTCCTATTTTCATCCCTGATGAAGGTGACTGGAACTGGGAAGAGCTCATCCCAAAGGGAACTTCCCTCCTGATCCCTCTTGGTCAAATCAGCCCAACAGTTTCCATCAGTGGAAAGCACAGCATTGCACGTAGGAGACAGCTGCTTTGGAAAGAACAGTGACAGGTGAAATGAGAGTTAGGAGTGGAGCCAGGAGCAAACAGGAAGAGCTAATTTGCAAAAGAAAGATATTTGAATAAAAAATATTTTTAATTAAGGAGTGTGCATTACTAAGTAAAGGTAACATTGGGGGGTAATGCACGTGTGTTTTTCCCAAGTATAAGACAGGTATAAATGCAGCTGTGAAACAGCTGCTGCTTGCAGGAAATTATTACAGCCATACAATACAGTGTTTCATTTTGAAAGCTTACAGGATTTAAACTGGACTGGATAGACAAAACAGAGCATTACGTATTATTTAAGAAGCATTCATCTTAGAAGGATATTATGTTTATAGCCCAATGTTGCTTACTCATAACAAAGTCTAATTAAAGCCTAACAAGCACACCCACAAACTTCAATGGGACTAGCCAGCGAACAGGGCAGACCCTACCGTAAGTCAGGTTTGGCAGCTTCCTGATGAAGTTCTCCAGGGGAAACAAACTATTCGGGTAGTTAATAGAGGAAACTATTTCACACGGAAACCCAAGCAGAAGTGATGCAACTTTGCTTACCACCATGGCAGTTGCTGTCGAAGCCAAGAGGAAGACTTGGAAGCTTCACAGCTCCCACGTATGTGCATAAGACCACCAGATCTTCACACAGACAACTATTGCCTTCAGGAGATTTTTAATGTTGTTGCTTATTTGCAGTTTTGAGAAAAAGTTTCCTGGTTTTATTATACTGGTAACTGCACAGGGACATGAGTTATGCATAGTTTACTATTTTTGATTGGAGGAACGTACACTTTTGCAGGTGCAGTAAAATGCATGAGGGCAGTAAAGGAAAACTAACTGAGGGATCAGCTCAAGACTAGATATCTGGCGGCTGTCTTCAAGCTCCATTTCTCACCATGCGTCAAACACCAAGTAGCAAATCAGTGCTGTGTTTCTGCTTGGCATCCTACCACACGCCCAAAAGATAGCCATCCAACTGATATCTCTGCTTCAAAACACGAACTAGTCAACGCCAGCAATATCAGCCTAGATAACAGCATCACTCCAAGCACAATCACTGTGTGTGTTTAGGCTGCTCTGCTCCACTTCTCAAAACACATTCTGCATTGACTGCACCACTGACCACAGCCTCAAATCCGCTCAAAGAACCTTGCTCAAACAACTAAGTGGCTGTGAGCTGTATCTGTTACTGAATCAGCTGAGACTGCTGAATGTCATCCTCTGAAGAGCAGACTGAAAAGCTATGCTGCTGGTAGTGTAGGGTCTAGGAGGTGGTGAATCATCACTGGGGCCTCATGGGGGCCCCTACTGCTCCTCATGAGGGAAGCAGAGGGGCAGCGCTGAGCTCTGCTCTCTGCTGACAGCAACAGGACCTGAGGGAATAGCGTAGAGCGGTGTTAGGGGAAGGTTCTTTATCAGAGGGTGGCGGGCATGGAACAAGCTGCCCAGGGATGCGGTCACAGCTGCAAGCTGCCAGAGTTCAAGGAGCATTTGGACAGCATTCTCAGACAAACAGTTTGAATGTTGGGTGGTCCTGTGTGGAGCCAGGGATTGGACTCTGTGATCCTTGTGGGCCCCTTACAAATCGGGATATTCTGTGATTCTATGATCATGGGAAAGTTGTGCCAAACTGACTAAATGTGGATTATTTCCTAAATAACTTTTTGCATTGTTTATTTATATGGAGTCACGTTCATGTTATGACTGAATGTGGGTTTGGTTACACAATTATGCCAAACGAAAGATTTTAAGTATTTATATTTGGATTGGTAACTCTGTGATACAGCCTGCACACTCACACTTCACACACCATTCCCATCCCTCCCTCCTTTGTTTCCCCCATTCCCATGGGTGTTACGGGGCTCCTGGCCACCAAGAGGGTGAGGTCCAGCTCTGCAGTGTCCCCATGCCAGCTGCACCCCACTTTGCTGCAGGCTGACTCCAGCCAGCAGAGTGCTGATGTAAGCAGGATGAACACAGCTTTGGCCACGCAGGCAGAGTTCAGCGCCTGGTCAGTCTACAACAATGTCTCTGGTGCCTGTCAGACACAGCCAGGCTGTCTGGAGCTGCAGAGGCTCACAGGGAAGTCGAGCGTGCAATTTATAGGGGAATAATCTACCTTATGATCATCACAAACCACTTATTATTTGCTGCTACAGTTGAATAATAACCTAAATAAAGAGTATATCCACAGCAGTTGTGTTCCTGAGTTATCACAGTACTAGAACAGTCTTAAAATACCGAGGGAGGAGTCAAGCATTTGCATTTTTGAAAAATAACCAAAAAAACTCACTGTGGAGGAAGGTGGGAGCTGAGTATGGTTTGCATCTCCATCAACAAATTACAGCTTAATTCTCTCTGGTCAAAAACATTCAAACAAATGAAACGACACTTATTTGATCTACCAGAAAAACACGCTGGCTTCTAAGATGCCTTTAAAGCCCTTCTGGCGGTCCTGATTTGTTCCATGCAGTAAGCAAAGGGGAAACTGAAGTCAGGTGTATCCAAAAGGCAGTGACATGACAAGACAATATTGAGTATGTTTTAGCTGGTGAATCAGACATTTTTCTCTTCCCTTTCTCTCTTCAATTAACTGAAAAGTCAAACTAATCCTTCCCGTTTGAAACTGTAATATTCAGATCAGAGGTGTAAAAGCAGGCTAGGGTTGATCTTTAATTAGAACTTCTACATGTCTTTTGATTGCAGGCTTAAGGAGGACATGGTAAAGGCCCTTGGGTCTTGTTTCCTTTCCTCTTGATTTTATCTTGCCTCATTCAAGTTACTATGTATGACTCTACACAATTTACCTGTTTCAAACTGAGCACGGGAAGAATCAGAACACCTCCAACTCCTAGGGCTAAGCCACCTCATTTCTGAGCCAATCCTACAGCTGCAGGTACCCAGGTGGCTTCAAGCATGCACAGCTTTGCTGCTCCTCAGTGAGCTGGGAGAGCAGAAGGAAAACAGGAAAAGGAAAACCAAAGCAGTGTGGCCATTATGTCACTGCATCCATATTTTAGGATGCAGTCCTAAGGAGAAGCTCTCGGGTTCATGCATCAGCAGGGACAACCAGTTTGGGTTCCTTCCTCACTGCAGAGGAAGGACTTCAAAAAGCGCACACAACTGGTTCTCAAGCTCTTCAAAGAGCTCCAGACGCAGGAAAATACCAGGCTGCAGCATATTCAAAACCCAGTAATAACAGCATCAGCTTCTGCCACCTTCTCACATTAGAAAGATATCTGCAACCTACCCCAGCAGCTAAGTGAGATAAAGAACAAAACACTGCCGTCAGCCCACGGGACATGAAAGCCCAGCAGAGGGAGGACACAGGCTTCCAAAGTATTTAAACTGAATTATTTTGGTCAGCTGCTGCACAGCAGGTTTAATAGACTAACTTGGAGGGGGAAGCTGCGAGGAAGTAGAAAAATGCTTATTTTAATCAGCGTTGTCAGAGAATCTCTTCAACTTGTACCACTGCTTCCCATGTGAAGAGAGAACACACAAAGGAAGCAATAAAGAAGTTGCTATGCTTCTGAGCAGAAAAAAGGAAAACAAATAAGCAGTGTCTTGAAGATAGAGCTTCAAAAGGAACTGACACCACCAGCACCATTAAAAGAGAGACTGCCTGCATAAACCCACCCACATCTGAATGCGTTATTTTCCCAAAGCCTACAAATGGCTCAAAGGATATTTCATATCTCAAGGAAAGGGAAGAGGTCTGAACAAAGCAGGAAAAAAAAAAAAAATCAGCAGGAGCATGCCAGCAGCAGGAGGGCAGCCTGAGATCAGCAGGAGCATGCCAGTGGCAGGAGGGCAGCCTGAGTGCCTCACAGATGTGATTTCAGCTGCAGGAGACTCCCACATCTGCATTCGGTGGGATGCTGCTGCCTGCTCTACAGTGATGCCAGTACCACTGTTTGCACAGCCACACTGGGGGAGCAGGATCAGATCTGGCTTCACAGAACGAAACACAACCCAGAAAGCATGGGTTCTTTTCATTCTTCTTCTTTCTTTCTTTTTTTTTTTTTTTTTTTTTTCCCCCACTCTCTCCCTTTACTTTTTTAAGTGAGATTGGCTCCCCAATCAGGGTCACAGCAGAGCTGCACCATTGTGCTGGAACAACTGTGAGGGATGTGCATACAAGCGCAGGGCGGGAACAAGGGAGATGAATTCATCTTGTGAAAACACAGTTTAAGCCAGTTCTCCCTGCCAGAGACAGATTTATCTAGGCTTAGAGGAATTTATAAATGAGCAAGTAAAACCCAGCCACATAAGCCTTTCTGGAGACAAAGCTACATCTCGTGCAGTACTACACTATGTCTCTGACACACATTTTCAAGGGATGAATGAGTAACACCACATTTCAAAGATGCTGACTCCCAGTCACCAACCACGTGTGTTGTCACAAGACTGCAAAGAGTCCCCTACAGCGTGAGTGTACAGCATGAGCTGCCTGCTGGAGCCACCGCCTGTGGCTGGCACTCCCCAGCCGTAAGCCAGGTTTTAGGTCACAAAAGGACAGATTGCGAAGGCGCATCTCTGGAGAGGTGACTCTTGCTTGTCACTGCACTCAGGGAGCATCTGTGTGCAGGAAAATGCACGTAGCTAGGCTGCACTTGCAACATCAAATGCAACATTGATGCGTCTATGAACTATACCTTCCATTTCTGTGCTAATAAAAGGCTTAAGTTTGTTTTCCTCATCTACAGTAATTGTGAAGTTTGTTGAGAGCCAATGCAATACCCGTGCTCAAACAGAGCTCTGATTTCAAAGAAGAAAGATCAATTTCTAAAACACTTGTTAGTGTTACAACCAAGGTTCTCACTGCAGCAAAACGCCTGTTAATTTTCTTTATTCTCCATCAGTTCCAAACACCCTGACTTTAACTTAAAAAATGACAAACTTTCTCATTTATTCACATTATTTCCACGTCTGCTTCACAACTGCTTAAATGAGAATGGATTTGAGAAACTATTGAACTCTCCCATGGAAGGCAAACAATATCCCATGACCCACACACAAAAAATTATACACACCACTTTTAGTCAAACCTAAAAGCCTTTCCATCTTTTCAGGTGCTTGATTCCTCTTCTTCTGGGCATCAGAACTTCAGTTACAACAGCAAACTCAAACAGATCCTTTCCACCATGAGAGCGAGAAAACATTCAGACGGTAGGTAACTCCTGCTTTGAAACAGAGGAAAAAAATTGGCAGACTTCTGTGGAACGTTCAGGCAGCCTCACGTGCAAGAAACATCACGTGTGCAGCGAGTACAGGGGGAAAACTAGCGAGAGTCTTGGGTTTGATTAATTCTTGTATAGGGAAATTTGGGAACATAAAGTAACCAAACTCATATGCACAGAAAGAATAATTTGAAATATGTAACAGAGCAGGTTTTATTCCCCACTCCAACGGCAAACTTCGCAATTACTTTAGACAAGGAAAACTAACGTAAGCCCCTTATTAGCACAGAAATGAAAGGTACGACTCATAGATGCATCGACATATCTTTGTAACCCATATCCCAAATATTTTATTAATAGGCAATTTGGAAAACCGTGGTACATGCAGCATATGATATATGCAGATGTATGCACACCTGAAAGTTGAACTACACCAGCAGCCCCAAAAAGTGACATAACCAAACTTAGCAGTAATGTATAGAAGCTTTCAGCTCACTTGAAAGCTGACCCTTCACATTATGGGCCTCCAAAGCCAGCTCCTGGCAATATACCACTCACACAGTCATGAAGTTCATGAAGGTTTGGAAGCGCATCCCAAGCATGTTTAATTAGGTGAAAACTGGGGCAAAACTCGCAAAAAATATATTTTATCAGCTTTTGCAGCTAACTTCCTATGGTCTCATTTCACTTCTATTCTCTTCACATTTAAGCATTTCCTAGGAAGTTCTCAAACACATTGAGTATGTGCTTCTCATTTCCTTGGGCTCTGACAACAGTGAGAGGAGCTGGGACTCTCTGGCATTACACCAGCACGTAAATACTCTGCAGGTGCTGCAAGAAACTCGTGCTGCTTGTGACAACTTCCCAGAGTGCACGTTTTCTGCATACCCACCACACTTCTGCACGAAGATGTGTTCTACGTCAATCTAACAAAACTGTTTACAGTGGTTGCAAAACAAAAGGAATGCAGCAATGAGGGTTTTTTTGCCTGCTTCTCGGGAAGCCATCACTGACGCAGTGCCACACGTACCATAGATCCTGCCTGTCCTGCAAAAAGCATTAGCATTAGAAAATTCCCCATTGTGAGGATGCAAACATCGTATGTTCAATCAAAAGTTACTTAGCTGACAAACACACAGAGATAAAGGCACCATTTTTAGCGTAAGAGCTGCTGGGTTTTGGAGTTCTCTGCACTGTGTTTTTGCTTACTACGTGGCCTCTTGGTGTCTTATCTTGAAATGTTGCATACAGATGGGAAACTTGACACGACTTATCCATAGATCAGGAATTACACAAATAATGCCAGAGGAATGCAGAGACTAGAAAAAAATATGACTTAAACTCAAATACTTTCTAGTTATTTATTCCCTTCAGAAAGTTATTCAAATTTATACTTCTTACGTATGTTGCAGAGGGCAAGCCCTCAGGTAAGAGGAGTGGTATTTGAGGCGCGCTTTGAGAAAGTGTATCTCTAAAAGCAAAAAACATTTTTTATGTTTTATAATTGCCAGTTGTCAAAGGGATTTCTAAGAGAGGCGATGGGCAGGGATGGGTGTCACCAAGCCTGGTGCAGGGATTTCAGGCTGAAGCTGCAGGAGCTGTGCAGACAGAGGTCTGGCCGAGTGCCTCCAGAGGCTTTGCTTGGAAAAAAAAAAGCACAGTATGAAGCTGATTGCAGCAGAACAGCAAAACAGGCCACCTGAGTTTTGCATCCAGATCCTAATTTGGAGCTTATGCTCATTTTAAAGCTGGCCCCACCTCTTTGCTTTAATGTCAGTGCCAGAAGTGCCTTCCACCTGCACCACTCCCATGGAAACCTCCCCTTGTTTACAGTAAGAGACTCCAATCTGAGCTGTACAAACACATCAGAAAAAGCAATGTTTTCTTCGGACATATGCAGCCTAAGAGAAAAAAAAAAAACAACAAATGGGAATAACAAACAATGATGGGCTTGATGGACAGAGCAAACAGAAATAGAGAAAAGAACACACGCAGCATCATATCACTATTACAAGCAAGGTAGTTGGAACAAAGCCTGTGGATTTGTACTGTTTATTTTGAGTTACAAGATATAAATAAAGTGCTGCAGCTTAAACAACTGCTTCCTTACTCACTAGACTCAGGTATGTATTAAACCTCTGTGTATTTACATGATGAATAATTCGGCAAGTATCACTCAGAAAAGCTCACACGTACACTGCATGAAATGAAGGAAAAATAAAACATCAAGGAAGTCAGGGGCAGACAGACAATGTAGCATTACTATTGGCAAGGGCAGCAACAATAACACAGTAACCTCACCAACAAGCAAGGTATAACACCAAGAACATGGACTAAAGAGCCTGAGCATCAGAATGTAGCAAAGCCTGGGAGAATGGGCTGAGAGCAAACATTCAGGAAGCCTGGTGTGCCTGCTGCCTCCTTTGAAGGCAGGCAGGGGCAGCAATGGTCCAGGCAGCGGGAACTTCATCTGTAAGGCAAAAGCACAGAGCACAAGGAACTGGAAATATGGTTATCATAAAATCATAGAATTATTTGAGTTGGAAGGGACCCTCAAATACCATCTGGTCCAACTCCTCTGTTCATACAGGGACTCCTACAGCTAGAACAGGCTGCTCAGAGCCCAGTCCAGCCTGACCTTGATTGTCTCCAGGGATGGGGCATCCATCACATACCCAAGAAAAGCTTGCTCTTTTTAAAACCTTTATCTACTTAACTTAGCAAAAGCTTCTTGGACACTCATCTGTGAATCCCAGCGTGTAATTCACTAAGGATCTTCACAATACAGTGAAGTGGTAAAAGATGTAAAAGGTTAGGCACACATTAATTGCAAAATAATAAATATGGACTGACTAATGCTTTTAAGGAAGGCTGATACTCCCTGGAAAGGACAAATTTCCAAAAGGTACAATGATATCTGTTTTGAATTTTTACTATCTTGCAGTTTATTATAATAAATTGTGGTTTAGAAGAATTCATAAAAATGGGAACAGGTTGTAGAGAAGTGATTTCTCGATCTATGAGGGAGCATGAAAATATTCTGCCTTATTTACATCTTTATTATATAAAAACCTCAAGGTAGAATGAGATGAACTGTTAAAAGAAGTTTAACAATAAAGCATTTGATACATAAGCTTTGGAAGATCTGGTTGCCAGGGCACTAACCTGCAGCAGAGGGCTGGGGGCAGGAACTTGCTGAGCATTGTGGTCATTCCTTCCTCAGAGGCACCAAAACTTACCTCAGGTTTCTTTAGCAGTTGGTAAAAATCAGACAAGTGAGGTTGTTCCTATCTCTAACCCTCCACCATGTCCCAGGGCAAAGGTAGCTAATCTGCACATGCATCAGCAATGAAGAAATGCACTTTTCCTCCCAGAAACCAGACTCTGTTTACCTCAGGATGTGCCCCGTGCAGATTCCTGCATGTGAGCGAGTGGGAGAGCCTGTCAACTGTAGCCTCTGCGTGAACCTCTGTTTTCAACTTTCCCATCATTTCCCATCTCAGGAGCCAGCCACCACCACCAGGAAACAGCTGCATCAGCCCCGCCATGGAGCTGTGTGGGATCACACAGAATACTGAAGGATATCTGATTCTGTCACCAACTTTCTCTTGCACTGCTTTCAGCACTGCTCCGTCTACTTACAATTCCTTGTATTTGGCATTAATCACCTTAAACGCTTTTGAAAACCTATTTGATGCCCGAGTAACATTCAAATCATGTGATGCGTTAACATTAATGTTTGACTTCAACATTACCTATGTGCTCAAGAGAAAAGAACAAAAGGAAACCTCAAAAAAGATGAAAATTGTGAGCAACATAATTAAACGTAACAGTCAGCTATAAACACAAGACTATAGCCAAAACCAACTTCCAAATTTTTTGTTATCTCCAAAGCATCTTCAAGTATTGTGAAGCCAACCTGTTTGTATCGACTACCAAGCGCACAAGGATGCTGATCTTGATTGTGGTCTTTTACCACAAGTGCTATGCCACACCAAAATCTAGGATTTACCAAAACACACCACCACAGTTTTCCTGTGTTCATCATTACCTATAATTGAGATTTGTTACCAAGGTTTATGCCAAACTCACATTGATCTCAATGATATGTAGTTCACTGAATGACGGCAAGACGTACATGGCATACCTGACAAATACAGATATGAAACTATATGAAGTTCTATACGGGAAAGGTAAATACCAGCAAGCTCTCAATCTTCAGTTTACTGTTCTCATCAACCCAGCCCCAGCTCTAATTTGAAAGCATTAGTTTGGTTGAAGAGCTCATCTAGTAGAACAAGTCACACTTTGTTGGTTCTTGCCCAGGGGATAAGTGTGTTTTTTAAATTATATTCTCTCAGACTTGGAATAAAGAGGGATAGGTTGGGAAAAGAAAACCATGACGGAGCTGGGCTCCAGTTCAGTTGGAGATTGTGGAAAAGAATATAAGGGCAATGTATTAGCCCACCTGGATTATTTTTTTTTCCATATGGTGAGGTATCAGAATAAACATTTCAGCAAAAAATAGTCCTTAAAATATTTTTAATGCATTTTATTGTTGTAGAATATCCTATTTCCTTACTCTTCATGATTCAGTCTCGAACCTTATGACCCTGTGCAAGATCCTGAACAAACTTTGTATATAAGTGTATTTTCTACATGGCTATTATCTACTCTAGAAAAGGCAGATTTTACATTAAAGCTACAGAATTTAATCCTCAAGCATCAGAAATTCTTTTTATCCTAAAATAATACTAAAAATTTGTGGATACTGCAGATTTCATGGGAAATTACTGCAATTGAAGTTTCATTGTTAGTTTTGAGTAAATTAATTAGCATTCACGAGAAGGGGACATGATAATACCACTGGAGAATCTTTGTGCACTTTTGTTCTGTCTTGATCTGTAAAAAAAAGTATGGGTTTTTTTGGTATTAGAAATTCAGATCTTGTCTACCCTGGAAAATCAAAAGCTTGAAAAATCACGACACTGAAAGAGGAACAAAACCAAGAATGCAGAAAACAAAATGAATGCCAGAAAGTTTTTCTATAAACTTCTGAGTTTCACAAGAGCAAAACTTAAACTGTGGCTGAGGAAAAACTGTGCTTCCTTCGCCATTAAAAACCAATTTCATTTGAGATCCCCAGAAGTTTTTACATATTTCTTAAGAAATAAAGCAGCAGAACTAATTTGCCAATTGACAGAAAAGAGAGCTTCATTCATTTTTGTTAGCAGCCAAGCAAGGTTGCTTAACACAGGAAGGATCAGGTCCATCTGCATGGCACAGAGAGCAAGAGGCCCCCATTGGATTCTGCTTCTGAGTTACCCATGGGCAAATATGCAGGATCTGAAAATGGTCAGAGAAGTCTTAAATTTCAGCTTTAGCCCGTCTGATTCCAAACACAAATATTTTTCTTCTTGTTGTAAAAATTCAAATGGGAAGAACAGAATGGATAAAATCGGCTATTACATCTCTGTAACTTGGCACTACCTTAGCTTGATTCTACATTGCCTATACTTATTGAGATAATGAACAAACTCATGGAAAAAGAGTTCAGATTCTATATAAAAATCTGGACTATTGTATTCCCAAATATAAGGTGTTTAGATATTTAATTTAACTAGAAAGCCCACATACAACTACATAAGCAACTTGACTGCAGTTTACTCAGATATACACCCAAACAGGTGGCATCTCTACACTCCATTTTTCACTTACTTTGGTTCTTCTGTCATCTATAGCCTCTGAATTTTGCAGCTCCAGGCAATACACAAATCCTTGTTCCTCAGTTATTAAGGAAAAAAAAAAAAAAAGAAAAAGGCTTACTCACATATCTGTTGACATCAAATAATGGTGATCTCTCCCTCAACATTTCCGAGATTTCACTTCAGCCTACACACCATGAGGAGGGGCACATTTGTGCATTCATACTCTTCCAAAACAAATACAAACCCAGAACTTCTCCCAGTGGGTAACACCAATTTAAAAACAACAAGGAAAAGCTATATAAACCAGGAGTGAACAAAAGATGGTTTAATAATGACATCAAAAACAGCAGTGACACAGAAGAGTTGGCAGGGCATTGTACTCCTCTTAAGCAGCTACCTCCAGCTTCAGCAAGTGGAAAACTCAGCACCATGATTTAATCACAATTTATTTCTCTTTCAGACCAAAGTGCCAGGCTGATACACCTCTGTCTGAGAGAACAAGCAGGTACAGCCACTCCACCAGAACCAACATCAGGGAGAGGACAAAGACAAATTGAGCAGACAACGCAATTCATGCACTGGCTGCCCCTGGGTGCCAAGAGGCACGTCCCCACTCCTGTGATGACCAGCTATGTGGCTGTCCCCAAGCCCAACTGGACATCCAGGGCTGCTCCCCCTGCTCCATATCCGCCTTTCTGATGTTCCATTTCTAAGAGAACCACATGAAAATCAACCTGGCAGTGAAGCAGGGCCAAACCACTAATCAGAAACCATTCAAAATCAATTTCCTTAAAAATGTAAAATATAAACACGTGCACAGTAGGAAGAGGAACAAAAGCTCTTTAACATCAAAATAAAAAAAGTTTTGTTTTTTTTAAAGTATGATCTCACTAGGGGTCCTCGAGACTTTTAGAAGTGAGTACCTTTTGGACTGTTGTGTTAGAAAAACACCTCAAAGGAGTGCAAAGGAGAAGGAGAAACAGAAAGGAAAGAACAAGTGTGCACTTTCCACTGCAGAAATTATGCTGACACACGATTCTGAGATAAAATACCAGCTCTGTATATGCATTAAAAACTTTTAAAAGCATAAGAATATTTTAAGGATCTTTTCTTTTTTTAGGCCACTTAAGTCTTTATCCTCCAAAGGCTTTCAAATTTGCCCCACGTAAGCAGTTTTGTCTAGGTGATACAGGAAGATACAGAATTGGCAGAATGGTGCTCTAAGAACTGTATCCATTCCTTATGTACAAACAGGGTTTATAGAAACACATCAGAAAGGTTCCTCTATCCATCCTTAGTTTACTATCTGGTACGACACTGAGCAGAAATTCCTTTAATAAGTTAAAAATGCAGAGAACACAAAATGCAGTACGCAGACTACTGCGTATCTCTTTCAACTACGCCTTTAGGTTTTTGCGCAATCTTCTCCATAAACTTTGCACTCACCCTACACCCACTGTTTCAGGCTTTTCCACTTTTTTCCCTTTTCACCATTCCAAATTCCTTTTTCCAGTTCCTTCTCAATTCTTGCTATTTAGCCTTGAAGGGACAATAAAGTCAGATTTAATAAAAGATCCTGATCCACTACCAAACACTGTTATAATCCTATATATTTACCTAATTTTTATTATTTCAGAAACAGTAGAAGACTAAATTCCTCCTTCATTATCACAGCAAATGACAAAGAGTTGTTTTTTTCCATCGGTTGCCTGTATTTTTTTTAACAGATTTACATCCATAGGATTTTGCTGACATTCAGAGCTGCAAACAGTATTGTGACCTCTTCCACATTCAATCACAGTCATAAGGCAGGTGCTAGTTTCAGATAAAATCCATATATCTAAAAGCAGCCTCATAAGTAGAAGACTCATATTTACCACTAGGCTCAGAATATTCTGTGTCCATCACCAGGCACCAGCTGTGGCAGCAAATGAGCTGCTCCAACCGAATCGTTTGGATGCAGTTTTACAACAAAAATACGTTTTAAAAACAGAAAACAAGCAGCCAACAGCAAGCTGAATAGTGGATGGAAAGCACTAGAAAGTGCATTCTGCAGCACACGCTGCTGCAAATCACAATAGGCTATTCTACTTGCTCCTCAGTGAGCGACCCAAAGTTAAAACAATCCAGAAACAATAAATATAATGTTGGTGACCTGGTCCATATTTATCAGAGATTTTAACTCAATTTATATGACACCATTTGGTGTCCAAAAGATCCTCTGAGACAAATTGCATCGACTCACTATTAAATATAAAACAGCATTCAAAGGCCCCAAAGTTTAAATCCTACTTCAATCAGTAAGCCAAAGGAATCGTTACTGCAGCAGATTTTGTTAAAAGACACAAATAAAAAATAGTTCTTTATCATCAAACGAATGCTTAGCAGAATGAAGCAGTGATACTACCAGCATTTGTACTATGTGGAAAACCGTGCAGATGGTTTATTCAATATCACTTTTTCTCCAACAGAAGAATCAATGTTGTCCATTTACATTAGAACAGCCAGACAAAATCGCTGTGTGGGATAATTTGCTGTAGCTAGAGAGAATTTGCAAGGAGGGCTTGAAAGTTTTCACAGCAACACACAGTGTCCTTGTGTGCATGAGGGATTAGAAACGAGGCACCTCCATCTCTCGCAGCCTTAAAGCAGGCCCATGGGGCACAGTCCCAAAGCCACACACCTCAAGCATAATCCAGGGTGAATCTAAAGCTTCCTTCTTGACCTTCCCCTGTGAGTTTTACTTTTTTACGCTCCTTCTCTTGACTGAACGCACTACAGCTCTTCTTCCACTCCTCCAACTCCCTCCACTGCAGTCAACAGACTGCAGTGCCAATGGGAGATCCCTTGTAGGACTGCAGTTTTTATGACTGCCTAAGATCCTCTGAAAGCTATGCACATTAAAAAATGAAAACATAAAAGACAGAATAGCAGTTTTCTGAAACTACTCTGTTTGACTCCAACAAGGGCACCTGGTCACACACAGGTAGACACAACACACAGGTATCACAGAGCCTTGCAGCCACTCATGGAGGCTCTGGAGAAAGCAGACTGCACTGGCTAATAACAGAGTGCTTCTGTGCTTGTTACCAAGCAAAGCTTTTCCAGAAGAGATGGAAAAACTCCATTGTGTGTCCAACTCTCACTCAAACCAGCTTAACTCAAGATCCATAAATACGTGGTAATGATACACACATTGAACAGCTGATGCCATGTATCCTTTACAAAGGAGAGAAGTCCTTTCACAGCTGCATGATACGGGCAAAATGAAAAAAAACTTATGAGATTCAGCTACAAAGATAATTAAAAAAAAAAAAAAAGTCTGCACTGGAGATCAGAAATCTTACTTAACAGTACATTATGAAAGGGAAATAGTTGAACACTGAACATGATGTTCCCTAGAAGGAGGCGGGAAAGCAACTTTGCTAACTTCGGGGACACAGAGTAGCAAAAAACTAATAAAATTAAAACTGCAAAAAAATTAAAGCCTGCAAACTCATCTAAATTTTGTCATATTTTATCCTTTGTTACTACAAACAAGGCAACTACTTACAAAGCAGAATGCTGCCACAGATCAAGAGATTCAGCAGAGAAGCGGCTTGAATGGCTCATTATTAAGTATCGTTAATATTTTCCACGTATGGAAGAGATCTTGCATGATATCATGAGAAAAGAAGCATTTCAGCAGTCTGAGTGACAATCAAAGCTGGCAATATTACTTTTATTGTCTCAAAAAAAAAAAAAAAAGTTGGAGAAAAATAAACAACGTGATACTGAGAACCATTCAGCATATTATCAACTGTGTCCATGGAGCTTGCTGGCCCATGACTGAGAGAAGAACAGGAGTCAATTGCTCATCCTCTACCTCATCCCAGGAAGAAAAGGAAAACGTGTCTAGATGTTCTGACCTGTCTGACATTGTAAACATTACACTGACTCTAATATACAATTGACCAGATGAAGGAGACCGCCAGCAAGAAGGTACATACCTCCACATCAGAAAGTACTTTAATGACAAAAAGTGACTATTTGAATTTCAATCAGAAAAACCTATTCCTCATTGCAACTTATTTATTGTCATGTAACACATACAGCATCTTTCCGTTCTTGAATTACAGGCATCACTTACACACCATAACACATTTCATTTGTAGCATTGCTTCCTGTTCCTGATAGGGAAAGGAAAATTCATGAGGCAAATATTTAGCTCCAGGCAACAGGCCAGTATAGCAACAGAAAGTTTTACACTTGTGCCAAGATTTCTTGGTTTCCTTTTAAAATGAAAATCGTGACAATTATCTTGATGCTTTCTGATGAATCAGATCTGTCTATAGGAAGAAAAGACTTCTTTTGTTTCCAACACACTATTTTACAAGCTTATTCTCTTTCCCTTTCTTAAAAAAAGCAGCTTATGTACCAACTTAAAAGCTAATGTGCTTGCATGAAAACATTTGTAACCAGTCAAGTCACAGGGAATTTCAGTCAGAAAACCCGAAATGCCAATTGAAAGAGAGAGAATTTCACCAAGGGGATGGATTTAGAGACACTTTTCAAAAAATACAGTTAGTGTCTGCTTTATTTAATGTCTTCCAATCCACACGATGCATCTGATGGCCTTGTAGAGCTCATACTTGATAACGTCAGCATTTAAAAAAGCCCACAAAACTATCTCATCCAAATTAAAACTTCAATTTAACTTGAAAAAGAAACAAAAACAAGTTATGCACATGCCATGCCTATACTGCTTATCACCTCTCTTCTAAATTTACCTCTGTTTATGAACTAAGCAACAGTTTAAAAACAGCAAAGGCCATTCGAGCTTGCAAAAAGTACCAGTTCATCTTCAAAAGCCTTTTTAAAGCTAAAATTACTATGTGATTTTTCAGTTTGCAAGGACTCAAGAAACTTCAGCATTCCTAACGCACGCTGGTTCCCCTTGCTTTGTGGCTCTGCCTCAACCACCTGCCCCCACTGATGCAGCTGAACCCAAGAGCTCTGCAGATACAGAAGTCCACAGCAGAAAGTAGCATCTAAATTCAGGCATGAATCCACCATTTTCTGGACTCCTGCCTCTCCCTCCCCCCTGCTGTGCACTTTCTGCTCCCTAGTCCTCACAATCCACCATCTGCAAACTCTTGTTCAACATAACATCATGCACAAACCCCATAATGCACAAACCTCAGTCCCTTAGGCAATCCAAATTGCCACTGTGAATAACCAAAATTCATGACTGCTCGTCTGTGAGCCAAAACACAGGTGAGCAAATAAGTACAGAAACTTGACAGTAAGCAGGGAAACCCTCACTGTCAAGTGGCAGCTTCTTAGCTTTCAAGTCCACCTCTCGGCTGCAGACACATTCCTCCACCACCCTTTGCTTACAGTTATCACACAGAAACGTTATTTTCAGCATAGGAGGAAAATCTCTGAAACCAGATATTCCACAGCTCTTCAACGCATGCTTCACAGTTTGCATCCACACAGGACAGAACCCAGTTCCCTGAAGAAGCATTTCAAGTCCATTTCCAAAAGAACTGGACATTACAGGACGAATGGGGCCCTGGGCAGCCTGGTCTAGTATTAAATGTGGGGGTTGGCAGCCCTGTCTGCGGTGGGGGGGTTGGAGCTTGATGATCCTTGAGGTCCCTTCCAACCCAAGCCATTCTATGATTCTATGCTCAGCTCCTTCTCGCAACGGACACCAAGACACAGCACAACTGTAGAATTCTGAGTCCCATTTTCAAAACACTGTGAAGCATAACACTCATTGGAAAAAAGAGAAACAATCTGGTTGCTAAAACCAAAAGTTTACATATTATGATTAAATCAGAATACTTTTTCTCTTTCATCCAAAATGCTACATTTTTCAGAAGTTTCCGCCATCTACACACAAAGAACTACACTCTACAAATGAGTGGTAAATTTATTTAACTGCTGTCTTGTATATATATCCATGGCAGAAAGTCAAGAGATGTAAAACTAGAGCACAAAACCAGGACTCGTGGCACTGGCTTCTGTATTATTCTCTGTCATTCACTTTCCAAGACGTCCAAACTGCAATGTCTTGCCCTTAATAATACTGCTCATCTATACAAAAAACATGGTTCACATGATCCCAAACTTGAAATACTTGAAGCAATTACAACAGCAGGTAATTTAAACTGTTATTTTTTCTATGCATCTGGTATTAGTCTAATCACTGCAAAAATATCCAGTAACTAGATTCCTTTTCATCTGAAAAGTTTTAATGGACTGTAAATGATGAACCTGAATTCTAGAAAAGAAAATTTCTAATCATTTTGGATTTCCTTGGGGAGAGCTGATCTTAAATCAGTTTTGCCCAACCAGAGCTTCTGACTTGAAAGAAGAATCCTTGTGTTCGGAGCACACCCTGCAGATATCTGTTGTGGTAAAAACCACTGCTCTCCCACAGAGCATGCTCCATCTGAAGCTGGACAAGGTTGATGCCCAAAACCAAACTACCAGGAATTGTACACAGGGAAGAACATAAAAGAAAAGAGGAAAAAAAAAAACAGAATATAGTCTATTATTACTGCTGCAGCATTATATTATTTGTGGCTGCGTTCTATTTCTGTTAGCTTTTAAGCGGACTCATGTTAAACAGTTAAGTATAATTTCTATTCTTAACCTCCCCTGAGATTGCCCATTGCAATTTTCTGGAGTTTGTGCATTTCACACAGCAACCGAAAGCGAAGAAAAGCCCCTTCAGCAAAGATGAGCTGCATGAGACTTTCACTGACAATGTACTGCAGAGGGCAGGGATTTTCTTTTCTCTTTTGGTTTTAATCATATTCATTATTTTGTAGAAAAGATTCAACCTACAGTAAGAATATGTAAATGTCTGAAAAAAATCATTATTCCTCTCCAAACACACAGCAACAATTACTGGGAAAGGGCAATAAGCAAGGTTGGGCATGCTAAAATAATCATAATTATATTTCAGTCTTGGGAAGTTAGTCCTTGAGGAGGATAGGAAGCAAAGTTTTCATTGTGAATGGGCTATATTTCAGCTTTACACTCTGCTGCAAGATCTTACGCAACCTCAGGCACAACAATGAACTGAGAGGGCAGCGCAGAAAACCTCTGCTAACAGGAGACACATCCTCCCGCACAGCAGAACGTTTGCTTTTTTTTCAATACCACAAAACCCAAAGTCCAAACCAGAAATCTCTGACATAGTCTGCAAGTATCAGATTTGGTACTGAGGACAGTCATTCCCACGCATAACATAATAGTTGACACACCAGCACCATCTCAACCAGGCTCTAAGCCTCTGTCAGCCTCTCTAATTCCATTTCTTGACAGTTTTTGTGCTCGTTTGTTTAAAATCAAACCAAACAACACTCTCCTCTTCCTTCTCTCCCTCTTGCCACTCTCACTGGGATCCTTCTTTCATCCCTCAGCTGCAGTCGCCTTCCAGCACTCCCTGGCAACCCAGTGCCAGCTGCCCCAACTATTATTTACTGCTATCTCTGCTTGCAGCTGGATTTCTCCTTCCCTCCAGGCTTCCTGCAGCTCCATAGAGCCCCTTGCCCACACCTCCCCATGGCTCCCCAGACTGCCTTCACAGTTTACAGTGAACAAGCAGCTCAGGATGCAAGGATCAAAGCATGACATAGGCTTCTGGTTTATTTACTATTGCTTTTGCAGCACCGTATTTAAAAACCCAAATTTGGGGCATGGTGGGGAATACAGTGGCAAGAGAAGCAGCTGAAGGCCACATGTTGAGCTGAATTCAGCATTACAGACAAAAAGGGTGGGCCTCAACATTGCCCAATGGCCCTGCTCTGTGACTTAACTCATGCTCTCAGTCAGCCAAAGCTTTCAGCTGGATCAGAAAACTTGGAGTTGCAGCACTGACTTTGGAGGGATTATTAATGGTAATAAGGCTAAAATAGGAAATTGAGAGAGGCCTTGATTTCAACAGGAAGGGCTGAAGAAACGTGCTCTTCACTGAATCGTTCAATGCTTCCTATTAGCTCACTAGAATTAGATTTCCTAGTGAATATGAGGATACAGGGAGCGTTTTCCCTGCTTCTGTGGGTGATTAATGGTAGACCTTGTCAGCCTACTCCAGTGCTTATTCAACTAGACAACAATCTGCATAGCAAGTTTAAAGTACAAGAGTGACATGCTTCTTCCCTGCTCACAGAATGTCCCCACTTTTACTTTAGATGTACCCAGAAAGCTACAGAGGATGAAAAGCCTGAACTCTAAAACCAGAGCTCTCAGCATTTTGGTTTTGCATTTAATATAAATGCAGAAAAGCCAAAATATTGCTATCACTGCAGAACCTGTAACATCTTTAATTGTGTAGAAGGAGCCATGGGTAACCAGCCATGTATTTCACAAAAGCCAAGGCTCCGAGACCTTACAGTGGCCTTCCAGTACATAAAGGGGGCCTACAGGAAAGCAGGGGAGGGACTTATTATAAGGGCATGTAGCAGCAGGACAAAGGGAAATGGCTTTAAACTGGAAGAGGATAAATTTAGACTAGATATTAGGAAGAAATTCTTTACTGTGAAAGTGATGAGACAATGGGACAGGTTGCCCAGAGAGGTTGTGGATGCCACCTCCCTGGAAGTGTTCAAGGCCAGGCTGGGTGGGGCTGTGAGCAACCTGGTCTAGAGGGAGGTGTCCCTGCCTATAGCAGGGGGGTTGGAACTAGATGACCTTAAAAGTCCCTTCCAACTCAAATCATTCTATGATTCTATGACATCAACTGCTTGACCAGCCCTCAAGCATTGGAACATTAGTTTGTAACCAATACAAATCATAAAGGATGAAAAACACTTTAATGTTAGCTAGACAGTCCTCAGAACTTTTGGAAAGGTGATATTCGATTAGTCTGCTCACTAGTACTGCGACTAGAATTACAGACTGGCTAGTTATAGTAAATTCACACTTACTCAACAAAAGCAAAAAGATTTACTGGACACTGATGATGCGGGTACCAAAGATGTCCACACCATGCTAAAACTCCAGAAATCCTGGTTCAGACTACATTACTGACAGACTACAATTTGAGTGCTTGGGATCAATGCTACATATGGCCAAGCATTAGGGAGAAGGAAAAGAACGACTGAATTTTATGTATCTTCTTCCAATGAAGTTTTCTATTAGTGACTCTGTAAACAAAGTAAGCACTTACCACAGTGATTGGATTGTGTTTTGGGACTGGTTTTGAGAAATGCCTTCTTCATGTGTTTAGACAAAGTACCAAAAGATGATCATAAACCAAAACACCCTGGATAGGTAACCCCCAGAGTGTCACTGGGTTGGCAATCTTAGGAAAGTTCATCAAACTTTTTAAGGCTAGCCTGCAAAATGGACACATCCATAGAAGTAGAACCAGATAAAAAAACATCATCACCACTAATGAGAAGTAATTAAGCAGTAATTCTTGGGCATTAAATAGCTACCCACCATAAACAATATGCCTGCTCATACCAAGCACATCTATTACGTATCATACGGCACTGAGATCTCATTTGTGTAAGGAGCTGTGCTTACAAGCACCATACAGGGAATGCCTGCTGAACAATAACAAATTCCCACCTCCGGGGGAATTTCAAAATCAGGCACCAAAAAAACAACAAAGGAGATTTTAAGGGGCGTGCTTGTTACAACCAGAACGTTTCCAGAACAGAAGCGCTTTTTAGGAAGCATCAATACTAAAGGGAAATATATATAAGAAGTGAAAACAGGATAACAATGTGCAAGGGGGAAAAAAACATCAAGCAGGAACAGGAAACTTCATCTTAATGCAAAAGGAGAGAAGAAACCAATGACTGCAAGAAGAGCTCAGCAGGGCTAGGCAGGAAGGAGCAGCCCTCCCACCCCAGCTCCAGGGAAGCAGGATTCCAGGGCATCCTAAAAGCTCTGAGTTTCCAGAAAAATGAAAGAGAACAACAACAACAACAACAAGACAAGTTCTGACCTGCTTGTTTGGACATGAGCACTAGTTTCTAGTTGCATGACGTGCACCATGTGTGAACAACCTTTTAAAAAACCCTTTCCCATACCTATGAAAGCAGCTGCAAACAGGAAGGGGTAACATCCTGTCTCCTACATATTTAGTATCTGGGAGGCATTTGTGCTGCTATGCTCTGAACTCCAAAGCAGTTGCTTTCTGCCCCTGCAACATTAAGTCACAGACTGTTGTAACAGGCTCTGGAGTTCAGTGACTCAAGTTTTTCAAGACATTGGGCATTTTTAATCATTGAGTTGCAGGGCAGACTAACACTGAGCAAAACTGGTTTAATTTGCATTTAATAGCAGCAGTAGATCAAGCTGCACAGGTCTGGCATCAATTTCAATAGGTGAAACTAATGAATACGCAAGGTGTGTGAGAGAAACAGGATTTTCAGCTGAGAGAAAATTCCAGCCCATACAGACAAAGAGATGGCAAGGGAGGGGAGGTGTACTCTAGAGAAATACAAGTAGTAAAGCTTTCCACTTTGACATGCCAAAAATGCTTGGCTATCTAGGTGAAGGAATTAGACTTCTAAGCTACATGGAACTGAGAACTCAGAACGGGAAACACAGGACTTTCTATTAGTAATTTTTGGTATTATTATTATTAAAGACGTGGGAAAAAGAAAAAAAGAAAAAAAAAACACTGGACAAAAGGAGAAAAAACCCTGGAGACTAAGTCTCTTATTAATCCAGATCAATCAAGTGTCCTATCTCCAGGGCTACTATGCCTTGGAGGCTTCTTTCCTGTTCTTATATTTTCTGGTCCCAAGAACCTGAGCTTCGAAAGGAGAGACAGAAAGAGCTGCTATTTCACACCAGCCCAGTGCCTGAAGCTTATGCACACAGATAAGCTTCAGTCTGAAGAGATCACTCAATGAAAAGTCTTGATAGTTGTCCTTAAAGAATTAAAACATCCAGGAGGAAGGCATAAGCTGAGTTCAGGCATTCAGGTTTAGCTTGCAAGGTAAGTTGGACGTCAAGTTCAAACTCCATGTCTTAGCATCCTCCCAAGGACATGGCTGTGCATGCACAGCTTTGTAGTAAGCAGTGGCAGATGAAGAGCTCCTACAAGGCTCTTTTCACAGTCATCTCAGCTTGGCTCACTTCCGTAAGCTGGCACAGTGGAGAGAGGGCAGAAGCCATGAAGGAGAGCTGCTACCTCCCTGACACACACCATGTTAAGCTCTTCTGGCATATTACATATGCTTAGACAGGCTATGCCATGTTATAACTTACGCACTCCAAAGATTGAAACTGACTGAAAAGACACGGAAGAGGCTTGAAACAAAAATCAGCATAGATTAAAGCACACTGCAGTTTTATGCAGAGCAGCACTCCAACAGAAAGGCACACACACGGTGCATGACTGTTCCTTTTGCATCAGATTAGGCAAAGAAGACCTGCTCATATAGTACCGTGAAACAACTATTCTGTTTGGGAACAAGCAACAACCATTCTATTTTAGGTGAAAACAGTAAGCACTGAAGTACAAGACCCTCTCACTATGATAGCACAAATTCTGTTTATTGTTGCTATAAAAATCTCAGCTCAAGCTCATCACTGTGTTAGATCCTTGCAGGCAGCTGCTGACTCCAGCAGTGACAACTCTCAAGCTTGTCCCAGGGAGCAGTCAGTGCCACTTCCCCCTGCCTTGGTTCAACGCAGCTCCAATCTCAGTGCTCCCTGTGCCACTGTGCTTTAGAAATCAAAATCCATCAAAAGAAAAGCATGATAAGAATCACATCTGGAAAACAAAAAAGCAACAACAAAAGAAATACAACATCACAAGCTAAGGGAAAACAAACAGAAAAAAAAAACCAAGAATTTTCAAAGCTTTCTACTGATACATGCAGAAGCTGAATGCAATCAAAGCACCTGCAAGCAGCAGGCACACTTCATTTAACAGGTGATGAAGGGACTTTGTATTATTTGTATGAAGGCACAAGGCCTCCGCGGCAGCATAGAAACCAGAAATGCAACATTTGTTATCAATTCTGTGCTCTAAACTGATACTTCACTGTTTTTCTCCCTCATATATTTTTCCTACTGCTTTATTTTTAAACAAGGTATAATGACTAACAGATGGTATGGCAGCGCAGCCCTCAATGAATGGGTAATTAGCAGATGCAAGTTCAGCGGTCAGTCCCAGTTCGTTAGAGGAGCTGGACACTGCCCAGTTTTGCAAGGGGGGAGATGCACAGAACTGAAGAATTCCACTTACATTACTAACTTTGCTAAAAGCTTAAGAATATTCACTATACTTCATAAAGCTGATATGGACCATTGAGATACACAGACCAGTTCATTACGGTTTGTTTGTAAGTACTTGTAGCTTTTCTATTTTAAATACAGCTTGTGAGTAAATGACTTCTGAAGCTCTGCTGATCTTCAGATTTATTTCCTCCAGCTTAAACAAATGCACAGCTTTACATGCCGAATGCGGAGGAACTGCCACGTATGAGCGAACATTACATATGGCTTCGAATTACCCCAGCTCACTGTACTTGCTGCTCCCACTGCTCGATAGCTGTCACACTTTTTGTTGCTAAACTCAGTAATATGTCAACTGGGGCATGGTTGCCATTTCCGCTTTAGGGTTTGGTTGTTGAAAGAAAAAGGTAACAACCATAAAAACAAGCAACCAATACATAAAGGACAAACTTGGCTAGCCTTCAGAATAATTCAACTGAACTTCAATTACTGCAAGAATAAGTACCTCAAGAGATTACAATGAGTGTAGTTCCAGGCATGTAAATTAGAGAAAGACTGCTATGGCTGAAAACACCACCCTTGTCACAAAGACAAGGTGCAGAGATGACATTCAGTGTTTCAAAAGAATAAAAAAAAAACATTACTTAGGAGAATTAAATTACCCAGAACCAATCTCAGCTGGCAATGTTGTAAACGGCTCCATACAAGAGATCAGGCCACACATGCTGATACGTAGCAGAGGGGTGGAAGGAGGTTACTGAAACATAACCTGTAATTTCTGTATTACTTTCGAGCTAAAAATAATGTTTTAAAATATTTTATACTGGGCGAAGCAGGAGCTAGGACAGAGCACAGGGTACTTTATTTTAAGGACTGAGAGATCAGGAGATTGAACCAGAAAACTATAGGCCACTCACCCTCACCTCTGCCCCTGGGGAAGTGATGGAACAGCTTATTCTGAATGTCATCTCCAAGCAAGTGGAAGAAAATGAGTTTATCAGGAGCAGTCAACCTGGATTCAACAAGGTGAAATTATGCTTGACCAGTATATTAGCTTTCTTTGAGGTCACGACCGTCTGGGTAGATGAGGAGGAGTGCAGTGGATGTTGTGTACCTTGACTTCAGCATGGACTGAAGTCCTTAGACACTGTCTCCTATAACATCCTTGTAATGAAGCTTAGGAAGCGTCGGACAGATGAGTGAACAGTGAGGTGGACTGAGAGCTGGCTGACAGGCAGAGCTCAGAGGGTTGTCATCAGTGGCACAGGATCTAGTTGGAGGCCTGTAGCTAGCTAGCAGTGATCCCCAGAGGTTGGAACTTCTTTACTGTGAAGGTGACAGAGCTCTGGAACAGGCTGCCCACAGAGGTTGTAGAGTCTCCTTCTCTGGAAATATTCAGAACCTACCTGGACGCTTTCCTATGCAATCTACTGTAGGGAACCCGCTTTAGCAGGGGGTCGGACTCAATGATCTCTAGAGGTCCCTTCCAATACCTATGATGCTGTGATGTTTTGTTTTTTTTTAAAGAAACCCTAAAAACATCACCACTGTAGATCTGAGCTCAAGACAATGAATGGCTATCTAATGGTACTTGGGAAAAAAAAAAAAAAAAAAAAAAAAAACTATTTTAATCTTAATGTATCTTTAAAAATGGAATCTTTTTCAGCAGTGTTCTATTAAGCCATAAGCTGAACAAAAATCCTGAAAATAAACTCATGCCATTAACCACTCCATGGAGTTAACAATATAGGTCAGGACAAATTCAAAGCTATTTATTAAAGAAAATATGAGGCCTTACATTTAAACAGTATTTACTATATACTTTGGGAGTGGTTACATAAACTACATACGAACTTATACCAAAATAACAAAATCTGTTTTAATTTCACACTTTGTGCTAGTTCTCAGCAAGTCTGCAATGTGCATATTTATTTTGGAATAGGATACTTTTTCAGAATGTTGCCACTGGCTTTGAGGAGGTGGAGAAAGGTAGTGCCAACACCATAAGGTCATAAAGCAATGGAGATCTGGCCAAGAGAGTACCAGAGCTGGCTCTCATTCAGTGCTTTTCTCTCAAGTGCCACCGTAACCTGGGGCTGCTCTAACTCACATTAACTGGCAACAGTTCTAAATGGCAGCATTTGGCAGCACTTCCTCAAATTGTTCAGCACATTTGCTCAACAGGAGCTGCCAGGTGCCCCACGCTTGTACTTAGCCGCTTCCGTGCCAGCCAGTGATTTTGCCTATTTTGTTGAAGCAAGATAGCATTTCATTTTGCCATTTCCTCTTGATTTGATATGCGCACACCAAGCCAAAATGGCAAAAAGGAAGTAACTTCTTAAATGAATGAAAGTGTGGACTAAAGTATCTTTCCTCAGAACAAAAAATAAATCCATTTGATTTTTAGATCTTTATAAACTCCAATTCTGTAAGACATTTGCTTCCCCTGTTAGATATTGAGACACAACCTGATATCCACACCTCAAGCCAACTTGAGGTGGCTGGAGCCACCACTATTTCATCGCTTCAAATATGGCGAATTCTCCTTGCTTCTCATTACTCTTCCACATATCTAATCATCAGGTTTGGATATGGACCAAGTACAGATCAAGTAAGCCACTATTACAGTGAGAAGCTACTGGCCACCAGCTGAAGCACTGCAGAAGATCAGTCTTTCCCTGCAACAGAAAGGGCAGTGCAGCCTTGCATGACTGTCTCTGGATGCGGAGATCCAAAATACAACAAAAATGCTGCACTGCATTCTTACATTAGCAAAAGTTCTTATTGTTTCTAATTATGCAAGCCCGATTACTACAGCATCCCAGTGTCTCAAGGTCTGGAAATAATTCCTGCCCCAGCAAAATCTCCTGCTATGGGAGCAGGACAGCCTACACTGCCAGGCAGAACACCATGTCAGCAAGTGAGTCACCTGCGCTCAGCACTGCTCATCTCAGTCACAGTAGGTCTGATTTTATTTTTATTCACACCAACACTCACCACTTCTTAGCATCAGAGAAGATATCAGTCTGCAACTGCAGCAGGAGTGGTCCCGCCCATGGCCCACCCATTGCTTTCTGGTACCTGCAGCTGGACACAGGCCATCAAAACCTGAAAGCCACTAATGCCATGTAAACAGGGCAGAAAACATGACTGGCGTGGTACCAGCCAAGCTGTTGACCAATGAGTGATGGACAAACAGAGCTCAACAGAATAGAACACAACCATGGCAGTGCACACAGTGTGGGGCAATATCGGCACACCAGTGGCCTCACCATTCAAAGCTTTTTCTGAGGCAGCAAGGAGGATGAACAACACAGGCAAGATAAGAACAGGCTGTATGCCTATCTGGATTGGAGATCTCACTTGTGCATGCATTCAGGTATGTTTTCTTTTACCACAACAAATGTTTTACTCTATTTCCTTTCCACCTAACCACTGAAACTGTTGATTTTACTCATCTCCCGCACCCGGCAGGCACACGACGCAAGGTCTCCTGGGTCAACTCCAGCCCCAGTGCTGCAGGACAAGAAGCAACCTGCTCTACCTGCAGCCATCTAGGGAAGCCTACACAGCTGCAACCTCCATTTTCAGTCAAAACTAAATAAAATCCCAACTTTCCTGATGCTTTTAGGACCTTGTTATTAGTACAGGTGCCGTAAACTTTCAAATTTCACTTCCAGTTTTCTGAACATAACTGAAAATTTTTCCATGGTCAGATCAGAGATACTATCCTCAATGTTCTTTCTTTAAGTGTTTGTTCATTTCCAATTTCTGGGCTGCAAGTGAAAGCAGTGCAAAATTTAGGACCAGTGTAACCAAGAAAAAAAGTGTTAATCATCCTGCTGTTAAAAAATAAAAAATAATGAATCCCACGCTGAGGTACTAAGAAATAGTACCCTATCATAAAATCTGACGTGTTTTATAGCATATTTTCACATGCAGCAGTTAGAATGAGGCACACACCTTCCCATTTGTTATTTTTTACTTCTCAGCCTTAATCTAATTTCCTTGAATACGTTCAACTTTTACTCTGCCAGAAGCGTGAGGAACAATTTATAGGAAAACCTCAAAGTTTTAAATCAGTGGGAGTTAAACTCAAGGTCTCAAAAAATTCTGGACCCTATCTTTACCTTAGGAGCTATGTAAAATATTTTTCCCATTAGCGCTTTCCACATATAAAATTTCAAAAGCCACTGCAGACACTTAATGTCTACCATTCGCAAACTTTTTACTAGGAATTCTTCAGAGATTCATATTGTATAACTTAGCAGGGGTGAGTATTTGAGAGCTATTAATCATTTGCGATATCATATATACATCTTTTGTGAAATTTACTTAGCTGAAGTCAAAAAGCATTTGACTCTCCCCGAAGAAATTCCCAGACACCCAGACCGAAACTACTTCATGAGGTATGTGTACATTATAATCCTTAACCAATTCCCGTGGTAAAAACATCCTCTAACTTGTTTGCAAAGGGGTGTTAGAATTAATCAAAATGGGGATTTTTGAGGAAGGCTTTTGAGGACTGTTGAAGCAGAAGGAAAGATTTCAGCACAGGAATTAATCAACAGACTGGTGAGGGGACTGCCAGCACAAGCTGGATTTGAAGGAGCAAACATTAATCACATTGCTGCAGAAAGTGTCTTTGGGCACATGCATAGCTGAGCAGGCAAACAGGTAACTCACGACAGCTTTGAACCAATCCAGTATTGATCAACTGAGAAGTTACTGCTGTGGTGAACTTCTTCAGTGCACCAAAATGAGATGTTATAATCATCATAAAAATATTAATTTCACATAACGCTGGGATGAAATTCTATGAAAAACAATGCCTTGTATTTAAAAATGTATGGAATATACAGAAAATAATGTAATTACTTTCATTTTCCATTATTAGTCCTCAAAAGCAGTGCAAAAAGTCTGCAAAATACAAGGCATTCAGAGAGAGGTTGAGGAGTCTCCTCCTTGGAGATCTTCAGAAGCTGCCTGGACATGGTGCTGGGCACGCTGCTCTGGGAGGCCCTTTTGAGCAAGGCTGCCAACCTCAACCACTCTGTGATCATGAGATCCCTAACCCTTCCTCCTCAGATCTAGTGGATAAATTTGGCCACTGATGTGTTGAGCATGAAAGCCAAACTGATTAAAGCCTTTCTGAATTCTCATTGTCTTAAATGAAATGACTAAACTTCCATTTTACAAAGTTATTTTGACATCTATGAATAAAAATGTCTTTTAGCAACAGCCACACCATGAGCTACCCTGTAGCTCACTGAAACATCAGCCTTCAAAGAAAGGATGTCACTCTTCCACTTAAGGACTGGGAGAGGGAAGCATTTTCATACAGATGTTTCCCAGTTCTTTGCGCATCAGTCCATTCTTACACACCCACAGAATCAGTAAGACTAAATCCAATTTCCAAACTCAGGATTTGTCTCTTCAAGACATGGAAGACCCTAGCCTTCAGGCAAGTCTTAAATCAGAATATTAGAGGAGATCCTGCAAGCTTACAATACAAGAGTGCTGGTCGTTATTAGATGTTTCATGGGGATGCTGGCAACCGTGAGCACTCTAGTATCAGTAGTATTCATAGGATTTCACTCACAGCGTTTTAACTTTTGTGGATTTTTCACTTTTTTTCTCCCTAAAATTCCCTCCAGCAAAACAAAACGAACGGCACCTTTTCCCCTCCCATACCTCTGGGTTTATACATACAAAAACTGCACTGACAACAGTAAGATGACACACGTGTTAGTCTAACTTAGCTGCAGGATGGCTGCAAAGGACAGAACCTCATTAATTGGACATCACTGATGTCCACCTCCCAAAATAATCTTTTTTCTTTCCTTTTCAATTTGTGCCTTCTGCTCTAGCCACTTTATTTTCTCCATCCATGTACACACACGCACAAAAGTAATAATAATTAAATGCAAAGGAAACATCAACTAATTACAGCAGCACGGGCAGCCACAACCCCTCACTTTCTGAGCTCAGGACACCCCAGACTGCTGGCAGAAGTCCACACCATTTTTTCCACTGCTGATGATTCCCTCTCCTCCCAGACTAACCCCTTTTCTGTTTTTACAACATTTCAGTGAAGAAAAATGATGGGTAATCTGAGCAATTTTGCTGAAACACGAACCTGTTATAACTAGAACTACTGAATTAAATGTGGAAAAACTGGAAAGAGATAGGGCGAAAAAAGATCTTTTTATTGTAGGTTTTTTTGTTCTGTTTTGTTTTTAATGTACCACAACCCACACACAAAGTGTTTGCAGGGAGAAGGTAAAAGCAATATAAAGGGAATATAAAAACATTTTGCATGCCATAGACAGACAAGATGTTAATCTAAAACAACTATTGCATTAGGAAACTTTGGAGGAAATAATCACCTTCCCCCACAAAAAAAATAAAAAGGTTACCTACGTTCCCTTCACCTCCTTTTTCTCCCCATCTCTCTTACCTCTTCACTATTTATTACAGACACTCACAAAATGCAAACCTCAGCATTTTTAACTCCTCCTGAAGCAAGCAGGATTTTGAATATGAAGACAGGGCTCCAATCTAACCAGGGACTGAGCTCCAAGGATGTGAACATGGGGGAGGAGAACTTCACTGTCACAACCCATCCATTAGCCACTTAGATATAGCTCTTCATTCCAAGTTAATACTTAGCAACTCAAGGCCAAAACCAATGGAAAATGTAAATCATAAGTCAAAGCAGGCTTTCACCCCTGTGTCTTCCTGACCTTAAATACAAACAAGAAGCACACAAAATAAGATTTTTTGCTACACCATCTCTTTATATAAAAAGATGTGTATCAAGGAATATTATCAACTTTAAAATGACCGCAGATTGAGGTCTTGATTTAATGATCCAATCAGAAAAATGAAATGAGAATGTATGAATTTAGGATACAGTGCCTTTATTTATAGTTGGCTTCCTTATAGTTTGGACAATTAAAGTCAAATAGTTGTTTTGTTGTTCTATTTTGTTTGTGTTTTGCTTTCTCCACAGAGTCTCAATGTTTGATTGAAAACACCACAGCGAATACTAGCTGGTTTTTAAAAAATCTTTTCCTCCACGGTAAAAACAAAGGAGCACCTCTCAATTAGCCTTTGGATTTAAGGAACCCTAGGTCAGATGCAGGTGGCCTTGGTAAAGAAGGAAAACCAGTAACTATTACGAATAAAAGCAAGGTTTTCACAGCAGCAGAGAAAACAGGATGTATTCCAAAGGCTATAACTATTCTCCTTAGACACAAAATAAGGAAAAAGGAAAAAGAAAAAAAAGAAAAAAAGATTCCTTATGCTCCAATATTTACAGCCAGACTTCTCAGTGAACCCCATTTTTGCAAGACTTTACAGCAGAAAGCAGCTGAGGTGCCAAATACCTGAAATTACAAGCTTATCCAATGCATATTTCCCAGAGGTGCTATAACAAAAATCAAGTTAAATGTACAATACAAAAAGAGTGTAGGAAAAGAGAACTCTGATGCAAAAGTGTGATGTAGTATTTAAGTCCCCTAAGTTTAGGATGATCTGGTAGTCTTTTGAATTGGAATCTCCAATTTAAAGCTTTATTCCAAGAACTTACATATAACATCTTTCATATGGCAGAAGTACTGCCAAGATTTTTAAATACAGCTTTATCAGATGCCAGTTTGGCTTCCTTCACGTGAATACTTTAACTAGAGCTTATATACTTTCATTGAGACGGAAAAAAAAGGCATAGTAATAGCTTACTGTCCATGTGTGTAAGTAACATTTTATGTAAGATATCCTGCAGTCTGACATATATATATAAAAAGCTATTTTTTTTCCTGCAACAGCTTTTATTTAGCACTTAAATCACAGATTTCATTTAAAGTACCATCAAGTGGATAAAATCCTGCCAATTAACTCAGTCTAAAAGGGTGCTTAGTTAGAGGAAGGATAGGAAAATGCATCAATTAACAGCAACTAAGGCTACTGAGGGACTACTTTATTCAACCAGCTGCTGTTGTGGATGATGAAAAAGGTGTTTCCTGTAATTCTCAATGGGGTTCTCTTGCTTGTCCCCAGCAAGATGAAGAACAGAACTATATGGTATCCTTTCTAACCTACTTAATAAAGCTCCTGGTGACAAGCAAAAAAAAGAAGGTATTGTTTTAATGTAACCTAGATCCTAGAGAGTTTCCAAAAACCTAGCCAAGAATCTTTGTCAGAATTTCAAAAAGGAAGCTGGTACTGAAATTCTTGGGCATGCATAAGGGTTGTTCAGGACTCCTCCTGCAAACACTGAATGCTTTCCGCTCTGAAAGAGATATTGCTAACAGCATCTTTAAGGTGAGACACTGGAAACAGCCTCCACTGTATCCACTGTTGGTAGTTTCCATCTTTCGGATCTCACTAAGTTTATTCTCTTGTCCTCCAACAGAAGCAGCAAGCACTTTTCCTGAGACTATTAAAGTTATCCCACAGGCCAACCTTCCAGTAAGGAAGAGTATACTAGCAGTCCTGCTTATAATGCTTTGACAAGAGATAATCGGAACAAACCGAAATACAAGACATTCCACTTAAACATAAGAAAGAACTGTAACTGTGAGGGTGGTCAGATGCTGGCACAGGCTGCAGAGATTGGTTACGTACACCTCACCTAGAAGATTTTCACAACCCAACTGGACACAGCTCTCAACATTGAGCTCTGAGCCTACTGTGAGCAGGGGGTAAGACTAGATGATATCCAGAGCTGCCTTCCCATTTCTGGAGAAATATTCATATTTTATTTTTATAAGCTGCTACCAATAACCTAAATTAGAAATATGTTATGTGTATAGTGTGGCAAAACTGGTGACAAAACCAATTAAGCACAAACACGCCAAGCTGACAAGTTCAAATGAAGAAATGCTTTTTACCATTGTGATCTAACTCATTTTTCTACCAGTTGTACTGCATAATGTATTTCAATTATCTCAGTATTTGATGTGTTAACCTGCAGTACATTATACAGAAAGCTGAATTACGTACTCTTCATTCTGCTGTTGAGAAATCTGAATTACGTACTCTTCATCCTGCTGTTGAGAAGCTGTATCTATTTCCAGACTGTTTCACAGCTTGCCAGCAAGGTTACTAACAGTAACAAAATGGCTAGTAAGGAAAAATGTACTGTATTGTGTGTGTTGGGAAAAGGGAAGGGAGAGGAGAACATGCTCTCTTGGAGCAGTGGGGCCAGAACAACGTGTCTCAAAGCACACTCTCGCCCATCCCGCACACCATGCTCTACAGAGGGGACACTGCAAACTGCAGAATTGGAGCCAGCCCCAGCAGTGAGTGGGAGCAAGCAAGATAACGAGTACTGCAGATGCCTTTGGTCTTCGTTTCCATCAAGCAAATGCAACGTCTCTGTAACAGATTCAGAACAGAGGCTTTTGTAACGTGACAAACTAAAGAAACACCAAGAGCTCCACGTGTTTGTGGTATTCGCCTCAGGCAGACACTCAGTGGATTTCTAATTACCTGCTCTTCCTCTAGACCTCAAGAAGGCCCATAACTATCATGAAATGTTGGTTTCTTCAACACAAATCTTTTCAAACCACACAACTAAAATGCCATCTTCTAGCTCGCTTTGTATGTGTTAAGACTAGACTTTCCTGGGGCAACTAGCATTGTGCCCACAGCTAAATCTGTGTTGTGGCTGTACTACATAAACTCTTTTTAATGTTTTAAGGAAATCTGCGATCATAAGGAGGCCAAGGCTATGGCTTCACTACCTCTCAGGATGAGCACAGCACCCATCCTCCTCATGTGGGGCCTTCCTGCTGAGCTAAGCCCTGTCTCACCACAGCCTGCCACCAGGACAAGGCAGGGCAAGAGACCTACTTCATGCTCACCTCATCTCTTCAGCTCCTACTTTCTCTGGCTGTGTAAATGATTATCAATTACTACCCTGCACACTATGTATTATAATCATTATATAATCATAACTGCGACCATAATTTCAAGATCAGCTGCAATAATCTATTTACCTTAACCACCATTGGCGGATGCCTCCCTGTGACAAGGTAAATCTTATACAATGCCAGGGGGGATTTTGGTGAGCATGGAGGCAGAGCCGCAGCAGCATACCTTAAACCTCCAGGGCGAGCGAGCTTAGCAAGTGCCTTCTCATATTAAAAATGCAAAGTTCCCAGGAGATGTATGCTACATAGTATCTTTCCAATAGTACCAATCAAATAGTATCAAATAGACTATAACCATATAGGTAGGACTCTCCAAAAGAAATGCCTCCTAGTTGTTTCCATGGAAACTACAACAGATACAAAGAGCGTAATAACACTACTTGATAAAGCAAGTTCTCAGCTACAAAACATTCTTTTTCAACATCATTAGCCGTGTGTTTTTACCAGCAATGAAGAGCCTGCATGACATACTCGTAAAAATCTGTACCAGTGGAGATGACCCACTGCTGAAACACACCACTCACCACCTCACTGCACTACATCCACTGTTCGGTCTCCATCAGCATTCAATGAGAATCAATGAATGTCAGTGGGCGCCATTTTTTCCACATGGAGAAATTCAGTGACACACCTTTGCTTCACACGCACTTCCATGTCAGACACCATTGTGTCAGACTACCCCTCTGCTGCCATTTGTCACACGGCAACAACATGCAATAGCATACTGGCAGAAAGATTCAGCCTCTACTGCCACACTACCATCATCCACCTCTGACGTTGTGGGCCAACATAATAAAATAGGAGACATTACTTTCAGAGCAGCACTTGTACTTCATGGTGTTATTGTTTGCACTTACATTAAAATACATGTCAATCTTACAGTCATTATTTCCAGAAACTCAGATTCTTGGATTTCTAAAAAGTAACGTGTTCAGTGTCTACTGCATATGAAGGAGGAGGGGAAAAAAAAGAGAAAAAAATATTTTATTTGCAAGAATAAGAGGAGGGTGGGAAAAGGCAGATCTTGCTGTGTAATCAATTGATTTTTGCTTGTCCTATATTTCTTCTAAACCAAAAATCAATTGCCACAGTTGATGATATTGAATATTCTACTTACACCTTGTAAGAGCTTATTCCATTTCCTGGCAGTTGGCTTCCTTTTTTCTTATTCAACATTTTTAAAGACTGTTAAAGGAGCACATGGCTAACAACATTTTGAGATTTTATTTTTAACATTTAAAGATTCTGCATTAGCCACACATCACTTGGTTTTTCAAGCCATTTTCAAGTCATTCAAGCAGATCCAGTTACTTAGCTCCAACTATATATTGAATAGGAAGGAAAAACCAACACCATTCACTTGGAAGCTCTTTCCTTCCATACAAGAACAAAAGGTGCCAGTAGAGATAACCTACAAAGCACTTATCTCTGGTCCTGCTGAGCATCCCGTATGAGAACTCCATCTGTTGCCAAAAGCCAAAGTAGAAAACAGAAGACAGATGTCTTTTTGCCAGGAGAAAGGCTGGTCTTGCTTTCTTACTCAACCCAAAACTGCTGGGAAAGCTTATCAATGTGACAACCAACTTAGAATAATATATGTAGTAAGCCAATGCATGACAATATTTATCCCAGTATACAGAAGTTGATGAGAGCTCTTCTGTAGCCAGCATTTTGATTAGGAAAGGAAAAAAAAAAAAAAAAAAAAGGGAAGAATGAGAAGAAAGAAGAATATTCATGTACAACACATTACCATGTACAATACTCTGGAGAAGCCTCTAGTCTGCATTTTCAACTTGGCAATTTATCCCCCCCCCAAAAAAAAAAAAATTTAAACAATAAAAAATAAGAAACACGTTGTCACTATTATTCAATATGCTTGGAATCCCTACTTTATATTTTTTCCATTAAACTTACATTATTATTTATTGCTGGTAGAAAAATTAAGCGGCCAAAATTTACAACTACAGTGAGCAATCACAGTTCCAGTTTACTTCAGGAGGCATTTGTTATAGTCCTAATGTCTGAAATGTGGGAGCTAAATCAATTTAAGAAATTACAATCTTAGATGAATCAAAATTTACTTAAACTGAAACCTGATTACAGTAAAAGGAATATCCAATCAACTAACGTAACTGGTTGTCAAGATACTAAATTCCAGATTAAAACAGGCCTGCTGCTCACACATAGGTTAGGGAAATTAAACACACTGAAAC
The DNA here is from genome assembly GCA_016647715.1 of Pavo muticus. NCBI lineage: Eukaryota > Metazoa > Chordata > Aves > Galliformes > Phasianidae > Pavo > Pavo muticus. Next base: position 6,042,892 of record JACDJE010000039.1, on the reverse strand, counting down.
ATTAAAATGTCATTTAAGCTCAAAAAGCCTTACACTGGAGTGAACGCTGAGGGGTATGAAATGGCTTCACTAAACATCACTCCACTTGTCACCGTATTCCAACCCCTCAATTCCTTTCTCTCAAACTCTGCCAGCTATCAGACATGCAGAATGTTGTATGTTGGAATGGACAGATGCAGTTGGGGATCAGGCACAAGGTGGGTAGCAAAGAGCAGAGGTCATCACAGGCAGCCCACGCTCAGAGTAGGCAGGACTGGCACTGGAGATGGAGGGGCATTTCAGCACAGAGTGTGCATGGGGTGGGAAGCCTGGCCTACTATGAAAAAAAAGGATGTAAAATGAAAAAAAAAAAAAACAGGTCTTAACCTAAAACAAAAGTGTGTAGACCAGTGGCTTTATTAGGGAAATTATCCTGAGGAGCTATGGCAAAGTAATTACTCTATGCCGACTCTGCTGGCCTAACTACCCTTCCTCAAGATGGAGAGGTGACGCAAGCTAAACCACATTAAGCAGGACCTTAAATGCTCATATTCTAACTACTCCTAATTCTCAAAGAGCAACGAAGTCTCATACATTCCCCACTGATTAAAGGACAAGAGACCAATAAATAAATAAATAAAGCCTAACATAAAACACTGTAACTCAGAAATGACAAAGGAAAAAAAAAACAACACGACAGCCCGAAGCTAGAAGAAGCCCTGCCCTACTAAAACACAGCATGATATAAATACAAACAACTTGCCAAGTCCTCCCACATAAATCTGTGCTTAACCCACAGGTACAAAGACATTTTTTCCAGTCTCTTTACTGGCATGTCACCCGGGCTCTCTGGCACTACCATCCAATCAGCAGGTTTCACATCAAGCCTAAAGCCGAGAACAACATTTAATTACCATGTTTAATTGATCTCATTAACTCTTAGGATGGACAGCTTTGATCTTCTCTTCTGATAACTAGTTTATGACTACAGAAGAAACTGGGACTTTGCATAATTGCCAAGCCCTCGATGTGTGTTTTTAAATTCCTCCTATTTCTCAATCTGCCTTCATGCTTGCACTGTGCTAACACCAGCTCCTCAGAGGCAGCCGTCAAGGCAGTTTAGGAGAAACAGAAATTCAAAAGACCAAGTAACACATGATAGCTTCATCACTGCCTATCACAAAAACACACAACGACCTGACTGTTGGATCACAGAGAGCAACCTCATTTCAAAGTTGTGCAAAAAGGAGTTCTCCAGGAGCAAACACAGGCTGATCATTACAGCAACTAGACCATTTCTCTGTATGCTTCAACTACTCTCATCTGCTAAGGTACAGGGCAAGCTTCACAAAACTCCAGTACTTCAGCGCTGACTGAGTTCCAAATAATATGAACCAAAATGCAGGCCTTTATTCTACTATCACTGACTTGAACATGTAGGGTGGGGAAAAAAAAAAAAAGCATAGGGAAGAAAGGAAAATTTTTTGTCCTTCACCCAGAAATGTGGCAACAGCTGAGAGTTACTGCAGCGGACATGGCCTTAGACATGCCGGGTGCAGCATCCCATGGCTGATGGCAGCCAGCACTAAATGCTTCATGTGACATCGTCTGCTCCCCATCCCCCTTGGAAACCTCACTTGAATTCCACCAGTTAGAGGTCAGATTGAGTTCCAGGGCAGAGGTTTTGAGGAATTTCAGTGGCTTCCACTGTGTTGTTTTATGTTTGTTAATCGGTTCGTCCAAAAAATGCCTCTTCTGCAGGAACTTCATATTAGCAGCTTAGGAGAGAAGCCCACAAGACCAAGATTACTAGCTCTCTCTGAACCAAACAGAGACTGTGCCAATGTTAATAGGAAGAGAAACTTCTGAGGGCATTTTATTGTATCCTAAAATATCTAGGAAAGTTCAAAATAGATCCCAATTAAAAACAACTAAATACAAGTATGTTGAATTCATTATCTACCTCTCCTAAACACTGCTTTCCTGAATGATCCAGCCAGTCATCAGATCTACAGAAATAAACGTTCATAGGTGTTGTATAATAGGTTCTGAGCAACGCACAAAGCTGCTCTAGATTTCAGCCAAGGAGCGTCAACTGTTTTCAAAACAGCAAGCCAAATCCTCATCAGACTGAATTCAACTGGAGCTTTGCCACTCTGCAGGACAGCGACTTGGCCCACTGTCCCCATGGGAAATCTTTTCCTAACTCAGGCTTTCTTCCTGCTTATTTCAAATGAAATCTCCTTTGGATCAGGTTGAATTTCCACAGATAATTAGTCTTGCACTAGCTCAATAAAGCAAGAGTTATACTGCCTCTGAGCAGCAATCTAAATAATTACAATAGGGTAAAAGAGAAGATTTCTTTCTTTCAAGAACTTAGCAATTCACTGTTCCTCATGGAATGAACTTTGTTGCTGAATCTTCCTATCGTGCAGCAACAGAGAGAATACCACAGCGCATGGTCACCTGAAATATCTGAACAGCAGCTCTGAAATATTGTTAGAACAGAACTTTGTTGAAAAGAAGGCTCTTCTGCTAAAGCATCCTCAACAGCATGCACCACAGTTTGCTTTTTTTTCCCCCTCTTTATTTCCTTTTTTTTTTTTCCTTTTTGGTGTGTGGTTGTGTTTTCTCAAGAAGGTCTCTTTTCGCTGTCCCAAGATGATGGATGTCTTGTGCCCACTCTCCTTACACTAAATGCTATGGGAAGCCCAGCAAGTCAGCAGCCAGATCATGTCCTGCCTGATGCCGATCCCATCCTGAATAGCGCTCACTTTTAGGGCTAGGGATGGAGGAGGGGTTTCCCTTGGAATAAGCTGAATAAAGCTTCCTGTTCAGCTAAAGCAGGAAATGTGCTCCAGGACTGCCTTACACACAAAGAGTGGAAAATACTTACTAAACAAAATAGCAGGAGATGAAGTGTAAACTGGATTGTCCTTACACATCACGCAGACAAATGGAAAGCCATCCTTCCCAACCTCACTGCTCTCTTTCATTAATGTATTAAACTTGAAAAAACATAGGTACCTGTATGCACATTCTGCATGAACATCAAATGAGCAAGCTGTGCCTTTAAAACCAAACACTGAAAGATTTCAAACAACGGCGCTAATTAGGAGGGAGCATTTCCTCCCTCCCACAGGATCAGTTTCTTCTTATTAGAAGAGGAGGCACAACTGACCAAACCCTGCCCTACTAACTGCAGGAGCTGAACCAGAAGCTGTCATTAGGTTAACCTCCGAGCATATCTCCCAAAACATCTCTTCAGAAAGACTAAAAATAAATAGCACAGATGACAGAAGAACAGCCTTTCAGTCTGCCCAACCACTAGGACTCACAGAAAACAGCAGCAATATTAATTTTTGCATAAATACCTTCTGATGATGGAAGAAGAACAGTAATGGAAAAATGTCCTTCTTTGTTCATTATAAAAACAATGACTGTTGAAGGCCTCACAGCATTTCCCAAGAGCTGACCTTGTAATTCATGCCAGGCTTCTTCTCTGCTGCCATCACACACCTTTTAACAAGCTCTGATCACTTCAAAGAGGCACTTGTCCTCACCCACCCTGACATTTAGGAATGGAAAGTGAGGAAAACAACATCACTTAATGCGAGGTCACAGATACAGACACACAGTGCCTAGAGAATGCAAAGCTGTTAAGCAAGCTCTATGGTGCAAACCACGTTGCTGCGGTTGCATGCTGGAAACACGTAACAAAGTACCATCCACAACAACGATGTACACAAACTTAATGCAAACCTGATGAAAGAGTATCAAAAATCTACCGAATCTAATTAATTCTGCAGGCAGCACACAGCACTGAATTGTCACAAGCCACCTTGAGCCATCAGTGCCTCCCATTGCCTTGAGTTATAAAGCAGTCATCAGCCCCACAGGGACGCGTCTCATATTTTGACTTTCCTTCTGATGGCACAACACCCAGCTCATCATGCAAAGCTCAAATAAGTGTCAGGAAATCATTTTACCAAATGGCCTTAAAAATATCCTCAAACCAAAGTAAGAGAGTCAAGCAAGAGTCTCTAAGTGATGGATCATAAACAGAGATCTCTCAGCCACCGTAAATGTAAAGGTTAGGACAGCCAAACCCAACCAGAGAGAGGGATGGACCTTCCAAATGTATTCCATTGCCACTGATGAACCCTGGAAAAAGCAATCATCACTGACATCACGTGCAGTTGAAAGCTGCCTTCGGTATCCCAAAGCATAGGTGAAACTGCTACCCACACACAAGCAGTACACCAGTACAGAACACTTGGAAAATGGCCCAGTTGATGGGCGCTACAGAAACCCAGCTACTCTTGAGGAAGTTTTCACCTTGCAAGGGCTGCAAATATGTAGCACCTACTGCAACAGAGGATTTTATCAATGTTGCTGTGAAATCCTAAAGTTCTTCTGCACATGGCAGAGTGAAGACTTCAATGCTTTCGCTTAAGTATACCAAAGAGCAAGTAACAGAAGAGAAACAGCAGAGACCATTCAAGACATAGTCAGCTACTACTAGTCTAATACCTAGTACCATCCATCTGATTAGCAGCATTGAGGAGCATGTGGATCCTACACACATGTACTGCGCAGCCAGACATGCAGGTAGCATTCATGACTGTACAGAGTGACTCACTGAAGACAAAGGTTTGTTGTGCCTGCTCCCCCTGTGTCATGTGCACACCGTGGCTCCATGGTGAGCACTCACAGACCCCTGCTACTGCAGGACACTGCATGGAAGCTCTATTTTGAAACAAGATTATGATAATATGCACAAAAAAACCCTCACATTGTCAAAGTATGTGTTTTCCCAAGCATCAGGAACACATAGAGAGTAGCTTACACTAGCTGCCAGCCCACAGCTACTTCCTAAGGAATGATTGGGGTCCATATGTGAAGTTTGCTTGTCCTCTGGTCCTGGCCATAAAAAAATCATGCTGGGACCACCCCAGGAACTTCATTTTTAAGAGGAAATTATTGCCTGGGCCCCACAAAGAGAACACAAACCATTTTCTCAAGTGGAAATTGCCCATGATCTAAAAAGCAGGTGTACAATCTCCTATCCCCTCATTTCAGTAAAAAGCCAGACTGGGATACTTAAATCATCTGACACAACATCATGTTTCACCTGCCTGTGCGCCACAAGAGGTACAGTAGATAATATTTTTGTCTGCACAAGAAAATATTTATGAGCAAGAGCCTGTTAAATGTGAATGTAGTTTATTTCATCTTATAACCCTTGGTCCTCTTACAGTCCCACTCCAGCAGCTTCCTCCATGAAGTTTCTGTGTCTTCAGATATGTAAAGGTAAAAAAAAAAAAAAACACCAAACAACCCCTGCCATTATTTCCAAACAGCCCGCATAACGTAACTTTTCTCACCATTTTTGAGATACTTACCTTTAAAGCCAGCAACAGGGTTACATTCGCAGACAACCCGTGACAGCTTCCATTACAGAGGAGTTCATGGTGCTCACTACAACTGTTCATCCCATTCCATCTCTGTGGCCAGAATCATAGAATCATCGAGTATGTTGAGCTGGAAGGGACCCACAGGGATCACTACGTCCAACCCCTGGCTCCACACAGCACCACCCAAAATCCAAACCCTATGTCTGAGAGCGCTGTCCAAATGCCCCTTGAACTACAGCACTTAGGGCCATGACCGCAGCCCTGGGCAGCCTGTTCCATGCCCACTGCCCTCTGTTGAAGAGCCTTTCCCTCATATCCATATTGCCAGACTGCAATATGAATAAGCATGCAACAAGAGAACTGACACGTCTTTATGTGCAACTCTATGTCAACATGGTTAGCCTATGGATCAATTCCTTGTGACTTGTGAAGGATATGTGTCCTTTATGAGAAGCCTGCATTTCACACAACTTTAACAAGGTTAGAAATATCTCATTTATTAAAGCCTTTGAGAAATAATGATTTTTTTGAAAAGTAAATGCTAGCAGCAACACAACTGCTAAGTAGCAACATTAAATTTGACAGCAGAGACACTCCCTAATGAAGAATTTAAACCAAATGGGGAAAGCCAAACACAGGAACTGCACCCAGCTTGGGTGCAATGACCATCACATTAAAAACAATAACAGGCTTAGCTCAAAGAACCAAGTTATAATAAAAAATATAAGTAGCAAATAAATAGCTTGTGCCAACTGATGACCAAGAGAGAATACAACAACCAAACACCTGACACATACAAAACTTCAGGGTTTGCACGGTGTCTCATCTCACCCTTCCCTATAGATGGGTTGCACAGTGCTTAGCAATACGCTCCCTGTTTACAGCAGAGAAATAAAGCTGAATGTATTTATTAGGGCATTGATGTAATGCAGCACCCTGCTGCAGGCATCCCCCGTAGGAAACATCTTCACTTTATGTCTGAATGCACCATACCACACCAACATAACAACACCGCCAGAAGAAAATGTCCGTCTTGGTGAGGAAGAAAAGCACCTGAAGTTTGTCAGGCTGCCACAAAGCACCAGAAAGTCAAATGTTATCACAGAACTGTCACTTAAAGATCACAAACTACAGAAATAGCCTTTTGTTAACAGCAATAGGAGCTTCCTCCTCTGGAAGCAGGAAGGAATCAGCTGAAGTGCAGCATAAGGAATAGCAGAAGGAATAACTCTGCAATGCAACAGGTGAGTTACCCACACGGGGTCCACATCTGCAAGATGAGTTTATGACCAAATTTGCTCACAAGCTTGCCACATGCAAAGCAGGCTTCCAACCCTCATTTCAATGGGGCCAATTGGTGGTCTCAAGGCTCCGGTCTCACCAAGGCTGGGCTTACAGCCTGCGCATTTTCTGCAGTTGCTGGAACTCCGTTCTTAGGGTTTATGACCGCTTCCAACACACTGAGAATGCCATGCTGATGCTGAGAGCCATCTTGCACTTCAATGGGGTCGAGGACACACACCACTGAAACTACATGGAGCAGATACCATTTTCACATGATCTTTTCCCCCAGGTTGGACCGAGCTGGGAAAAACACCCTTTTTCTATAGCTCTGTACAGCCACACAACCCGCCGCTCTTAAGGGCCGGTGTCAGGTTCATACGGGAATCTAGGAAACACCTCCCCAGCCCGCCGCTGTGCGGGAGCACAGCCAGACCCGGACCCGTACTGTGTAAGAAGCTGCACATGCAGACTTGGGATGTGCCTGCACGCAGCGGAGCCTCCTCAACAAGAGACGAGCTCAGGAGAACTACAAAAGTAGCTGGAAATTGCACCCAGGTTTCCATTTACCGAGCTCTGCCCGCGCACGCCCAGCAGAGCTAAGCAGTAGCCGCGCTGTCAGGAGCCCGGCTGAGCCCGAACCCCGCGCACCCACCCGCTCCCCGCAGTCACTCACGGATCTTCACTTTGCGGTGGTCGAGGCGGGCGAGCAGAGCTTCGAGGGCTCCCAGACGGCGCTGGAGCCGGGCGTTGCGGTGGCACAGCGTGTCCGCCTCGCTCAGGATCCCGCCGAAGATGTCTCCGGCGCAGCGGGACAGGTCGGAGAGCTGCATGAGCAGCGATACCAGCGCGTACGAGCTGACCTGTTCCAGCGCCCCGAACTGCGGCACCGCGCCGCGCCGCCGCCCGCCGCCCCCTTCGGCCGCCCCGGCGTGGTCCCCCGGCGCCGGGCCGCCCCGCTCCGCGCCGTCGCCTTCCTCCAACCTGCACAGCTTCAGAGGCTCCAGGGTCCGCAGGGGGAACGGCATCGCGGCCGGGGGCGGCGGGCCGGAGAGGAGAAGCTGGGCGTCCCCGACGCGAAAAGTCTTCGCCCGCCAAGCGGCCGCGGCGACAAAAGTTCAGAAAGAGGAGAGAGAGAGAGAAGGGAGAGGGAGAGAGAGAGGGAGGGAGCACAACAACAACAAATGAATCAGAGCGGGCGGGCGCCGCGCTACGCGCGCCGGGGCCGGGACTGGGGCTCGGGGGGAGCCGCCGCCGCCG
>JACDJE010000039.1:5937320-6034930 GCA_016647715.1 Pavo muticus | reverse complement strand
CCCGCCGAGCGGAGGGGGGGCCCTGCGCGGCGCCCATGTGCGGGAGCGGCACCGGAGGACGAGAGGGAGCGGAGCGGCCGCCGACGCGGGGAGAGCCCGCTGCGCTGCCCTGCGGCCGGGAGACAGGAAAGAGCCCGGGTTTCTGTCCCCGGAGTGGAGAGGAGGAAGCGTGGGAGGGGGGCTGAGCGCTCTGGATGAGGCCACAAAGGAGGGAAAGCGGTCAGGGAGAAAGGGAGGAGAGAAGGAGGAGGAGGAGGAGAGAGAAAAGCCCGGAGCAGCCCCACCTGGGGAACCCCGTGCCGCTGCAGGCACTTTTGTGAGCGCACCAAACTCCCAACCCGGAAAGCGAGAGCTGGAGCGAGAGGAGGAGAGAGGGGGGAAAGCCTCCGCGAACCTGGGAAGAGAAAAAGAGGCCGCCGCCTACCTGCGGCTCCCCGAACTGGAGCCTCTTCCAGAGCCTCACCCTTCCCGGCCAGCTCACGGCCGAGGTACTGGCCAGGCCCCGCCGCTGCCCCCGGCTCCAGGAACTCCCCGGGGCGGCCGCCGCCTGCCCCGCGCGGGGAGACGGGGAAAGAGCTACCGCCCCTCCGCTTCCCTGCCCGCCGCCGTTCGGGGAGAGATGGGCTGGGAAGCGGGGCTGCCGGGCTAGCGGGGCTGTGGGTGGTGGTTACTTGTAATGAGGCTGACCCCAAGGTGGGAAAAGTAAAGTCTGAAGCGTGACGCTGAGCTCACAGCTCCCGCTGCGTTGCCCCAGCGTGTAACTGTGGTGTGAGTGGAAACGGGCTCATCCCCCGTAAGAGGCAAGCAGATCTTCATCAGGACGGGTACTCCCCAGAGAACCAATTCAGCCTAAGTGTAACTGCCAACAGCTACTACTTAACTGGGCGTGGGGGCTCCACGCCTGCTGTGTGATGAAGAGAGGAGCATGGTTCCACACTTCTCATGGAAGGGGCTCTGAGGAAAAGGGGCCGCAGGGGCCTTGTCTGCCCTGCAGCAGCTCCATCCCCTCCACAGCTGATGCATGATGTGATGAAAGAAACAGGAGGGGTCCTGGGAGAGACCTGCTGTTCCCTCTGTAAGCACCTTGGGGCGGCAAGACTGGGAACATTCTGAATCACAGTAGTTCTCATATGTGGTTTTAGCCTGGGCATGGAGGGAAGTCGGAAGGAAACCACACCACTCGTAGTTCTTCTGAAGCTCCTCAGTGTGCCTTGGAGGAGCTGGGGACAAGTCTGCAGACAGCAGGCCACAAAGCAAAGACTCAGTGGCACACACAGGAACTAAGGGCTGCAGGAAGTGCTTTTAGTGGTGACTCTCGAGAAAAAAATTGCAAGTCACTAATTCTTCTCATCCATGAAGCAAATAAAAGGCTTTCTTCTTCAAGTTTTCCATGAAAGATGTGTGTGTTTATGTATACAAAAAAGCAACTCAACCTGGTGTTTTAAAGAACCAAAGCACCTTTCTTCAGACCTCAGTCCAAACAAGTAACTGATGAATGACTCCACAACCTAGGCTACAGTTGCTTCCTGCTGCAGACAGGACAGCTGAGCGCATGAATGCCATGTGAGCAGAAACCAGTGGGAAGAATGCGGTGCCAGCAGGTCTCATGGGGCCTAACGAGGGCTGAACGCAAAAGGAATCCCAGGTGTTGATGCTGATTAACAGAAGATAGAAAGTAGTTGTTCTCTCCTATTAAATTCTTCTGGTTTTATTTTTGGGCATCACATCTCCATTAGCTCTGAGTTTTTTGGGGCAATCAGTTGCCCAAGCCTAAGGCTTGCTTAGCGGGCTGTTTGATGGAGGAGCGCATCCTTCTCGTATCTATTTTGTTTAAACTGTAAAGAATTGAGGGGAACTGAGTGCCACATGAGCTTACATAGAAAACAGAGCAGGAAGAAAAAAAGCAAAGAGCTCAGCTCAGGTGGCAGCTGAAGGAAACCCATAACAGGGTGCCTACTCTACCAGTGCCAATGATGCCTGAGTTTGCAGACTGCAGAATGCACTACCGCACCGGCCTGAGTGCTGCTGGCAGAAGCAGTACCTGCTTAGGGCCAACAGCTGAACTAAGTTAAGAAATAAACCTGAATTTAAAGTGCACTCTTGAAAAATTCAAGGGCTGTATGTTTATTTCAGAACAATACTTTTATTTCTCATTAATTTACTTGGTTCTGTTTTCCTGGCACTGCTAGAGAGAAAGCTTTTCCTCTCCCAGCAGCACAGGGGACGCCCGTGCCCTCCCACACTCTGCACTCCCCTTGCTGTGGCACAGGGGCTGCTTGCTGCTCCTTGGCTGGGGGCTCTGGGTCAGTGTGGGCAAATGCCCACAGTCAGCAGTGGGATAAGGTGTGAGAAGAGGAGCAGAGCCTGGGGTGCAGGAGTGAAAAGGAGGAGGGCAGGGAGAAGGACAGCAGAAACTTGTACCAGATTTTTCCTTTCAATGTCAATTTCATTTCTAATGCTAGCCCTGGAAAGTCAATTCCATCTGAATTACCACTGACTTACTTCAGGATTTTAAGCCTTAAGTTCAGTGTCCAAATAAAGCGTTTAATAAAATTCATGTTCTGTTTTGAGAAGCAGAAGACAAGACTGGTGGAAGTTACTCAGCCACCATGGTGGTACACCGCCTTCCCTCGGCTCACTTCTGCAATCCCTTTGGGTTCTCTGAAGCTGAGTGGAGTTGCAAGAGCCATGTGGCCAACCATCAAACATCAGGAAGACCTTCCTGAAACTGTAGAAACTGTAGCTACGTGGTATTTTAGATGCAGTCATATGGGGTCACTGGGCTTGTTCGTTGTAGCTCATCCCACAGCTTCAAGCTACCTGCCTGCAGATGCCAGCAAAACCCAACCACGTCGATAAGCAGAAATAAACAATGGTATACCGTGGGAGGAGGTGGGGTGCTCCTCAGTTGTTCCCAGAGCAGTGCTAATGAGTACTCTAATTTAAAAAGCAAGCTCAATGTTGCAAGCATAGTCAGCTTCTGTATTTTTGAGTTACTTTGGCTGTTGCACTACAGAATTTTGGTGAAGACTTAAAATAGAGCCATTCTACATGAGAAGGATGTTTTCTGACATTTTATTCTTTCCTGGTTAACCAAAAGTATGTGGACATTCTCAGTCTTGTTGGGGCACTGGGCTCTTTCAATCACACACTTTATTGCTGTCTTCAATAGAAAATCTTTTCTAAAGCAGCCTGTATGAGATATGCAGGAAATGGGGGTAAATCTGACTCATGACAATGTTGAATGGTATCAGAATTGTAACCGTTTTTCTGGTGATCTGTCCTCATGACTGCATGTACTTTGTGTTATATATAAATACAAACAAATAAATTGATCGCCAGGGAAAAATGGTGGCTGTTTTGCTGGGTTTCTTTAAATTCCAATGCCGCTGTGTTAGACTGAAGATCCTCTTTGGAAGCAGGACTTCCAATCACCACCTTTCTTCCAGCCTACAAATGTCAGGAATGGGTTTTTTTGCTTACTGGAACCCAAAAGAGCCCAGACTATTCCCTCCTTGTCCCAAAACAGAATCTAGTGGATACTCTTTTAATACTAGCAATGTCTCTGATGACGACAGGCGTTTCCCTGACATAGGCTGCTTACAAAGCCCTGCATCCCTGAACAGCGTTTCCAGCGACCATACTGTCATTCACTGACAAACTGCTGTCAGCCCCAAGCTTTCCTTTTCTGGCTTATCCCTGGGTCAGTTCCCTGCTTGAAGCCTGGAGCTGAACTCCCTTCTCTACTTATTTCTGTAATATTTTTGCTCATTTCCTTCACCGTGTTATCTTCACTGTTAAAGAAAGGTAGCAACACCTACATCCCTTTTATTCTCTGTATTAAGCAGATGCATCCACACTTCTGTAGCAGAAGAGTTTAATACTGAGTGCTGTCTAAATGGGCAGTAGTTTGGTGCACCAGTCCCAGAGGATATTCTGGTCCTGCTCTTTTCACAGCCCCTATGTCAAGCTAAGACACATTCTTCCAAGTCTGTGGTTTAGACTTCAGGTTGTTCTGCCAGCTGGTCCCTGAGCTCTTCAGGGACTCTTCAAAGCTCTGTATTTATCTACACAAGCGCGAGAATCAGCACTGTTTTCTGCCAGTGTGCAAAGTCTCAAACCCTTTCTCATTTTCCTGCCTTTACACAGCTGTATTTGGATATAAAAGCCATGCTAGCCACAGTGCTGTGGAACAATCAGAGCTCGCTGCAGTAGGAATGATACCATGGAGGAAGCCATAGCTGTGGTGGCCTAAGGATATGAATCAACAGCTCCAACCAGATGCAGCCACTATAAGAGGAGCTCTTCCACCCACCCCTGCTTCCTTCCTTCTGTTCCCGCTCACAGATGCATGCTCTGCAGCTTACTTTGCAGGCATCTGAAGACCTCACTGTAGACCAACTGCAGTACAGCTTCATGACGTGAGGTGCTGTGAAGGAGTTGCAGGGAAATCTGCTCTCAGTTTCTGCTTTTCAAACCACAACAGTACTTAACATCGTTCTCAGGGGAGCAGAGTGTTGGGGAAAAAGCTAGGCTGTGAATAGAAAAAATGTGCAAGAAATCACAGAGCCTGTGAAAACATGAGTATAGCATTACAGCTGCTCCAGAGCACATGGTGATCATCAGAGGATTTTGGCCTCTGTTCCAGGGACTGCAGTGCAAACAGGATTCTGCCAGCCCCTCGGATAGGGTGGGACTCAGAAACAGCTGACAACAGTGATGAAAATGGAAGCAGCCCCAAGCCAAATCTCCCAACGAAGAAGAGAAACCAAGTTGCCGAGTGTTTATCTCCATGGGTTGGTAGTGCTTGCTCCTAGAGTTGCCACACCAGTTTCCTGGTTGAGGCATTTCTTTGTCTTAACAAAAGTGCATTCCTCACTTCCACTTCCTCTGTGGCAGAAAAAACTTCTGTTATAAGGAAACTTAGCACTTTTTTTAAATTGATAAAGTGTTTAGGTTTTCGCTTCGCAGGGACTTCAGTTATGCAAATACCACGTGTAATTACTAATTATTACTGAGTCAGTTACATAGGTACAGCGCTGCAAGCAACTGTAGGACAGGAATATGGGTGTCATTTGTGAGAGAAAAACTTCATCTGGAAAATCAAAGACTGGAGGAATTATAAGCTGAAAATCAGACTTAACATATGGAGATACTATAAGTGCTGAGCAAAGTCTTTTCTTGTCTCTAGCTTTAACAAGAACAGTTTGTGTTGAAAGCATTCATAAATTCCATAGGAAATTTTTATTTATCTAATACACTGACCTCATTTATGTCTTCTCTAATTGTGTTACATGTGCTCTCCTTTGAAGTAATTGCACAGTTTACATTTTGATTCATTAACTACATATCGTAACAGAACAAAACAAAACACTAAAACAGTTTCAGTCAAATAAGACTTGGAAATGTATTATTTTAGCAAGGCTGATGATGTTCGCAGTTGAATGCCTCGAGACTTGGAGCAAACAATACAGCTGATGGATGGAGCCTCCTCAGTTGCCCCCCCCCAATGTGCAGACTGTGCTGTTCGCTACAGCAGAAATTGGCTTCTCGTTTGGTATTACCTTCCCACGATCAGTCACTGCATATACAGCAAAGTAGCTGTGTCCATAGAATCATTATGGTTGGAAAAGACCACTAAGTTCATCTATAGTCCAACCGCCAGCCCATCCCCACCAAACACATCCCTCAGTGCCACATCTACCCTTTTCTTGAACACCTCCAGGGAAGGTGACTCTACCACCTCCCTGGGCAGCCCATTCCAACGCCTCTGCTCTTTCTGAGACAAAATTTTTCCTAGTATTCAACCTGAACGTCCCCTGGGGCAACACGAGGACATTCCCACTTGTCCTGGTTTTGACTGTGTCTGTAATACTTTCTAAAAAAAATACGCAGCCTTGCTTTGTTTTAGTCCATGAACACAGATCAATGTATGTCAGCGAGCCACAAATGATTTTTGATGTGCTGCAGTGGCCTCATAAACAAAACACTGGCTTTGGTCACTGAAAAAAAGGCAGAGTGTGCTAAACTGCCTATCAGCCAGTGCAGATTTTCCAACTCCCTTCCCTGCAAACGAGCACAGTGATCTGCACCACGGATGAACCAGTCACTAGCAAAATTGCTGTGTACAGCAACCTGCAGCACGTGGCCACTGCTAAACTCAGCTCTCCATTTTAAAAGGTTCTGGGTATCTCTTGAGCCTGTCAGATTAAATATATATATTTTTTTCACAAATATGGTTAGCATATTATCCATGTTTTGGATACTTACAGGATGTTTTATTTGCTAAATGGCAGAAAAAAAAATCATTTGGCTTTGAGCTGACTTTTAAGAATATTCATTTGGGAAGAAACTACCGCTGTGGCAGATCATGAGACGATCTCTGGATGCCTTGTTTATGTTCTTCTGCGTAACTTCCCCCACCTGATGGCTGGCTGGGATGAGGCTCAACGTGTTGTGCCACAAAGTTCAGTGTTTCTGCTTATATTATAGAATCACCAGGGTTGGAAAAGACCTCTAAGATCATCCAGTCCAACCACCAACATATCCCCAGTTAGTCTCTGAGACTGCATGCTGCCAATAAATAAAGCCTAATGAAATACTTTAAAATTCCAAAATAATCATTTGGAAGAATGACAGTAAGGGAAAAACTATTTTATGGCTACCCAGAAATTACACTGATCAGCAAAGTCTACTCTAGCTGGAGTAGCAGCTGAGGAGCTATATACCTCCATGCCTTTGCTGGCACATTTGTATATTTTACCACCTATGTGGTTGTTGTAGCTCTGCTTTATAACACGTATAAAGGATCTGAATTACAGATGTTGCAGAAACATTACTATTAAAATATCCCATTTGTACAAACAACAGCTTGTATTAAATTAAAAATAAACTGAAGGTGGTAGCATTAGGGAGAGTAAGGGAAATTAGCATTTTCAGAATAGACTGTCTGAATATTCCCAAAAGTTTCTGGGCATCAAATATGTGATTATGCAATCAGTGTAATAAATGCAGCTGTGTTTCCTTCATTGCATATATCAGACAAACTGTAAAGCTCATAAATCAGTACCAAAACGTGGCACGGCCTGCAAGATTCACCGAGACCTTCTTTCTGTTCCAAGCATTTTCAAACTTGGCAGAGTAGGCATTCCTCAGAGGACTGTGAATGTGCCACCTTTCAGGCATTTCTGGCAAAATCATTTTTCACTCAGCTCAAGACAAAAACAAATCAACATATAAACACTTTGCTTAATAACACTGGAAACGACTTTTAAACACAGTGAAATATACCTTATAAAGTTCCGTTCAGCTTCTCTTAGAAGTAGAGTGAAGGAAAGTGTTAAAGAAGTTCAGCCCAAGAAATGCCTTGTTTTGAAGGAAAAAAAGAAAGCTGATTGCTTTTGAGCCTCCATCCAGGAGATTCCCTTATGGTCTCTTTCAGAAATGTTTGCAAATTTAATCCTTGGTTGTATACACAGAGAAAAAAAATCTAAACGCTCTTTCACAACGATGCCGCTTTTTGGTTCCTCAACGTGTTAGCTTTTCTATGCTTTATATTTAATGACAGTTATAAGCACAGTTTGGATCACTAGTTATTGTGACCCACAACTAAAACCCTTAAATACGTAGAGCGAGTTATTTTACTCTGAAGACTGTAACTTATAAGTAACCTACATTTCCATATAGCTGTTTCTAAGGCACTTTAGAAGGGGTTTTAAACCTATTACTCTGCTAAGATAAATTCAAGAAAATCTTAAAACGTTAGTTAAGTAAGTCCCTTACCATACTCTAATTAACTATTAAAGCTACACATTAAAGTGTGTAGCCTAATGTAAGCGCTACTCTCACATCCATGGTATTCCATCATGCATTCACTCTCAGTCACTTTGTGACACAGACCATCTGTCACACAGGAATACAGCGCACACATCACAGGTGATCCGTTTGTACCTGAGACCTCTTGCTGACATTTTTGTTTGGTATTTCCAATGCAAAGGACGATGCTTTAAATCTTTCACTTCTTTCCTAATTACAGTTGCTGGAGCAAAATCACATTAAAAAGAAAACTCTAGTATACACTGTATATGCACTATATCGTGTAGTGTATGCACTGCTTATAAACAGTTTTCTATACAAATACTTGTGTGTGTGTGTGTATTCTCTTGAGGATGAGATGTTTATTTTTAGTTCTGCATTTGTGTATATCTAAGAAAACAGAGTCTAAAATTATAAACATGACTTCCAGTGTCTGTCTGGGAGAACATTTCACATACTTAGCAGAGCTTCTCAGCAATATGTCTTCTAGCCTGGAAAAAAATAGTCATTCAATGCTTTTAAGACACGGTGGTCTTATTTATCGTGAGCCAGCAAGCTATAGAGGGGAAAGAGGGCTCCTTTTAACAAGCAACACAAAGAAGCAACTTGAGGCCAACTACACATCTGACCAGGAAATTCTGCAGACTGTGAACAACTCATTGTCCTACTTTGATCTTAAGATAATAATCTGAGTTTGGAAGTGAAATTTCACGCTCTTAGCACATTCAATAAAAGAAGTCTACCTTCTTGCTTTCACAGTTCTTTGCAGGCAAAATCTTCACAAATCTTCTCAGTTAGAAACTGGGTTTTCTCGAGCTGAATTGAAGTTTCTAAGTCAGGTCTATCATTTTGCACATGGAGTTTACCATTAAAAAAAAAAAAAAAAAGCATGACTCCAGAAGAAAACCATAACTTTGCCTATTTTTTCCTTTAGGCCAGAGAGTCTGCCAACAAATTAGCCTACAATTGTTTTCCTGCGGCCTACTAAGTCATCCTTGCCCATGGTGCCTGCAGAACAAAAATTGCTTGTTGCTGTCCTTAAACTTAGGATGTTGGATCACACACATCCAGATTGTCTAATTGTTTCCTTTCCTTTTTCTCTTCTGCCCTGTGTCCATCTGTTTCATGGTCTTTGTGATAAGAACAGCCTTTGTGCGCTCCCTGCGTTTGTACAGTTTGGTACCATTGGGACTATTGGCCGTGAGTGAAGATTCAGGGGTGTGGTCAGATGACTATGTCCATAATCCTTTGTTTGTGCACACTAGAGCTGAGGCTGAAATTGCTTTGAAAAGTTAAACTTCATTTACTGGACCTTCCCCAGCATCCCTGAGTTATGCTGTACTAGCAGTATTACTCAGTGGCCGGCAACAACACTGTACTGGCAACACTGCTCTGTACACAGAGGGATTGTGAATAGTAGTCTATCCTACTGTCAGTGAGTGTAAACAATGGAAAAGAAAATAAAACATTTTTGCAGGCACTTAGCCAAGCTATTAAAACAATGGAGCAAGTATTTTATTTCAATTGCTACCTTGACTTGTTTCTTTTTCTGCAATGTCTTGCTCCATTATAATCACCATGATAAATTACTGAGCAGCTCAAAAACCAGACTGCAGAAAACAAAAGATGTAATGTTCTTGTGATATGAGCCGCATGTTCTACCTTGCTGTACTGAATTAATCATAAGCAACATTCAATGTTTAAGCATTATTTCAATATTTAAAAGGGGGAAAGAGCAGGTGCCTGCAAAGGGCAGACGTTACGAATTTAAGGTTAAATAAAATGCAACAATTCTTATCACATATCATTTCTATTATGTATATATCAGAAAGCACACCCTGCACTAAGTCCCCAGTTGTATACAAGAAAAGCCTTCTTTCCACATTTCCTGATCTGTTCCCGTTTCCAGAATTTACTTCCTATTTTGTTTAATAAGAGTTCAGTTTTTCTGACCTTGATGGGATTCTGTAGATTCCATGCTGCTGATCTTTGAGCTATTGTGAACATTGTTACATTTAAAATTAGCTGTGAAATAGCAAAACTAACTCAGCAGGTTGCCCAAGGACAAAGGACTTGTCCAAAGCTTATTTTGATTTATTTTAGAAGCGCATATGAAATTCATCCTCATCTAATATTTAACATGCAAGCATTTCCAAGCTTTTTTCTCAAGTCTATCAACAAGCCATTTGATTCCTGTGTGCAAGTCTATTTATGGTTGAATTAGTAAATGTGGAAACAGTTTGGTAGATGGAATCAGCTAATTGCAAAGTACGAGTATTTTACAAAGTCAGCAAGCACTGCCCAAGGCAGGCAGGGAAAGAGATGGGGATTAGCAATCTTCTCATGCAAAAAGTATTTTCCTTACCTGCTTTTCTTCTACAACATTTCCTTTCCTCACTGCCTTATCCAGTACTGGTTGTGCTGTTAGAAGCAATGAGACACTTTCTCCTTTCCAGCTGGAGTATTAGTGAGCATTAATACTGAAGCAACTAATTTACAGTCCCAAACTGCTTTTGCCTCAGAGGATCTTAATGCTACAAATATTTAAACCAAATACCTAGAGAAAAGCAAATGTGGACGTACAATAGCTTCCATATCCACTGAACAAAAGTAGATGTATAAAATTAGCATGTTTTTACATAACTAAAAATTACTTTGTGATATATATCTAGAAGGTGATCAAATCAATGTTGGCTAAGGAAAAACATCTTCACTAGAGCTATAGTGAAGTACTGGAACAAGTTATCCATAGAGGTGGTGCAGTCTCCATCATTGAAGGTTTCAAGACAAAATTATAACAGATTTGATGTGTCAATAGCTCTGGTCTGAGCAAGAGGCTGTGCTACAGAACATGTGTGCAACTTCTATCCTTGGAGGATTTCAAGACAGGCTGGATAAAACCCTGGGCAACCCAGTTTGAGCTCAAAGCCCCCACTTTGACTTGGAGATCTCCTGAGAATCTTTCCCTGTCCTATGATGCTGTGACCTCAAGAGTTACTTCCCAGCAGCTATTTCCACAGTTCCGTGAATATTAAATCCAGACTAACCAGGGAACATATTAATAACATTTTCTTTTCCAACATGATTTTCCAGGCATATGAGAAGGAAACAGAGCAGCTTCTCCTCCTCCTCAAAGATATACTATATTGCCACCTACCTGCATCATCAGCTAGCATGAGACTGTTAGATCCTCTGCAGAAACCTCTTGCATTTGAGGTAACGAAGGAACTGATCTGATATCTACACTAGCATCAGCAATGGGAAACCACTGAACAGGACTGAGATGTTACCAGTGAACTTCAGGACTCTGGAACCCACCATTAGTTTCCAGGCTTTTTTTCCTCTTTTCCTGAGCTATTTTACCAAGTGCAACCTGGAAAGAATGTTAGCAATCTCTTTTTCTTCTCTTCAGTCTCCCACTCCTGCTCCAAAGATTCCAGTAGTAACATCGGTAGCACCAAATAGAAGATCTGTCACCTTCTCCTTTCATTTTTATCTGTTCAAAACATAGAAAGGAGTGTTATTTGTTGCTGCTTCCCTTTGTGAATGCGACAGGCAAGAAAATTTCACTGGCAATCACGTTTTTGGTATATTTAGGACCACTTTAGGTTATCTTTAGCAGTCAAAAAATAACCTCTTTAAATTCAAGGAAGACGACTCACTGTTTGAGTTAGGCAGTAGACAGTTACTCCTATTCAGGAACAGAGGGGTCTTGGGAAAGAAAGCTGAGATTTTCCAGAGGCTCAGAGAACTCTTTAGAAAAAAATGCTGAGACCCAGAGGACGTTGGGAGACGAGGCCTGGAGAGCACGAGGGAAAGTTTCCACAAGCGAAAATAACAGAGGAAAACTTCCAGTGTTCTGAAAGGAGGATAGGCTTCCTTTGCTCAGGAGACATAGCTGGGAAAACTTCAGAGTCTTCTGAGGTGGACAGATTAAAGCACAGAATGAATGGAACTGGAATGTGAACATCTGACAGTCAAAAACCACTGTGTGTGCAACCTGGGAACCAAATATTATGAATCCTTTCTTCTGAACAATCTAGGGGTTCGTAGACTCCCAGAATAACTGGGAATAGCCTTATGAGGTTACCACATACCACTGCTGGAACTGTCCCCCAAATGATCAAGTTTAGGATAAGTAAAGACCATCTCCTCTATGCCTTTCTGTATAAATCCAAGGCTGAGTAGGAAGATTAATTTTTATGACCAAGCTTATATTTATAAAAGATCACAAGAATTCCCTAATCAAATATTGGTATTTGTTTGCAATTTGAAAAGGCAATATTATCTACTGATTCAGAGAAGAGCAATGTAGGCTGGTGTGAGAGAGGAGTGAGGCCCATCTGCTCCCTGGAAGGGCCAGTGGCCCTCAGCAATGGGGCACCACCCCACCGAGTCTGAGCATGGTGAGCAGCACCAGGTGCCCATAACAGTGTCCACTGACAGCCCCAGACACAGCAAGTCCTGAACCAGGGAGTAGCAGCAGGAGGCAGGGCTGAAGACAAGGTACCCTCCCAAGCAGGGCTAGAGCTGGAGGCTGGCACCCTTGCAGCACAGATCAGGCAGTGAAGGCTCTGGGCTGCGCCAAAATGGAGCTTCTGGCATCATGAGCAGTGGGGCAGGGGGCCACAGGGGGGCTGGCCAGAGCCATTCAGGCCTCTAAGAGCCCTAGAGTCCTCAACCACAAATCTGCTGAAGACCAAAAAGCATTCAGACGCAATACTATATATGTTTGCCAGCTTCTTGGTTTTTTTTTTTTGCAGGTACCAGCAACTGGCTGCTTTAGAGTTAGGACACTGAGCTATATGGACCTCTGCTCTGATCAGCAGAGCTGCCTTTATGGTTGGTGGCATTCATCAAAGCTGCCTGCATGAGCAGAATCAACTTTAATTCCCAGGGAGTTCCTAGATCCTAGGGAGATCACCTCAGCCTTCGAGGGACTCCCTTCAAGCAAGGGGCCAGAGCAGGGATGGAGAGAACAGAGGATATATTTAGACAAAGAGAAGGGACTGGGGCACAACTCAAGCAGATAGCTCCAGAAGTGAGGAAGGCTGGAACAAGACTTCCTAAGGAAGTCCCGGGAGAACGTCAGCATGGAGCTAAAGAGGTTGGCTTACACTAGGATACTGGGGCAAACCGGAACAAAAAAAGCACTGAGCCTCAGAGGCAGACTTACCCATAACCTAAAAGATTCTGCTTTCAGAGCGATTCTGCAAGTGTCTTCTGTTTGCCTCCTTTCTCCCCTTGTTACTCCACTGCAGTTACATGAATCACTATGCTGCTGACTCAAGGAGGTTGTACATTCTGGCATTAGACTTTTGTTGTTTCTAAGCAGGTCACACATGTGATGCTTTGGTAACTAAGTATTGATTTTCTTGCAGTAAGCTAACATTGGATACACACATAATAGGGGTTGATTTGTTACGCTACTTATTCCCTTATGTAACAGTACTGACTTCAGAGGGACTATTCATGTTTGAGATGCAGGAACTGATAAGTAATAATACAGAAGTCTAAATATTTATCTGCTCTAATAACTATCTGTTTAAATAGCCAAATCATAGTGTGAAGAGAGAAAGAATACAAAAACACACGTTGACACTTTTTCAGTGACATTTCTACAAGGCATATCACCATTCTGCAAAGCACTGCGTGCCTCACCCACACAGTTCTACATCCATGCTGTTTCCAGTGTTAATTCACTTTCTTTGTGTATCATTTTAACTTTACTGCCTTTTCTGCACACAGTTGGCTGATAAATAGAATCATAGAATTGCTCAGCTTGGAAAAGACCTTAAAGATCATCGAGTCCAACCGCAACCTAACCATACTACCCTAACTCTAACAACCCTCCGCTAAATCATGTCCCCGAGCACCACATCCAAATGGTTTTTGAACACACTTTGTTATGCTGCTTGCTGTAAAAAAAAAAAAAAAAAAAAAAAAAAAGGAAAGAGAGAAGTGCTTCCCCTCACGAGAAGAGGTTATGTCCCATGGTGTGGTTTTTGTGGGCTTTTTGGAAGGTGACGCTACAGCAGCGTCACACTTCTAAGAGCATAAGATGCCACCCTGTGAAATACATCTAAGATGAATTATATAAGCCAAAGAACAACATGCTTTCATCACTTTTTTGGAAGCCTCTAGAATGTACTCACCACCTCACATTAACTGCATAGGGTTTCCAAAAAGGAGAATATGATTTTATTTGCATACATATCTCAAAACAACGCAGACCTTTTTCTTTGAAGCTCTTCTTCAAAGCATCTTCAAAGGTAGGTCTCTAGTTTGCAAGGAGATATACACGTAAATAAATTCAGATTCAATGAACTTTTCAATTTGCTTCTTTAACGTGAAAATTGTTCCTATTTAAACGTTCACCCCTGCATCACTTCAGTCAGTAAGTATACACAAATGCTACCACTGCAATGCTTGCTGGTGTTGCCAGGGAAAAAAAAAAAACAAAACCAACACTGTGAAGGAAGAGGGAAAAAAAAGCACCTTCCAAACTGTGAATCATTAGTCCAATACAAAATTATGCAAAAGTTCGGCTAAATGGAGATAATCTAAAACATGCTTTTCACCCCCTCCTGGTTAATGTGCGATATCTTTATTTGACTGCAGGTAACAGTGTTATCTGCAATTGGGTTTTTAGTAACAAATCAAGACGATACCAACTTAGATTCTTTGCTCTGAACTTATTATTATCTTTTATCAGAAATTAATTTTTCACTATAAGACTGCTTCCACTATGAGAACATAAAGTCTGATGCCTTCCCAATTATGTGCCCCTGTAGGCTTCAATAAACCAGATGTAGAAGTGGAGAACAGACATTTTAATAACCATTCTAGTGTAACGTATTGAGCAGAGATAACAAATGTACTTGAAGCAAAACATTACCTGCATACTAAAATTTGTGGGTCACTCCTGGGGTGTCCGAGGAACTTATACACTGTATACACTCTGTTTTTAAGAGCAGCTACGTAAGTACTTGATCCCTCATACTGAGAGATTAAATCACAATGAGTTTGACAGCAGAACCCAAATGCTTTCTGAATATATAGAAGTAATTTTAAAAAATGTTTACATTACAGATGTAAAAATCCCCTTCATTAAAAAAATAAAATCCAGAATACGTTCTATTTCAACTGCTTTGGATGAAATAAAGAACACCTAGTCATCTTGCAGTGTCATAGTCAAGCCTCTTTTCCTCATTCTGTATACACAGAACACCATTAATGACAGGAAAAAAAAATAAAAATCCCTCTACACAAACTGCAAGGGGGGTACATTTACTTGCTTACACACCACCTAAGAAAGGAGAGGAAGGAACACAAACTCTTCAGAATTTACTTTAGTGAAACAGTATTCATCTTATACAAATCTCCCGAATACTTACAAAAACATATTTGCAGAACTTGCTTTTTCCATTTCTTGTAACCCCCATAGATATGTGGACATGTGTACACACATACATATATATGCATGCATAGGTGAATGAGGATTCTACTTGGGCAGAGAGTTGATAACTGGATTACTGCCTATGCGGATTTTGCCAGCTCTTATATTCCTGCCATGTATGCCAAGCCAGATATCAGAAGCCTTTCGTATTAAGGAACCAAAAAGATAGTAAATGTTTCTGCTTTTCTACCTTTCCCTTAAGTCTTGCACCACTACATTTTTATTTAATGTATCTCCAGTGTTACAGACCTTCTTCCTTTTCATGTGTGCTTTTTTTCCTATGAGACACGTAGCTTTCGTGTAAAACCCCCCAGACAGCATTCCCATTAGTAAACTTCCAGTTTATTAGCAATAATCTCCAATTCAGATCCCCTGCAGCAAAACTGTTGCAAATATATCAGAACTGATTCAGCACCTCAGACCCAAACTGTATGCAACCACTCAGGAATTACTCCTACTACAGAATTGTCTCCAGAGGACCCTTGGTCCCTGTCCTTCATCTGGCAGTCACTGCAAATGCAACCTCCCTTTGGCAGCACCACTTCTCAGACTCAAAGTGGCCACTCAATCTCACAACTGCAACATCCACTGGAAGCCTTGCTGAGGCTCTGTTATAGCTACTGGTGTCCTGAAACAGATTAAAGATCCAGAATAAGGTTCAGTATCAGTGCACAACCAGAGAATCAGTTTTTTTTTATATTAACGAAAGCTGAGACAGAGGCAGGGATACATCTTACCTACACACTTGTCAAGCTGCCCAATAGCTCTGAGACACACCATGCAAACACCAGCAAAGACACTGGGCAATGCTCCCACTCAGAGCGGTGCAGATTTTGACACCCTTCTGAGATGGTGTGTAAGCAATGCCTGAGAGTTTTCGTCAGAAAATAAACAGTTATGAATACACGTCTTAGGTGGAAACCAAAATCTCAGTGCGAACAGATGAAATTCAAGTTGACAAGTAATGTAAAGGTGAGTTGATAAGTTCACTTCTCTAGAAGAAAACCTACTGCCACAGTGCCAAGCTGCAAGCCATAGCAATGAAGGATGTGGAAAGCATTCAAGTCAGCAAAACCATCATTGTAAAAGAGCCCTGATGGGATAAGCAGTGCTTGGAAATGTCACTGTTTGAGTCCTCTACAATGGAGACAGCACCAGGAAACAAACTCTGGGGACTTGAACTCATTAATCCTGTGGGCAGTAGGCACACCCTGCTAATGTCACCTGCCCTGATACTGAAAGTTCTGTAAGACAACTATGGAAGGTTGGAATTGAGGTCAGAGAAGATAGAAGAGCACGAACTAAATGCAGCCACATGGCCCTCTTCATTCACCTTAAAGCAGTAACTGCCCTGGGAGCGCCTATCAAGCTGCATCACAGAGCAAGGACCTTCCCTGCCCATCGAGTGTTACTTATTTTAAAAGCTAAAAGAACGCGACGGGCAAGGCACAAGTTACCCCAGGTGTAAGGGCATAACGAGCGCGAAGCGATGCTGCCCCCAGGAGCACAGAGCCTGCTACTGACAAGAGCCCAGCACCAACAGCACAGAGATAGTAGCACCAAGCGAGTACAGATAACCTCGTTCCAGCTCCTCTGTTTCTGTAGATGACAACCCCGCAACCAGACGTTCGTGGACGGACGGACGGACGGACGGACGGACGGACGGACGGACGGACGGCCGCACACCCCGAGCGCATACCCCCCGCACACCCCACTGACGCTCTGCTCACCCCCCACCCCCTCAGAACAGGCCACAGACATTAACGGCCGTCAGACTCCACCCACCTCGTAAGCCTCGCGCCTCCACGCATGCTCATATCCCCTGCAGGCATGCTCAGAGCACGCCCCGCCCCGCCCACTGCCGGCAGGCTCCTGCCGCGGGGGACTCTGGGGGCGGTAGTTCTCCTTCACGCCACGGAGGAGGCGGGGCTCCCACGATGCCTCGCGCAGCCACGTGACCTCGCGCCGAACTTGCCTCTTCCGTGGGGGCGGGGTGAGGGCCGGCGGGGCTGGGGGTCTGCGCGCAGCCCGGGGGGCGGGGCCGCCCGCAGGTAGCGGGGCGGGGCTGGCGCAGGGCCGCCGGTAAGCGGTCGGCGGGGATGGCTTCTAGCGGGGTTGTGTGCTTTTGGGTGGCTGTCGCGAGTCGGGAGTGACGCTGCGGGGTGTGCAGTGCTGGCCTGGGACTAGATGTGTCCTGCCCTGGGCTTTGGAGGAGGTGTTTTTCCGTGTGAGGAGCAGCAGCAATATCACAAACGTGTAACAGCGCAGCGCCCGGCTGTTGGATCCATCGTAACAACAGACTGAGCTCTAGCAGGGCCGCTGTCTTACACGACTGTCCTCGTTCCAGTGTTGGGTCTTAGTATTTTGACTGATCATACCTGAGCAGTCGCGGTGTGTTTCAGTAGCGGGACGCAAAGCTTGAGATTACGTGATCTGCAGGAGCTCTGAGTGCCTGTCTGCTTTGCTGGGCTGACAGGCCCGGGCAGCTTCTCCTGACAGCTGGATCCTCCCGCTTGAAGAAATAAGCGACTGCTCAGGTTTGAAGGAACTAAAACGCTGTTGAGGTGCACTGTGATGTTTCTTGCCTCGTTTTCCTTCCTTTCGGAGGATAAGAAATCAGTCTGCAGGCAGTAAGTCAGAGGAAATGGAAGAAAGGAAAATCAAGAGGAGAAGCCCCAAGTCATCCACCGCCCACCCCGTGCAGGTTGCTAACTCCAAGAAGAGCTCCGTGCCAGTCAGCAAAAGCACCGCCTTTTCCAATCCTGCGCCACAACCGCCGGGGCAGAAACCAAAGCTAAAACGGTAAGCCTTGCAGGCTCGATGGAAAGGAGCCACAGCCCTGTCGGTGCAGGGCAGCCGCAAGGGTGTGAAGGCTGACTGAGAAAGAATGAGAAAGAAGAGATTCAGGAATGAGAAAGAAGAGATTCAGGCTTGTGAAAATAACCCATTATGTCTTTAACAAAGCAGATTGTTTTTAATGCAACTGAATAGTTATTTTTTCAAAGGAGCAAGCTGTGCCATGCTCCTCTTGTACACTTTTTACAATTTTACATGATGTTGTAGGCTCATACTGGTAATGATGTAGTTGGAGATCTGATAGTCTGGTGTGATCGGTCAGATACAAGAACCGAGCGAAAGAATTTGGTAAATATGTACATCATTATGGAGATAGCAGAGCCCCAGTCATACAGGTATGAGGAGCAAATAAAGTATTTAATGACTGCAAGACTGGAACTGGGTACTAGGGCAGGAAATGAAGGACATAAGTTGAACAGGATGAGCCAGAATAGGAATTTCCAGATGCTGTTGTTTGGGGAGCTGTCAGAGACAGCAGTAGCACTTAGGCCTCTTGCTTACAGAGGGAGGCATTCAATTTTTAGGAAAGTACAATTTTGGAATAGTTTGTGTGTTATTGATGCTGTGTGTATTTCCATTTAAGCGTGTCAATTTTCTTGCATGTTAGAAAAATAACATTTCTTGGCCATGGCAGAAACAGTAGATTAATGAGTGATGATAAATTTTTAAAGCGAAGCATTAGCTGGAGAGGGGCAGGGGAATTTATTGACCTGTGAGCACCGGGGAACACTGGGGATATTTCCACCATAAGCGCTTCAAAGATGACATGATTGAGAGCCCATTGTATTTCCACAGATAGTACAGATTCATCAGTTACCTGTGAGA
This sequence comes from Pavo muticus, assembly GCA_016647715.1. Taxonomy (NCBI): domain Eukaryota; kingdom Metazoa; phylum Chordata; class Aves; order Galliformes; family Phasianidae; genus Pavo; species Pavo muticus. The sequence continues at coordinate 6,015,975 of JACDJE010000039.1, read as the reverse complement.
TAATTAACATATACACGCCTGTCTCTCACATCTAAAAGCTATTATAGTTCTGCGAGCAAGAACTAATCACATAATACAACAATTCAACAGCTGTATTTCCTGAAAACATGCTACTGAAGTATATTGTTTATTTACTTCTTCAAATCACTCTTCTGGAATGTGCTACAAATGTGGTTCTTGTAGTCCACAGTATGGGCTAGAGAGGAGATTCTCCCTGCTTTGGAAGTAGCTTTTGGGTTTGGGAGGATGTCAGTGCTCAGGTAATCACACCATTTCTCAAACTTCCCAAGTGGGAATGGTAACTGACATAGCAATGTGAGGATGGATTGTTGCTACAGCAGTGGTATAGGAGTACTTTCACTTCACGTGCAAGAATATAATGAAATATTTTTCCTGGGAGTAGTACTATATTGTATTAAGCTAAAGATGTGTTTGGAAAAAATAGATGGCCTTTCTGGCATACAAACATTTCTTTAACTCTGAAACTGAAGTAGAAATATCCAAAGGTAAGCCTCAGTTGAGACCTGTTGCACAGAGATGAACCAGCGTTGATAACCATTGGACCATCACTTAGTTTCAGCATCTAGGCAATGTCTATATGACATTTGCAGACATAGAAGCTATTACTCTCAAAACGTAAAGATGATATCCTGTAGGAAACCTTCATGGGAAGGAATGGGTTTACTATGCTGTAAACCCTTGATCTTTGCTAATTAAAGCCTCTTCACTAAGCCTGAAACTTTTTATTTTTTAACTGTCCCGTAGAATTCTGAATTTTACTTCTTAGGCTCAGCTTTTCACTGAATCAGATTCTGAACTGGCTCACCATAAGGCTGGAGAAGCACTCAGTCTAATGTGAGAGAAAGGCTGTGCACGCACGGATGGGCAACTGAGGGACGAAAACAGCCTCCTACCTGAACTGCACTAGTGTAGGATGCAATCTAGAGATAGAACGTGCCACTTCTCATTGGCAACTGCATTTAGTTTCCATATTCGTTGCATGTTCATGTGTGTTTATGCTGCAATATAATCTTTAAGTTATTAAGATAGCTATTACGTACTCGTGCCCTGTTGATGTTTTCCACCCTTAATAGGAAAGCAGCCTGTTGGAATCCTTATTTTACAGTATCAAACTGTCAAGACAGTGATTTTTTCTTTATTCTCAATACAAACTTGTGATCCATTTTTTAATTTGAATGGAATAATTGAAATACTTATTTTCATTTTGCAGCCCAGTTGTCAAATGATCCTACATTTCAGATTCTCAAAGGAGGTGAAGGCAGGAAGTAACGTTATTGTTTAACCGCTTCATTTCTTCAGAGTAATAAAAGAGAAAGCCAAACCTCCAGGAGGCGAAGCAAAAGGGGCACAGGCAGCACCAATCCAGCATTCTTTCCTTACGGATGTATCGGATGTCCAGGAAATGGAAAGGGGACTTCTCAGCCTCCTGAATGACTTCCATTCTGGCAAACTTCAAGCATTTGGTAAGTGCATGAATTGCCGACATGTAGGGGTTGCCTTTATATGATGGTAACATTTGCAAATAGATGTGCTATATGGGCAAACTGCTGGTTTAACTGTAATGTTAGCCTCTGCTATATGAAATCAAGTTTAATATAACTTAATAGATCGTACCAGTAAGATGTGTACTCTAAAAGTGCTGTTAAGTGCATTCAGTGGTTGTCAGAAATTCAGGACGACAAAACACCAGACAGAATGACAGAAACTTCAGTGGTGAAAAAGAAATAATCTAGAAAGCAAATCAACTTATAAATTTGAAGACCAGATCTACCTTCTCCAATGTAAAAAGCTGTTGGCTTCACGTTTCCATTTGTTCTTTCAGGTTTCTTTCTCTAATGCTGTCATTTGTCATCTTAGGAAATGAATGTTCCATAGAGCAGATGGAGCATGTGAGGAGCATGCAGGAGAAACTTGCCCGCCTCAATCTGGAGCTCTATGGGGAGCTGGAAGAACTCCCTGAAGATAAAAGAAAACTAGCCAGCGACTCCAATCTGGATAGGCTGCTATCAGATGTAAGTACAGAGAAAGCAGGAGACGTGGAACTTGGTCCCCAGACTTAGGCTCAGGAATAGAACAATACTGGAAGGACAGTGATTCTGTGCGCAGGCTATGGCCTAAGAAGCTTACAGCTGAGGAAAACACAGCTTTGTGATAAGTCAAGGCATAAGCCTTACCTGCTTCATCTTCATTTTGAGAAAATGTGCCGTGTTGCGTTCTTCTTTTGGTAGGCTGCTGCTTGATTTAGTGAGTGGAGCATTCTGGTTCCACTGTCTGATGCAGGCATCTTTAGGGACTGCTTATGGATCAGAGAATGATGATCATTTTCCTGTGGCCCTTCCTCCTACATCTATGGAAGGCCACACAAGGAACTTCAATCTACATATTCTACGCGTTCAGTTTCTCCTTTCTATAGCGTGCTTAATTGCTAAGATGTAATTCTCATTAACAACTGAATTTAAGATTTCATTGTTGGAACTGTTAAAATTTCTTGAGATAAGCAAATTTAAATTTCATTTTGGGACTTAGCTCTGTTCTTATAGAATTCAGCGCAGGTCTGTTTTGTACAAGAAAGTAAACCATTTCAGCCCAAACCATTAATGATTTCCATTGTTGATTTAATATATTTATTTCATTATATCAGCATCATCCTTGCATCTGAAATGCCATTTCTGATAATTTTAACCTTTATATTGCAGCTGGAAGAACTGAATTCATCTATGTATCCTTTTCCTTACATACTTATTGGGCATTATAACTATTAACTATAAGTTACAGTTTATTTCTCGAGTAACTGGGGTCTGTCTTGGAGGCAAATCTTTTCAAAAATGGCCCTTCTTCAAAATCAGCACCGTAACATAGCTTGGATTTTAGGTTCCTCCTATACAAAAGTTACTGGATTTTAACGCTTAATTACAGGACATTTTTGTATAGTGATTTGTTTAGCTAGAATTCAATGCTTTAGACAATGTGTTGATTGTAGATGACAAAGCCAACAGGGACTTTTCACATGCATCTCACTGAGAAACTGTGGACTAAACACACACGTAATCACGTTTCTTTTGTATTATTCAGAACTGTTCTGTCCCTCTGATGACTGAGTTCTATTACCTTTTTTTTCCCACCATAGAAACATTATCACTGATTTTACTGTGAACATTGGGCTAACCTTACTTGTTATTTCTAGAGTTGAACTACAGTTGCATTGATTACTTATCTGAGCTTTGGTAACGAATGGATGCTCTCAGCCCATCAAAAAGATAAAGCTAATTGTCTTGGCTTGTTTTTGACATTGTGTTTTCAATAAGCTAAGAATACCTACAGGTGAGGAGTGTTGCATTCAGTCTAGTTATTTCTGATTTTACAATGCTTTGTATGCATTCAGTAAAGCAGGACTTGAGATACGGAGAATATATCTCTATATCTGTATATCTCAGTGCAGTATCTGTGAAAAGCTGTACGAGGCTAGATCTCATGAACATTACAAATGAAATGTAATACCACACAATAGCAATAAAATTCATCTGCCATCCTCCCTTCATCTTCCAGCTAAAGCTGGAGGTAAGTGATGCTTAAATCTCAACGAGGAAGATTAATGGTCGAAAGCTAGCGTAGAACTCAGTAGAATTGAATTAATCTGTACTGGTGCATGCCTGCTACAGGACTAAGTGTAGCATAGCTTAATGTAATGTTGCTGTCTTATATTGTATCTATATGTGAAAACATTATTCCTTAATGGTGTGCGTCAGCCAAAAACTACATTTAGCAGATGCTCAAGATATTCCAAATAGCACCACGGGCTGAAGAAACAGCTTTCTCAGTTTGGGTTCTTGCATAAGCTTTTCTTTTGTTTGTTTTCTTGCCACTGGAATTGGTAGCTTTTAATTATTTATTATTTTACACAATGAAGAATCAAAGTGCAAATCCAGGTGTTTACTTTTGCACATTCCTCTGAGCACTGCATTATGTCAGGACTCAGTCTCGAGAGATTTAAGCAGGCTGTTGTGATGGTATGCTTTATATCATTGCCTTATTTAATAGGAAAACACTGGGAAACATGGAAGTAAATTTATTCTGTTGTATCGTTCATATTGTTGCAAACGATGTATAAGTTCACTAGCATTTCTCCAGATTTTGTGAAGGTAATGCTGTTGTTGCCTTTCTGATCAGTTCATAGACAATCCGCACACTAGCTTTAGTGTGTTTTGTTGACCAGTGCTGCCACTGAGATTTTATTGTTAATAAAGACATTTTAAAAATATATAACGTTTTATTTAGAGAAGTTATCTATTCAGCTGTGTTAAGAAAGTTCTTGCATGGTCTGAATATTGGCAGGGTTTACTTTTTTCATTACTGTGAATAATTATTATCAGTTCTGTCACTAAACAGAACTAGCGTGCATGCTAGAAGTAAATATAATTTAATTAAGTTCTGTGACATTCAGAAATTCAATAAGGTCATTGTTCAATAAATCTGTTATACGTAATTTTGCAGTTGTTGCTGTGTTATAAATGATCCGGTAGAAGTTGGTATCATATTCACAGCCAGGGGAAAAAAAGTCTGTATTAGTGTAAAATAACGCTGCCTTTAAATCCAGGATTTCAGTCTTCACTTGTCAAACTAAGCCTTTGGTTTTAGATTTTTTACATTGGTCTTAAATAATACACTGAGATTCTTTACATACTTAGAATATGAGGATAAAAATTGTTATTCTTCTACTTAAGAACAAAGCATCTGACCATCGTAGGCAAGCCAAAAGTGAATAAAAGATACCAAACTAGAGAAGATGCTTCAGCTGCAAGACAGTTGAAAATTCCATTAGCTGCAGCTCCACACACAGCACCAACTCTGCACTGTAAAGAGAGGAAGGTTTTTTGAACACCAGTGTGCTGTGGCTTTGGCTCCAAATTCAGCTTTAAATACTTGTATTTCCTACCTCATCTAACAAGCAAATCTCAGTGGTGAGCCGATACGATCCCAAGCAGGCTCTTCCTTTAGGATATTCTTGTTCTTTTCACAACTTACCTCCTTCTTTAAGATTCTTCAGGGGTTTTGCATACTGCTTTAACTACCTTCAAGTCCCAGACTGATACTGGATGCATACTTATGATGTTCTGAAGAACAATTTAGAACTAGAATATAACATGCAAAATGAGGCCTAGTTATTTGTCTTCTCCCCTCTTTAACTAGGAACTTTTCACTGTCAGTGCTGTCACCTTGTGTTTGCATACTTCAGAACATCAAGCAAGATTTGCAGCATTAGTTTTAGCCTCATACCTCAAGAAGCGTTAAGACCTGATGCTATTTAGGGTGGCAGAAGTCATTATAGCTGCATTTAAACAAGCAAAATTACATTCCTCCTGCTCACTTCGGTTCAGGAGGAGAGGAAAGCAAAGCCTCCGGAGACCGAGCACTTCTTCACGTGGTAACAAACTGATCACGTTTCTAAGCTCTTGAAGGAAAATACTTAGTGTAACATATCTGCACACAGCCTTTTGCAATTATAAAATTACATAAGCTGTAAGTGGCTACAGAAAGTGAACTTTTCTGTTACCGTGTTTCCTGAAGAGTTGAATACATTTTTGTCTCCATAAACATCTTGAATGTTTCCTACTCATAACATATACTGACAATGGAAATGATACTCAAAAAGAGACACCATTTCCTGCATTGCCAGTCTAGATCACCTTACTCCAAGACATCTGTTGAACAACAAGCCAAAAAAAGAAAACAGAAGTCAAGAAGAAAGACTAAGATGTCTAAGAAAAGGGGATTTGGAAGAGACAAGTCAGTGGTATTAACTGCCTCTTTCTTCAAAAGTAGTGAGACAAAGCGTTCAGTCAGATCTTCTCTTTAGCATATAAACTGGACACTAAAAACAAGTTTTGACCTAAGCAGATAGCCACTGATTTTCTTTTTTTCTGAGCAAGTTTGTTAAGATGTCCTGTATTGTCTCCCTGCGGAATTATGTTTGGAAGTTCTTGTGTGAAGTAAAGGTAAAGGTAGCAGATTTTTCAAGGCATGATTCTACTAGCATTCCACAGATTTGATTTTACAACTATAAAAATGCAAGGGTACAAAAATCAAAGGCATAAGAGCAAGGTCACCTGAAAAGGTGAAAAAGCTCACCTTGTTAAAAAATTGGATCATGATCTTACATAGATTTAGTCTCCCACGGGTCCTGTCTTGGGACTGGCGCTCTTTATCATGAGCTTAGACAGCAGGATTAAGAGCATCCTTAGCAAGTTTGCTGATGACACCAAGGTGAGCGATGCAGTTGATACAACACAAGGAAGGGATGCCATCCAGAGAGACCTGGAGAGGCCTGAGAAGTGGCCCACTTGAACCTAATGAGGTTCAACAAGGTGTTGCATTTGGGTTGGGCAATCACAGACTGGGAGAATAACTTATTGAGAGCAGCCCTGCAGAGAAGGACTTGGGGGTGCTGGTGTGAAAAAGCTGGATGTGAGCCTGCTTGCAGTCCAGAACGTCACTTGTATCCTAGGCTGCATCAAAAGGGGTGGAGTGATTAAGTTCACTGACAGTGATCTGTGCCTCATTGCAATCACCCTCTGTCGTCGTCACAGAACATGAGGTTTCCTACCACAGACAGCCTCACTTGCTATAAAAAGACAGTGAGAATATTAAATAGGAACAAATGCATACCAAATGCTCTGTTCACTTCCTAGAAGTACCAAACAGCACGCAGTATGAAACTTAGCAGTAGGATCAAGAGATTGGACCAGGCCAAGTAAGCAACTGCACAGTAAATGGAAAGATGTTTTAATATATATGCATCGATAAAGCAGAACAATCTAAATGCAATCCTAGGTTTCAGCTGGCTCATGGCAAGGGACTGTCACAGTTGACCAGCTGTGCTCACGAAGAAGCAAAACTGCATCTGACACGTTCTTGGCAATAGCAGGCAAAGCATTCACAGGAAAGCCAATAGTCATACACAGAAGGAAGAGCTGAACACACCCAACTGGTGAAAGGGCTCTCTGGCTATGCAGCACTCCTCCTTCAGAAACAGCCTAGGTCCAAGAGATACTTTCCCTGCAGTGGGTGGCCTTATATGAGCCCAGGGTGACTCAACCCTGGGTCCACCCCTTCTGGTCAGGTGGGGAGCACAGGTGCAAACAATTTGCCTGTGCTCCCTGGGCCAGCCACACCCCCTCACCAGGCGCTCCATCACCAGTTCAAGCCCTGACCTAACCTGTTCCCCTACATCAGTGGTTGGAGTAAATGCACACAAGCTGCAGATCAGTGTGTTTTCATTTGTACATTCCAATCTAGAAAGATTTTGTATCATGGCTAACAGGTTGGTTGCACGTTTGCTTCTTTGTTTTTGAGAATATGCTAGTATTACATGAAGTTAGTTTTTAATAAAAAAAATTCAAACTATGACTGTTGCGTATTATCTCTGTATTACTACACCATATTATGTAATTAAAAAGTTAAAAACTTGCAGACCCAAAAAAAATACTGTGCCAAACCATGCCCCTTCAGAATTGCTTCAGAAGAAATAAAAGGGTGCTTCTGTTTTAATCTTGCAGACGGACCAATTGAATCAGTCTCTTTAGAAGACAACGCGTTAGATGTTCAAAAGACAGGAGATAATTTCAACAAAAAATATAAAATGACTCTCAGACTGCATTGATTAGTTAAGGGTGACAGAATGTACTGCACATAAGTATCAAAAATGCAGATGTCTGTGCTCACCTGATGAGGCTTTTGTGTACAAACACCTCAGAGGATCTCAGCTTCTTTCTTCATCCTAATGAATTAACACGTCTTTGCCTTCTGAGGCAGTTGTAATCATCATCTTCTGTGCCAGAAGTCCTTGCAGTTGATGGGTTGTAAAATCCAACGTGCTCTAATGGAAACCACGAGGGTTTTACCCACAGAATGTGACTGAAATCTGCAGATCGCTATAGACTTGGTTTCTAAGGCAAGGCTGCTTGTCTGTAATTGAGAGTTTGATATCTATTCGTTACTCTTTGTCACTCACATTCAAAAGCTTTACCACTCTGGGAAGAGATCAAAGTGTGTGAAGTATGGATTTACAAGGAAAGTGACCACCAGTCATTTGCGCTTTAGGAACATGAAAACTTTAAACTTCCTACTTCCTATATGGTGACAGCACTGAATGGCTCTCCATTCTTAAACCTATTAAAATATAATATTAAAACAGCGGGGCTGAACTGTGCACGTTCATAAATCTGCAGTATCACTTTGTTAGGTATTGAATCAGTCCTTCTGCCAGAACAGCCAGGTCTTCGATAGCAAACAGAGAACATTTTACAACAGAACACTCCATTACTTCCGTAAATGTATTTAGCAAAGTGTTGGTGAGCTGGATCCTGAGTAAGAGAACCGCCACCACAAAGGCTCTCTGGGTAGGGTTTTCAGAAACATTTTCAGAGTGTGTGTTGAAAAACACAACAAAACCTGACCACCATATCAGGCTGGCAGGGCTGCAACCTCGCAAATTAAAATGCTGCTCACTCTTCGTTGTCTCTCCCAAGCGAAAGAAGCCTAACAAATAGCGGCAGGGTGCAGCAGTGGGAGATTCAAACATAAATATTTACCACATCACTTTGAAAGGCAATAATGGCGCACACTTAGAAAGAGTAAGGAATGGAGGAGGTTCTTATTAATACCCAACTTTTTAACATGATTTAGCAAGCACTGTCTCCACACAGAGTTCGGAAGATATTAACAAGATGCAAACTTTAAAATAGCTCCTCTCTACCACGGCAGTATCAGGGAGATTACTTTTTTCTTTAATCTCCAGCACTCACGTGGTGCTGTGCCCTCATTAGCTGAGGCTGAAATGATGCTGGTGGCTTTGCCTGTTCTGTGGTATATCACTTGAGCAATGTCAAGGCAAGCGGGCTGGGAGGGGATGTAGTGAGCACAGCCTACTGAAGCATCCACACTGCACGGTGTTCTGCTCAGCAGTGGGAGCTCAGGGAAGGGCGGAGGAAGGTCATTACTGGTCATGAACAGTTAAAGCAGCTCAACATTTAGAATTTTGTAGGATCAGGCCAGTTCACCTTTGATGCCATCAACTAAAATAAAATAAACACCTTTTGAGAGTTGGAATAGAATTCAGCTGATGGGTTAATGAACTTTTTCAGATTAAATGACACAAGTAAAACAGTATTACTTAACACCTGGAGGAAATAGCCTAGAGTTAAAACATCTGTTCTCATGTTAACAACTGTGTTGTGCTACAAATACTTATGCAGTGTTCACTCAGGTGATTCTCTTGTGTCTAATACCACCATGTTCCTCTTTTCATCTCTCCTGACTGGAATCCTTATTAGCAGTGTCTCCTGAAGAGCAGCTGCTGAATGCAGTTTGTATTGCTGAGGTGAAATATACAAGAAGTCAAGGGATTCTCTCCACTGATCTGTACCTTATAACCTTAAGTAAAACTGAGCTTCCACTCCTGCAATCTCCAGCACAAAGGCAGATTTTTCCTTTTAAAACTACCAATATAGTTAAATATTTGAAAAGACGTTTGCTCTGCCATGATTGGTATATTCTCAGCATATTCTTTGGCTTTTGACTAAATGCACATCTGGATCCTGAGAAGCATTTTTGAGCTACAAATTTCTATATAAATTGTAGCAGATGGAAACGAGCAGGAAAACAGACACAGAAATGCACATATGAGCATTTCTGGAGTAATTGCTACTTTTTCCTAAGCAGGTGCCCACAGAATTCTTATTTGTGAATACATAAGCCGAATTTAAAGCTGAATGCCTGGATGCCTCAACAAGTACGTCATTTTGATTCACGTACTTTTAACACCAAATAATCTTTCAATCCTCTGTTGTCCTTTGATTTAAAAAAAAAACAAAACAAACAACTAAATCTACCTTTTCAACTAAGTCTGAAACAGCTTAGCATGCAATCTTGAAGTACAGTCTTTTAATCACATTAGCTAGCCATAAAAACTTCAGTAAGAATACACTGTAGTAATGACAAATGATTTCCAATCAGGCATGCTGGGCACTCAGGAGACCCTAGCAAGTGTTCGTATACACAAATGTTCACAATTTACAGCAACTGTTGTAGTACTCATTCCACTCCCACTTCCAACTGTATGCCAGGAATATATCATTGATGTCGGTGTCTCCTTTCTCAGAAGGCAACTGTTCTTTCAGATGTAGTCTCTCATTTGTCTTTTGAACGGACACAAGAGGCAACAGGCTCCTCGTAGAAGAAATTCCTGATTCCAAGTGTGGTTCCCTACTGCAGCATACACATCGAACACATTCTTCCCCATGAACCATCCATAACCTCTTCTATCAGTTTAAATGCAGCCTTACTAGAGCCAACAAGAGATCAGGTCTTTAAAATTAGATGAAAAAAACCTGTAAGTCAGTATTAAACCCTTTCCTGAAATGATTCAAAAAGCAGTTATTTCAAAGGAACCTGTGGAAAAAAGGGTCTGTACTTTCCTTTGGTACTCTGTACGAGGATAACGCCATACGCTCTCCTTTGGCTGTTGACAAAGAAACATTTTTAACATTGATCCCATACAACAGCTACAGTTAGTAGTTTTCAGTTCAACGAACATTAACAGAACACAACCGTTTAAATTATTTTAATAGAGAAACAAGTATTAGACTGTTACGTGCTTTTTTTCTAGAGAGCTGCACCACGATTAGTTCACCAATTGCATTGTTAAACATGCTGGAATTCTGCTTATGAAATTAAGTCATGTGGCTCTAAAAATAGAGTTCTGAAGAGTAAAACTGAATATTCAACAGCACGTGAATTGCTTTATGAAGTACTTAAGCTACTTAAACATGGAGGTATGTTGAAAAGACTTACTTTTTAAAAATCTTCCAAAGAGTAAGAACTGCACTGCTATTTCTCACTGGGGAAATTAAGACTGTTTCCTGTTTTGTTCAACTAGAAACAGTCAGGAGAACTCCGATACTTTTTTCTTTTAGGAAGAAATTATTCTGAAAACATAAAATTGCACTTAGATACCAACTCTGAACATAGATGAGTCCAAGACGAGCAACTCAACTTGTCTTTGCCCTAAATGGAAGACAGAAACACAGGATAGCCCATCCATAAGGGACAGAGACACAAGAAACAATGCCGAAAATTTATTTTCTTTAGTTTATCCCACGTACAACATTTTTAGTATTAAAAGATCCCTTAGCTCAGGTAGTAAACAACTGCAAGTAAAGTGAGGGGCAAATGAAGTATAAAGAGCCTCAGAACACCTAACTTAAATTGGGTCTACTTAAACATACTGCTTTAATAAAAGCGGCTTTTCTGTTTTGCATTTTGGAAGTGCAGATTTTTGAAGTTCAAAGATGGACAACGGAGAGAAAAAGCAATTGAAAAGCAACTGGAAAAAGCAGGTGGAATGAAGAAACAGGCACGTCAGTAGCAGAAAAAGGCAAATCAAATGATAAAGCAGATACTCCTCCAATTGCAAAATCCAAAGTAAATTATTTTGCAGGTGTTTAAGAAATGCATGATGCTATCTATCACAGACTATTTAATAATCTACGTTCCTTTGTGCAGTACAGAGAACATCTCTTGCACTGTACATAATTCCTTGCCCCGAAGAGCTTACAATCTAAGTTCATAAATAATGCCATCAAGTAGTTGGATCAAGACTAAACAAATGGAGAAGACAAGTAAATAATTTCCTAAGGTATTAAAGCTGGATTACATTACTTAGTGAGGTATCTTCTGAGCACTGTTGGCAGTGATGTTCTTAAAACCTAAGTTATTTTTCAGTTAGAAGCTCTTCTGATCAGAAAAAAAAACTTTAAAAAATGTACTAAACAATGCATTAAAAATAAACCACAAAACCTCTTAAAATAAACTTGTTGGCAAGATACAAAAAATGTTCAATTTTCCTAAATTCTTCTCTTAAGACACTACATAACTTAGCATTCTGCTAGAAAGATACAGATGAGAAGACTGTGTACACATCATATTAGAATGCAGAAGGCTCTTTACCCTTTAGCTTAAAATGTCAAACTCTTGATTAATGAGTCCTGCCGCTACAAACATAGGCTTAATACTTAAATACTAATATGAAAATAGCTCTATTTTCAAAATGCATTTAGCTTTAAACTTGATTTAAAATCAACATATTTTGATTACAGTGAAGTGACCCACTTTGCATTCCTTTAAATACAGCGTACTTGCTACCTGACAAAATGCAACGGATGTGAATAATCCATCACCTTCAAGGTTCTGGTTGTTTTGCTTTTTTCTCTGTTGCATAACCCTGATTATATCTGGGTTTTTTTTTTTGGTTGCTTTTTCTTGCAATCAAAGGTTTGCACTTTATCTATTAGCTTACAAGACACAGTTGAAACGTAATCTTTGCGTCCATTTAGACACCATTTCTTAATCCATTTACATACAAGTAGAAAATATCTTCTTTACTTGCAACTACGACACTCTTGGTTTTCATACCAGGGAATCTTGCATTGGATGACATAAAAGCCGCCTGTAACACTTTGTCTGAAATGCTGGAAAAATTTTAGTAATAAAAGAATTAACCAGTCTGCATATGAGAACCAAAAAAGGGAAATAGCTCATTTTCACAGGAACAAACAGCATCTCCAGCAAAAAAAAAATCTGACTTGAGCCATCCTTTCGCAGCAGAAGTAAATGTTAAGAGAATTTCGTTTAAGCGTAAGAGTGAGACAGTGAAGATAAAGACTGCTAACATGTAATTAATTCGGTTTTAATTTTCAAAAGTACTCTCAAGGAAATCAAACTAGAAAAATGAAGACTAAGGAAGTATACAATTCTTTGACCCAAGTCAGTACCAGCATTTACTTTTTAAAAGTTACAGCTACATTTAGTTTATAGGAAGATACAAAAGGAATATAGCCACAGATTACCGAGAGAAGTCGATTGCTTCTGACCAACAGCTAGAGATTTACAAGGAAAGAAAATGGCCAAGGGATTATGCAACTATCTTGTACATGCCACAGAACTACAAAAAAGTCCCTGCAAAGCCCCTCCCCATTGGAATGAGTTCCAATTCCCATGTAAAGATGAATCAACAAAATTAAAATATTGTGCTGTTTTATTGGTGTAAAAATCACACAATTGCTAGTTCTGATTCTGCAGAGATACATCCATGCAGTTAAACATCTATGATCCCACAGCCAGAAGAAGCCATTAAATAGAATATCTGCTGTTAGTCAGCAATTAATGCAAATTTACATATGAGATCAAAAGGTGTGTATCATACAATATACAACAAATCCTAATACAGTACATCAACCTGAATAGCAGGATACACTCAGGGAACTCAGTTAATAGTGAAGCCTGTCTAAATGCCAGAGAAATAAGGCTGGTATCCCAGAATTCCTAAGAAGCAAACCGTTCTTTAAAAAAAAAAGTTGTTTTTTTTTTTTTTGCTGGGAATTGACACATTACTTGACAATACATTTTGTTATAGTGAAGACTGGTGGATGTGATCTGTTATTAAAAGGTAATGTGTGAAACATGCAATTACAGGTGGTGCTTAGGAAATGTGTAATTATTATGTCGGGGATTTACACCCACCTCCTTCACAAAAAGGTCTGAAAAAGGTTTGGTGGAGAGACCACCAATTGTACCATAAGTCTTCATATGCATGCAGCTGAATCGGGGTCATGAACAGATAAAATGTGAACACCTGGCAAATTGTGATTATGTACTCTATAATGTATGCAACAGAAATATGAAACCAAATCCAGTTGATACTGAGAACAGCCTGCAAGAACTCTGACAACCTGTTTAAACTGGCTTATTGCAAAGAGGCAGGCTTTCTAGAATTGTGAACATCTTTCAAATTGTGGAAGGCAGTTTGGGAGGTAATATTGGCTGATGACAGATTTTTTTCTCTTTTCTGGCACACTAAAATAAATGCCACAGCAAAGGAAGAATTTGTGTGTTTCAAGTCAACTGATCAGCAATCCTCCTCTGCAAGATGTTTCAACAGGAAAGAAAAGAAACCACTAAAAAGTTCCAGTTGGAAATTTTGGCGACAAACTCTGCAAACTCAAGTCCAACAAAGGTCACGGATGTCCACAGAAAATGATGGGAGAGGCAGTGTCACATTCAAGGAAAAAGGTTTTTCTTTTTTTTTTTTTCCTGTACTGAAATTAAAATACTTAAATACAAAAGTGGACAAATTGACAAAACAGAACTACAACATTTAATGTAGAATAGAGTGCACCGAGCTAGACGCATGGATCTTTAAATAGGCTTTGAAACCAATACCCCTTTCAAAGTTAGTAAATTCACAGTTAACGGCAGTAGGCTTAGAGGTGAGAGAAAGGTCGAAGTTGTTCCAGTTGGACTTCCAGGGAGATTCTCTCTTCAAGAACATCCTACAAAAGAAATATTTTCTACCGACTGTCCACAGAGAATTGACATTAAAAGTTTCCTCACGTGATCAAAACCAGTAAACGTCAGCTCCAGTTTTGAGAACTAATATCAAGTCTTCTACATAATCTGAAGAACTCTTCCCCAAAATCTGAATAGAACCGTGAGCACTAGCTAGTTAGTACTCTTAACTGAAAAAATATCAGTGTTTTCCTCAGAAGTGAAGCCAATCATTACTTCTTCATTCTTTTCAAATCGCCCCAAACCAAATTTGAAACCAGCTGCAAATTTAACTATGACATTTTTAAATAGAGCGTCTTATGTTCAGAGGGGTAAACTCTCATTTCAAATAAAGGATTTGAAACTGACAATTTTGGGGGGAGTTTTTCTTCTTATGTGACATGTACTCATTAGCAATGTACTCATTAGCAAACAGTAACAGTCATGTCCAACTGCTTTTTTAAATCAGCCTATCTTCCAGTTGAGACAATACCTCTTTAGATCACGTTTGTATTTAAGAACATTCTATTGAATTTGGTACTTAGTTTTAGATATCATAGGGTAAAGAAGATGGCACAAGATGTTAAGAAAAACGGTGCCTACATATCCAGTAAGATAATAGGTAACCCAGAGACATAGATGGCTACAACAATTCTTACTGAGCTACACGTTTTGTATCCCATATATGTACGCATATATGTTTAAAAATATTTATAATTTAAGACTTAAAGGTTTGAATTTTACTTCAGAAGCAGCAAATCACTTCAGCTGCTCTTCTCAGCACAGCTTTCAAAGTGCTTGAACTCTACAACAGCTACTCGGAATTAATGCTAACTTAAGTTTTCTGCATTCTTATTTTTAGAGTAGCTGAAAGGAAACAAATGCATTAAAAAATGTGTTTAGTAGTAGTGTAAGCATCCTCTGTAATTTCACAAAGCCTGTCACAATACATATGAAAACAACTAAATATTTTATACTGGTGGCTGCTATATATACTCTCTATATATCACTGATCTGCAGAAATGTCAACTATTATTCTCAGGGTTTGTTTGTTCGTTTTTTAAACAAAGTTTACTACATTACCTTTAGTTGCTGCTGTAGTTCACTGTTCAATCTGGCCAAAACAGTGTTGGTTTCCTTATTGCGTCTAATTGATGCCTGAATTGCTTTCTTGTCCTTTCCTATCGATCTGAGAATATATTACAAGCATTTTAAATGTCATTTCATTACTTAAATGAACATCTCATTTACAGTCCCTCTCATTCAGATGAACAGAAACCTCCTTTCAGAATTTTTAACTGTTAATTTTCTTCCTTTTGCCTGGCTTGATTAATCTTGCTTGTCTGTGCAGAAGACACATATGCTTGGTTTCAATGAAACAGTAAGAAGCACACTTCAAATTCTTAGAACTAATCCTCTGTAGTCCCAACATACAGTCCAACATTCATTTACCTCAAAGCGACACTTGTGCAAGTTAAAAGGTCACACTCCAAAATTCAAGATTTCTACAAGGACTGTAAGTAGCCGCTTCAGGATTGTCTCATTTAAAAACAAAAATCTTTAAATTGTTAATTGATTCTAATTCAAACACATTGAAGTTGTTTCCAATTCCTAGAATACAAAGTGTGTATTGCTGTTTAAATGTAAACTCCCCAATAACAGATGTATTTATACACTTCTTGGGTTACCTAGGAATAGATGGCTGTGAAGCAAGAACAGCAGCTATGACACCTGTTTTCTGTGTATGTTCCTCAGCTTCAGGTCTCAGCTCATCTTCTGATTTTAATCTTCTGCGAATAGGCTTTGGTGGTGGAGCAAGTGGGGTAGTGCCTTTACCCTACAGGGGAAAACACAGCCTATTAGTTCTCAGAAACTGCTTTTTAACTTGGATTATAATGTCATTATTTGTGTTACATACTCCTAGAATCAATTATCTAGCTAAATTAATTTACAACCCATCACATATTTTCTGATGAACATCTAGCTGTATCTTCATACTGTACAGATCAAAAAAAGTGCTGAAGTTGACAGCTGCAAACACACATAAGTGCACCCTTTCCCTCCCCTCCAATAACTGCGTCTATGTCATAAAAAAGTCACCATCACAAAGCTCTGCTCTAAAAGTTTTGCTCCATTTCAAACACATTCATGAATGCTTTTAAGTACCTTAATACTTCAGATACTTTAAGTATCTTAAATATTTAAGTATCTGTATTTACAGCAATGCTAATCACAAAACTTACGACACAAGAATTTACCAAATGTTTGCCCATTTCCAGCACATATTGAGCCTAAGGAAACAGGGTTTAAGTGGGGATGCATGAAGTTGGCACAGCAAATCAAAAGAGCCATGCAATTTCATATACATGAGACAACTGTGCTCTCCTTCCACCTGTACATTGCATACCGCACTAGTGGGAACATTAGCAGGTACTTTTTCTTCAACTCTTCCATCTGCTTTGGCAACTCTAAGAGAACTTGCAGAATCAGAGGGCTTTTCAACCTAAAAAGATATAAACTACACTTAGAAAAATTACTGCTTAACAAATATTTGATTCAGCAAGTTGGAAAAAGTTGAATCAAAATGCAGAATTATGATGTGTTTCTGATATAAGGATACAGTCAACATTTAAAATTTAAGTTCAAGTCTTCTTTAGAGGCACAGGCTGGAATACTATTGGAATACAATAACGATACAGGCTTTGGAGCAGAACTATCTTGATCATATCATTCTGATCTGGAAGTAGCTTACAGAAAAGGTACATAGTAGTAAAAAAGTTGAGTTTTATGGAAGTCCTCTGTCATGAGGAAGGAAATGCAGCTCTATAAACATCTCCATCTATTTAGAAATATGTTAAAGCTCTATTCATTTCCGCTATTTGTTCAATAGCGCTGAACAAAACCAAATTACTGGGGTTCTAGCAGATATTTTTAACACCCGCCAATCATCTCATTTACTGGGGTGACTACTTTAAAACTTACCGTTTGGTAAGTCGTTCGGGAAGCAGAGAAGAATGAGCCTGTTTTTATGAGAATATAAATTTTGCCTGTGCTAATCTTAAATGCGGAAACACAATTCCGTTTGTTTCCATCTATGCTGCTAAGCAGAAAATCTTCTTGAGGTACAATCAAGAACTGAGAGGAAAATAAGTTTTTCTGCCTAGGTGTCAGGTAGTTTCTGAAGAAGCACAGCAATGCATAATATAACTGCTTTCTACCAGTGGATTGGAGTAACATAAAATCCCCACTGGTTCAAAAACCAGAAGGTGGTTTCAACGAAATCACTTCACTGTTGGTAGTACTAAACAGTTGTCAACATCTTCATTTTCACTCACCTGCAAGGCTTCTGAGTGTGTTTCAATTTCATCATCTTCCTCTTTGTTTACACCTGATGCAGCAAATGCCTCAAACTGACTGAAGTCTGCAAAATTTGGCTGTTCTGGTATTTGTTGAGGTGAGGTACTGGTATGAGATATTAGGCCATCGGCATCTACTGGGCGATGCACGTGAGGACCTGCACCCTGCAATAAAGAGAAAAAAGAATATTTAGCAACAATGCTCTTAGCAGTTATCTGATGCAAAGACTCTCACTAAACAACAGTTTGTGACATAGAATTAAAGATTATTTGCTTTCTTAGCAGACTTAGTAAAACTAAATGCATCCCTAAGACAGCTCACTCTGTGTGGTTATAAAAATAGTGATACAGTTAACAAAAAAGGGAGCCCTGTCAGATGTGCTGTCATCTAGTGGATGAGACCAAAGATGCATGCAGAGTAGGACTAGCTAGACTCACTGGACAGTACATATGCTTCTGCTGTACCACAGTCCAGCTTGGCTCTGTTAGACTGAATACATGTTTTAATTTAGTTCCTCAGGGAAATTTGATTGTGAGATCATACTCCATGGAGCATATCTGTCATTGCTCACTGACTTCAACATGTTTAATGAACACAGAAAGCCATGTAAAGGGACATTACAAACAATCTAAATGAGAAGAATGCACCATCAACTCGGACATTATCATGTATCAGAGAAAACATACAAGATAGCACCCTTAAATATTTCCACTGCATAACCAGTTTCAAGCAAAAGAGAAATCCAGGAGAAATACTAGGCTTTATTTCTGATTTCGTGTTCTAAATATGACTGAGAAATAACTGCTGGGGGGACCAGATTCTAACAAGTAGCTGCTGCTGAAAAACAACTGAAAAGTAATTCTACCTGTTCCATGCAAGATCTACAAAATAGTTGAATGATTAATCTGGTTGAGACAAAGAAAAAAAAATTTGTAGGATTTGCTTTCTACTAAATCAGCTAACTGAAGTGACTCAGACTGAGACTGAAAAGCAACCACAGCCATGACAAGGGAAGTAGCAGAATCATGCCTTTTGGGAGTAAACATTCTATACAAAACCATAGCCTGTGCCAGAGACATGGATCTAAGGACAAGCATTTATTGTGAAATACTTTATAAGATCTGTTATGGTTATACAGGGACAGGTAAATGAATGCAAAAGTGTAACATCCTCCCTTTCTTACAACTTAGAGTTCTAAAGCCTTCAACTCCTCCTCAGTCTCTACTTTAACTCCTTCACATGGTTCCACCAGAAGCAATTATTTATTCAGAAAAGGCCAGCATTTGGCTATAAGTTTCACCTTTGAAATCATTCACACTCCTGTCGTCTCAAACAAAAAAAAAATTAAAGATTTTTGAGAAGTTCAAATACAGAGGTTAGATAAAAGGATCGGTTTAATGCACCGAGTTAGAGTATGATTTTACTGAAGGGATAACATCACCTGTGAAGGCTGTGGTCTTGGAGGCACTGCAGGGGGATAGGCAACAACTGCAGCCTGTTGCTGTCCTGTAAAAGGCATCACATTTAGCTAAGGTTGTTACTTCTCACATTACATCAGTATCTCGTGTTTTGACTTTTCAAACATGACGAAATTCAGACTTTGCATATATTTAAACCTGTCATTTGGGAACACTGCTGTAACTTAATCTTTCAAATTTTCAAATAGATAAAAGAAGGAATCAGAACATTAGTCTTGTCCTTGTCCTCCTGTTCTACATATGCACTGTCATACTTTCTTGATCTCAGTTTTCTTCTTTTACTCCCATTATACACTGTCAACATTTCCTCTTTGTGATCTTGAGCTGAAAAGTACTGACAAATCATTTAGCAATATTACCAAAAGTGATCTTTAATCATTTCCTCAAGACATTTAACACCTAACTTTTTAACACATCTGATGCAAAAATAACTCTTCTTGAAAATTTACTGGCAGATGCAATCCACTGCATACAGATGCACTACCAAAATGTATTTCCTGACTTTGCTTTCCACGTTCATCCAGAGGGATGCATTGACATCACTTAACATTTAGTCTTAAGTTATCTGTTTTAGCAAGGTAGCATACAAATTTCAATACAAACTGTAAGAGTGACAACATTTTCAGCTTTTTATTCAGAAGCAGTGTTTTAAAAACACATTCTTATCCCTCTTCAGATGGAAAAAAACCTCATCTGCTTCAGAAATAAAGTACACTAGCAACACAATGTATCTACCTGGGGTAACCGAAAAGGATCTGTTCATATCTAAAGATGATGATCGAGAGTGAGAAGGGTGAGGCCTTGGCGGGGGCGGTGGTGGTGCTGTGTTATCTGGAGATGTTCCTGAATGTGATCTGCAAAACATACAAAGCTCTGTAGTGATTTTATGCAGCTACAGCAGAACTAAAATTCAAAATTTCTTTTAAGTACTTAATTAAAAAGACTTGACTGACAGAAAAGAGCCTGATGATTGCCATTGATTCTGAAGAGTGCAAAATCAGTTTTAAACTTCTGGTAACCTTTGATTTCACATTTGTTTTTGCATTTTTATTTACCTAAATCTCAATTTTCCAAATTATTCTCATAGTACTGCTAGCAATTCATATTTGGGCAACCAGTAGTTTCTGATACACACCTCAAACAATGACAGCTCAGAAACAGAGAATCTTAGATATGGTAAATTTCATCTAGGTGGCAGTCATTATGATTTGCAAAGCATGTTAAGATGTAGCCAACATCATAATTCAGTTTTACACTTAAGTTCAGTATCATTGAAAAATAATGTTTCTGTTGGATCTGCCTGCAGATATATCGAAGTTAAGCAGTATAACAGTGTATCAGGTAGATACACCAATTCCCTCCCTGAGATTTTCCATATCTATTTACTAGGTCGCATCTTCAGGAATTGCAACTTGTTCTTAGATAGGATCACCATCTAGCGGATATCTGCTGCAAGTTCATCAAACAATCAGAAAGATTGGAAGGATGAAGTACTGTGCTACTCAACTTGAACTTCAGTGGGATAGCGGGGTTTACTGTATGCAGTATTTTTCTGCAGCTTCCATTTAAAAACAGCTTGAAGAAACTTCCTAACTACTGCACTCTTAGCATGACAGATTTACTGGATCACTGGTCTGATACAGCTACTACTTTCTTTAACTCATACACAAGCAATAAATTCTCTGCAGGATGGACTTCTGTAACATTTTCTATATATGAGATCAAACCAGGAGAGATTACAGGTACTCTAAGTTTCATACAACACCTGAAATCCCTGAATGTGTTAAGTCCAGACAGAAAAACAAATTATCACAATTAAAAAATTTGCTTTTAAAATATACTCTCCAGGAAGATACTTTTGTAACATTATGTAACCCTCCAGCCAATGAAATACAAACTTAATCCACCTCCTAGCACTATCTTTCTAGCTAACCTGACAGTAAGTGCGCAAGAAGGATAAAAAAGGGAAGAAGTGGTTTACAGATACTCCTGGCATATCCTTTTCAGTTAATGCTTTTCGAAAATACATTATGTACTCTGGACTTATGGTAGTATTAAGGACAATATAATATTTATAAACAAAGCTGCAATTGGTAGGAAAAGGTAAAAATGGAAGGAAGTAAGAGTGACTGAGATAACAACTTTCCTGGGTGGACACTGCCAGATTTGGCAGATCTAACTAGAAGCTATCTGTGCCAGAAAACAGCAGCTCATCAGAAAGCTTCACTCACCTACGAAGGCAGCAAGAGAACCCACCCCAAAATTGAATAATATGGAAAACAACCAAGAAATTATCATCTTGATAATGCCAAAAATGTACACAGAAGCAGGACAGAGAATCAGTTTCGCCATTAGGTAACAATGGGGTAAAGAAGTTTTCAAGCTGCTGTATACTGAAAGCTAACTGTAAATCTTTCTTCGCTATTGAAATCATCATAATTATTTTTGTTTTGAAACTTACCTCCAAAACTGATTGTAAGATGGTTAATGGCGTAGCTGGTTTTTAATCCTATTCAGGCACAGATTTAATGGGGACAATTAGCACCAGCTGGTACAGCACATTCTCTTTTGTCATATGATGCAGTTGTTGGTTATATATTTGTACAGCTTTACCCAGTCCCTTAATTTATGTTGGGCCTCTGGCTGTCTTTCGTTACATGGAAGCTCATTATTAAAAGAGATTGAGTTATTGTCATGATTTATTTTTTTACACAGTAAATAATCAGAAGGTCCTTCTCCATTAATGCCTAATGGATATTTTAAATACCAAAAATTGGTCTCAAGCAACATTATGATCACCTACGTTTATTTTCCCTCCCTTGTTCTTAGGGAGAAAGTCTTTTTTGATTTATCTGAGTGAACAGAGTTTCATTTCATTGGCAAATCCCAAGCAACTCTGTAGACTTCACTGTTTTTTAAGTTTCACTTGACACATTAACAGGAACAGCATACATTCTAATACGTGAAAACACAGACTGCCTCTAGATTTCTCATTGTTCAAATCAGATCTGGCCACCACTTTATAAGCATGCTGTCAAGCAACCAGAAGCTTAGAACAGGCTTCTTTAAACATATTTTATTTACTTCTTCAGTTGTTACTCTACTGACCGTTGCCGCGTTACAGCGCTTCCAATTTGCTCTGGATCTGAAGTATAGGAGTCTGAACTGCTGTAACCATCTGCTGGTAAAAGAAAGTACAGTTTAATATTTATTTTGCACCATCAATATCATCTAAAAGACACAGATAATATATTGTGTTCTAAATATGAAAAGTTTTGTAAGAAACTCAAGAAAAAGTATCGGCAAATATTTAAAAAACCATATAATTGACTACCATGAGATGACACTTAAGTTTCCAGGGACCACTTGAGAAAATTAAGCTTAAAGCAGAAGTTGGCTATGTGGCGTATGAAATAAGCTCTCCTCAAACTTCTTTAGTAACGGAGCCATGCAGGCTGTTATGCCACCTAGTGGAACAAGTGCAATCACTCTTCTAAGGAGAAAAGAACAAGACCTTCCGGACCAAGAAGTTTTACATCAGCTCAGTACGAAATTACTGGTTTTCTGCTGGCAGCAGAATGTGGTTTTCTGAGCTACTTTCAAAGCTGTTTGGAGAGTAAACAATGTTAATGACTATATAATGTAAAGGATAGTCACTCAGAAAAAGTAATCTTCAGGTGCCGCTTAGTCTAATTCATTAATCTGACCATAATCTCAAATCTAAGAGAATCCTTTTTGAGTGTTTCCAGTTACCTGACAGTCAGGTACAGTTCCTATTAGGAATGATATAGAAGACTATGCAATATCATTTTTCACCTCAGGAGTGTGGTTTCCGCTAGTAGCAGAAATGAGTCTCCCGTTTGGTTGGTATTTCATTATGAAGGGAGATAATGTATACCATCCTTCTTTTCTAACTGCAGTATTCACGATTTGGTTTATGTCATTTAACGGGAGTTTAAGACAAAATTCACAAACTTGTCCTTAATCACACACCGAAGTAGTACATTGCTTTCAAGTTAATGCAATCTGGAAAAACAGTAATTATTTTTGCTGCTCATTTTTACTTGCGTAACAACAGTTTTGACACGGTGGGTGCTCGCTACAGAAATATTATTAACTTCTCCAGTTATCACTAAGCTTCTGTATCATCTTTCCTTGGTCCCAAATCACTTAACTTGCAAAGAAAACAAGCGTGCATTGTTTATACCTCACGACTTTTCTCATTTTGTGCAACAGAAGTTTGTTCCTGCTTTGTGGATTAGGTCTGAGGGGCTCTTTATAAATCTATCACTTC
Source organism: Pavo muticus (assembly GCA_016647715.1). Taxonomy (NCBI): domain Eukaryota; kingdom Metazoa; phylum Chordata; class Aves; order Galliformes; family Phasianidae; genus Pavo; species Pavo muticus. The sequence continues at coordinate 5,992,446 of JACDJE010000039.1, read as the reverse complement.
CAAGATGAATTACTCTTGAAAAAATGCGTGGAAAATAGAAACAAAAAGCAAATTTCTCAGTACCAAGCTGATGCTCATAAATCTCCATTTATTCTCAATTTCAAATACTATTTTAATGTCTTGATGCATGAACAGCAGACTAAGTGAAGTAAAATAACTAACATGCATTTAAATTTTGATCAATAAATCACTGAAAAATCAATATTCTTCTGTACAATGCAAGAAAAAGCATGTGAACCTAGCAACAGAATATTGTTATTTCTTAAGATTATCCATCTATGAAATAACATTTCCAAAATAGTAATAAAACAATTACAAAGACTTGCTTAACTGAAGACTGAGACACCTCATTATCAAATGGATTGTGGCACAGCTGAGCAAGAACAAGCAACTACAGCAAACACAGAAAATTGAGATCAGCCCAATAACTCCAGGAAATGCATTACCAACATCACCACTGATTTAGCATAGAAGATAGTCAGATATATTACTACTGCATAAACATAATTATCAAGATAGCAAGATGCTTAGCATTTTTTAAGCATCAGAAACTCAGGTTTTAGAGGTAGGTTGTGTTGAAGGATTTCTTCAGGATTTACCCAAAAGGTATTAATCATTCAAATTACTTAAAATACTGACAATAGCCGTTTCTCCAAGACAAGGACAAGCATCCCTTAACTACAGTTTGATATGCTACAGAGTGGTCTTAGTTACACTGTAAAAAATTTTGTTGTACTTCACCCCAGTCTTCCTCTCACAAAGTTTTTTCTTGGTAATTGCACAATTAGAAAAGTTAGGCCATACGCAGACTAGAGAATGGAAGGGGTCACAGAACTTAGATACTGCATAAAATAGTAGCTCCTCCACTGCAAGATCATATTGGCTTGTTCTTTTGCATTAGAGGATTTCCTACTGAAAACAGAACTCTGCCTGGACAGAAAATACAGACAGGCTCACGAAATTACTAAGGTATAAGACAATGTCATTGAAACAATTTGTGGAAAAAGAAAACACACTGAGCCATTTAGACTGTGCATTTTTGCAATTTATACTACAAACTGAGGCACAGAGAAGGATTGGAAGTAATGAGTTCTTCAAAGTTTGTTTTCCCATTCTCTTTAACTTTGGAACTTTTTCAGTAAAAATGATCTCAGAAAACACACTCCAGAAACTCGTTCAGGCTACCTGCAAACTGGAACCTGATTAATCAAACCAAAATAATTCAAAATCAAAAATACTATTATAAGCAAATATACATCTAAAAAGCTGTACCTAAAAAAACATCTGAAAGTCTATCCCATTTCGTTAGCAGTTAAAGTAGTTAACTGCTTGTACATTCTGTGGTTAAGAGGTCTTCTTGGTCTCCTCAAAAAACCACATTGTTAGCTGATTCTGAGGAAATTAGAATCAAACGCTACTTAGTCAATTCCACTTTCCATACATTTCCATTTCTCATCCTAAGATCAAAATAGAAAAAAGATAATAAAGAACTGATGAAAACAAACATTTCTGAACACAGATGGTAGGGAAACACCTCCAGTGACATCAATAAAACCTTCTTAATTACCACTTTTAATATATACTTCGTATCAGAAGTTTTTCTATTCTCAGGATAAGTTTATCTCATTTAAGAGCTTCTGCATTTAATAAGTTTTCATTCACTGATGAATATATCTACATTTTGCTTAACATTAAAATGAGATCAGAAGGTATTTGATACTTACTAACGGTATTTCCAGATGTGTATTTTACAGATGAACTCATTTTGTTTTCTTCTGGGAGATCAGGTGGTTTCACGAGTAGTGGGCTAGTAGGGTTAGTATGATCTGAACAGAAAAATAAGTTTAAATAAACAAGCGTACTCAAACTAGCCTTTACTTCTGACATTAAAATGTTGCAATTGCTTTCCATGTCCTTATCTGAAATGCTATTCTGAAGACTAAAATCATTGCACTTTAAAATAATTCATACATCAAGTGGTAACTTTGAAGTTTTACATTCTAATTACACACATTTTTCAGTGTTGAGATTTGTGAATCTTCACCTATTTATAAGGCTAAAGAAACATTAAAAGAAATGTACTGTGAATCATTTCTTAATCCTCACACACTGAAAGCTGCACGTGAGTTACACAGAAATACAAGGAAGTATTGGCATATTAGGCCAAATCTATAATTGAGTCTGTGGACTCCACTGTTCAAGTAAAATTATCAAACAACTTAGTTTATTCTTGACTAGAGTATAAAGCAGGCCTATGAATACTTCAAAATGCATCAGCCTTCAAAACAATAAGCAGTATTTCTGACTACAGGGTAATAAGATGTTTCTCCAAAGATCTATTTCCTGCTAAATACAGGATTTGCCAAACCTGTGTTCTATACCTTCATAGCTATCTCCAGAATGTAATAAAGAAACTCAAATGAAGTCTATACCACGATGCTCCGGAACTACTCCAAGCAATAATCTTTTGCAAATGGCTAATCTAAACTCTGCATCTATCTGGACAATATTCTAATCCCTAACTCGGGAAGCTCATCAACTGTTATGCTGCTTACAATTCCAGATGTTTTCAACTACAAGAAAACAAAGTCAGAATATTTAAGGAAGTTAAATTTACAAAACTTTCTTGATTAACAAGGGAAAATGTCCTACCACTTCCAGTTCTTTTAAGCTCCATTTCCTGCATGTGGATTTTGCTTGGAGTCATTCTTATGGGAACTGGGTGCACAATTGCAGTATCCTGTGGAAGAGATGGATTAAGTTGTGTTAATATAGTTCTAAATTGTTCTATTAAGAGTTTCTGACACCATGTGAAATGTCATTTCTAAGGAAAAAAATCATAAATCTAATTTTACACAGTTCCAGGGTATTTAATATACCTATGAAACCAAAGCTGTATGAGCTGAAGTTCCTCTAACCACATATAAAGTATAATATAGCATTCTATTTAAAGAGGGAATTCTAAACATTTTGCAAGGTAACTGTGACTATAGGACTCGAATTTTGACAACTTTCCATCATTTTTGAAATACTAGTTGATATCTGTTATTCCAAGTGCACCTGCAAAAATTTTCAAAACTCCAATCAATTTACGATGCCTCAGAAAATTACAGACTTTAAAATAGTATTACTGATCTGCAATCAGACAGGTACTTTGTAGTAAATTAAGACCAACAGCTTCAAGAGTCTTTAAAATAGTAAAATCTTTGAAGTTTTAGTATAAACAACTCTATGGAATAGATGTCTTGATAGATTTCATTTTACAACTTCTGCATTTTCTTTGCAGTTCAAACAAGTGACTGGAAAGGACATCAAGTTTCAGAACTGCTCTAGTATGAGATCTGATTTTGACTACTCAAGTATATCATTTCACCAAGAACAGTTACGTTTAGATGATTAATTCTAGAACTGTTTAAATTGACTTGCACTACTTGTTGCAAATATAAACTTTTAAAACCACTTTTTAGATACAGCTCAAACCCTTAACCCAAATGGTTAGGCCTCTACACTCAACCCCATAGGGTAACCATTAACCTTTAACCATACTCAAAGGGCGTAACGCTTAACTCTAACCCAAATGGGTAACCTTAACCATAGTACAAATGTGTAACCCGTAACCCTTAACCCTAACAAAAAAGAGTAAGGTTTAACCCCAAACCAAAAGGGTAAGCCATAACCCTTGTACCTAAACCAAAATGTTAACCCTTAAGCCTCATTCCAAATGAGTAACCCTAAACCCTTAACCCTAACCCAGAACCGCAACACTGTCCAAAATCTGAAGGGTAATCCTTAACCCTTAATGCTAACACAAAAAGGTAACCAATAACCCTAACCCAAATTTTAAAGCTCTTTAAATTTAAAGCTCCTTAAATCTAACCCCAAATTGTAACTCTTAACCCTTAACACTAGCCCAAAACGCTAACCCTTACCCCTAACCCAAACAGGTAAACCTTATCCCTCTGTAATGGTATTATTCAAAAATCATTCTTGCTGTAGTTATTTCAGTTCTTTACTCCAATGTGTGGCTTCTATAAAAATAATCTGTTTCAAATAATTAAATGAACTTTTATAGAAGTATTAATACAGATCAATAATCTAACTTTATACAAAGCAACTTAACACATTATCAACTTTCTCTTGGAGAAATCACCTTCATATACCAGGAGATGAATGTCTATGAATTTACTCTTTAGTCTGTTATTAAATACTCAAGAAAGCTAATAAGCTAATTCTCCCCTTCAGGAAAGCAAGAGTAGTTTGAAGAAAAAAAAACAAAAAAAAGCAATTAGTCCTATGCATCCCTGTTGAGATTTAAAATAAGTAGCCTGAATACTGCTGGTGAAAATTTGCTGTCAATTGTTCTTAAGTTCAGTTAAAAAAAAAAAAAAGTTACCAAAGATGCTCACCATGCTTTACACAAATCTTATTAACACCAAGCATCACAAGTAAAAAATTCCTTTTCCAGTATAAATTTATTTGAATTTCTATTTACATACACATGCATACACACACACAAACATGAGCTACATACGAGTTTTCCACACATAACATTTCCGCTTTCAAAGTTAACTGCACGTGGGAAAATTTCGAACTTCAGATTTCTGTCCTTTAATAACTATGTGCAGGAATTATCATCTTACTGGGGAAACAAGGCAGTGATAGCTCTATACTGTTAACTAATTATATTCAATAAGAAAACTATAAACTGATTTCCATCATGTTTACTTAATTACAACTTCAAAAATATAGTACATTTAAGTCTATATCTTTGAGATGAAAGAGGCTGGTAAGTAACATTTTGCTTTGTTCAAAGTACTCTGGGCACTAGAGATAGCACGGTCTGAACTCTAGCTTTCAGCATCTAGAAACGCTACTTCCACATTAATAGCAGTGATATCTCAGAGTAGAGTTCTGATATATTTGCATATAGTTACTAATTATATATGTATTTGATATTTTCAGAAGGGACCACTTTAAAATTAAAAGCATTTAAATATCTATTATGCACATCAGTTATGTAATGAAGTTTAAAACAGTAGTAACAGCAATAATTTTTGTAAGAAAAGCGGGAGGAAAAACAACTGCTAAATAAGTAATTTTAATGCATTTCAGAACCATTTCAATGTTACATGCAAAACAATTTAGCAGATCTTTGGCTTCAAAGCTGGACAAGATCCATCACCATTCAAAGCGTTCCTCATTAAGTAAGTCATTATAAAAGCACAGGTTTAGCTGGAAAAACAGTAAATATAGTAACTAAATAAAAAAATAACTAAATAAAAAATATAACAACTAAATTGGTGAAAGCACTGGGGTTTGATACATGACATCCATGAAAGTCTGACAGCTTTTTCAGGTAAGAGTGTTGCCAACACCTATAATTTTATATTTTGTAGCTTGAAAAAATACTAAAGACAGAATCTGAAAAAGGGACCAATATATGCTTGGGAGTTGCTCTTGAGTTACCTTATGTTTTCAAAAAACAGTATGTTTAAGTATTTCCTCTAATACAGCTTTTGACAGCAGTGTTGCATTAAAATCAAGAAAACAAATATTCACTGCGCTCAGATATTAAATGTGAACAGTACCAGAAAAATTCTATTCCTAAAAATAAGCAATATAATTAATAAGCTTGTTACCATTCCCAAAAAAAAAGGAGTTCATGGAATCATGCATAACAGCTACAAACAATGAATAGAAATTCAGTGTTAATAAAATTAATTTCAAACAAGCAAGCTAAGTGATTGACTTACAGGATCAGCTGGTGCAATGTTAGAATCAAATTGGGTCAGAGTTTGTGAGCTTGAAGAGCGTTCGCTAAATGTCTCCCACTGCTGAACAGACAGAGGAGAGAAATCAGCATGATGAGAAAGATGGGAGTAAAAGATCACCGAGGAGACTTAGCACAGTAGTTTGGAGGTTGCACTGGAAAGCACTGTATTTGCACTGGGCAGTACTTGGAAGCTACACTAACACATATCAAATCTTTCTATTTCAGTTTGAGACTGCACTGCAATCAATCTTTTACATTCATATTTCATAGTGAAGACACAGGTGCACAGTTAACTCAAATACTTTCAGAGTTCTTCTAAAAATTACACAAGTAGAAAAAAACTATTAAGCCAATCAGGTACTGCTGAGATTCTGTGCCACATGTCTGTAACTATAAAATCCACAGAAAGATTCCTCAGCTTTGTAGTTGCCCAGTTTCAAATATATTTAGGAGGCACTGATTTTCTTACAAAATCTCAGACAAATGAACACTGAGCAGAGTGCTCTAATTATACCTGTCCAGCTTGCTAGTGCAACCCCTGAGAAATGATTCTATTCTGTAAGAGTATTTTTACAAGTCTAAATCACTGACAAGGCAAAGAATTAAATTCAAACATACCACTGATTGTTAAAAGCAAATTAAGTACAGTTTTACAAGCTATAGGCGTGCTGTATCAATACATAGTTGTCAAGAGTCCTCATGCTTAATAAGTTAAAATACTGCCACAACTGGATCAATGAAGTAGCAAAATACATAAAATTAATCTGTGATCCAGAAACTAGATGACAAATCACTACAGGATCGTTAAACTCGTATCTTGGCATAACAACAAACATTAGCCAAGTTTCAAACAAGATTTTTAGAAGATTTTCAGCACTCACAGAGACTAAAGTGTTAGTATGGTCATGAAAACAAATCAATATTCTCGTCCCACCTCTGTAGATAAATCAATGTGTTATGTTTTCAGATGATACAGGGCACAGTATATTCCATTAGTCAACCCAATATCATGCACTCCCCTACACAAAACCATAGTCAATGAATGAGTGAGCCACATTCAGGCGCACACAGTCCAGTTCCTGTAGTGCTTGGAAGGTAACTTTCTGACAGGTGGCAGAGGAGCCAATGAGGAAAGGTATGCTGCTGGACCTTGTTCTTACAAATAAGAAAGGACTGGTTGGGAACGTGAAGGCTAGGGGCAGCTTTGGATGCAGCAAACATGAGACAGTGGAGTTCAGGAACTTATATGGAAGAAAGAAGGCAGTAAGTAGGATTGCAATGCTGGACTTTTAGAGAACCAACTTTGACCTCTTCAAAGACCTACTTGGAGGCATCCAGTGGATTAGGGCATTGCAAGGTAAGAGGGCATGCAGGTCAAGGAAAGTGATCCTCCCCCTCTTCTCCACCCTGGTGAGGTCATGTCTGAAGTGCTGCATCCAACTCTTGGCTCCTCAGTTTGAGAATGAATAAGAACTTCTAGTGGAGGGCCACAAAGATTAGGGGCCTGGAGCATCTCCCGTATGAGGAAGGGCTGAGAGACCTGGGACTGTTCAGCCTGGAGAAGAGAAGACTGGGAGGGGACCTTATCAGTGTTTCATAAACATCTAGTGGGCGGGAGTCAAATGGATGAGGCCAGGCTCTTTTCAGAGGCGTGCAGCAACAGAATGAGAGGCTATGGGCACAAACTGGAGCACAGGAAGTTCCATACAGCATGAGGAAAGACAACTTCACTTTGAGTGTGACAGAGCATTGGAACAGACTGCCCAAAGAGGTTGTGAAGTCTCCTTCTCTGGAAATATTAAAAACCTGTCCAGATGCTCTCCTGCGTATGTGACTGTAGGGAACCTGCTTTAGCAGGGGGTTGGACTAGATGACCTCCAGAGGTCCCTCCCAACCCTCACAATTCTGTGATTCTGTGAATGGCCCATATGTGAAACTAGCCTAAAGTAGTACTTTAGAAATAGGTCTTCATGGAAATTCCTAAATAACTGTTTTCAGTCAGCTGAAATTAATTAAATGTAATCAAAACAAGACTCACTAAAGTTTTAAGACCCTTCACATGTGGTGCTGTTCCTTGCAGAGGAGGAGTCCTATTTTTTAACAAAGGCAAAGACTATGACATTTCATTCAGCTGGTATTTTTTCCACAAAACTAGCAGCCAAATTCTGCCAGCCTTTTCCACATTTTGGCCTCTTGCTTTTACACAGCTGCTCATTTTCATGAAACATACAGTAATATGTATTTTAGAACTACCACTACCCTTTAAACTTGACTTTGCCATTGCCCTCAATGTTACTGGTTACACAGACAAACAGACATTTTGTTTACAGCAATCTTGCTACTTAATTTTTCAAAACTTCCATAAATGCATACATTTATACAAATATACAAATAACATACAGCATGTATGTTATACCTAAAACAAATGCTAAAATATTTATGTGCATGTAAAAAAAACAAAATGAATGCTACATTTACTTCTTACTCTACTCCTCCGAAAACATACTGCAGGGCATTTACTATTTGTCCTCGGGGTCTGTAGCTAGACACAGATGAACATCAATACCTTCTACCAAACCGAGGAACGTGGCATTAATGCTTCATTCATCCATCCTGAGATACTACCAGAAATCAGTTACTGCTATCTCCCTGCTACATTGTAAACTACAGTAAGCGTCTACTGGACTGCATCTGAAATGGTAAGATCAAAGAGCAACGACGGTAATACTAATTAGCTAGGATAAATGCCCCATTAGTTGAAACTAAAATACCTATCTTTAAGACTCACAAAGGTCTTTCAAAAATACCTTAAAAATGTTAATTACTAAAAAGCAGAACTCACAACAACCTGAACTATTACTGAAAGAACATCTAAATATTTGAAACAGTTGTGAACTCAAAAGACACTGTATCTGTGTGAAATCTAATATGACATCTGCTTTCAATGAAAATTTAATACGTTTTCCAGCTTTTTAAACTCTCAGAAGTGTGTGCAGCACCAGCACTGAAACTGGAAGGAAAAGGTTTCTGAAGTGAGAAACAAGAGATCAGTAGATTGTAGAGATGAGACTGTTAAGCATGCATCTATCTAATCCAGATAGATTTTTATAATGTTCTTTATTTTGAAGTTTTAAGTTGACATCTTGATCCATGCTTTGTGAGCTTACACTACCTGAGCTTGAGAACTGAAGTGTAAAAATCAATACTGAGTTAGAAAAAACAGAGTAACGCATGTTTTTAAAACTAACTGGGATGCAAATTGCTTGGAGAGGTAGTTCATCCAAAGCTGCATAGTTTTGCAAGCAACTCATTTGTTGATGACAGTTGTAAGAGGTTGAAAGAGGCAACAGACTGGTGCCTGCTGTAATACCAGAAATTTTTTCATGGCAATAAAACCTTGAGGACTTTGACCTGATTCATGCTGGAAAGAAAATGTTGCAAAGCAAGCACGCGTAGCAATACAGCTAAGAAACCAGAACAATTAGAACAAAAAGCTCTTAACATTTAACTCCTAGCATAGTTAATGTTTGGTAATATATTTATTCTGAGAATTTTTCCAAACCTCTTATGAGTTTGAATTGATTTTCAGAAGAAAATACCACATTGACTAGCAGAACAGATAAACTCAACTTTGTAGAGAAGATTTTGGCTGACAACCAACGATCAGCAACTTTGTTCTGCTACTGCATTTCTCCTATTCAACTGGCTTGAATTGCAGATACAGAGTCTGATGCAGCTTACCAAATTAGGAATCTTCATTGTAAGCATGATGGAATATGTCTGCAAATATATTTAAACTTGCATGATATCTTCTCCTTGCTAACAACGACTATCTGTTCACTTGACTGGAAAAACATACCTTCTACAAGCAGTCTAAGAGTCATTCTGTCAAAGAGAACTAAGAATCACTATGTCTTGTATTTTTTATCTGGTAAAGGCACCGCTGTGAGGCTTGCATTTGTCCTTAAAAGGAAGAGTAGACTCTTACCAAGTCCTTCCTCCTGAGAGATGAAGGAAATTTCCTCAGCTTTTAAACTTTAATCACAAAAAAAAAGTTTATTTTCTGTTTCACACCAATTTTGCTTTGATTTGTATACGTTTCTTACTACTAATCTTCTATCCACTTTAAGTCTAACCATGAAATGAAGTCACAGAAAGTTCTATCATAGACAAGTATTTATTATCATGTCTCTTACTGAAAGGGCTATCTTAGATGTTAAAGTTTCAGATGCTTCTTGAGAGTTGCAGAGTATTACACCAAAGTGGCTTCCACATTTTTTCGTTTCTTCTTTTTTTCATATAATAAAAAACAAACTCCAGGAGTTAAACTCTTACGGGCTTTATAAACAATGGGCATCTGTGAATAAATCTTCTTTGGTAACCTTCAATTCAAATTTTGACAAAATACAACCCTACCATATAAGTAATCTTATATAGTAAATACAGGCGGCAAATAATGATTAAGAGAATTACTGCAGTAAGAAAAAGCAAAAATTATAAATTTAAATTTTAAAATTTTTGGCTTGAGATCCGACTTTGCTTCTGAGGGAAACCCAGAGCTATGACTCCTCTGTATTACTGGTGAGATATTTTATATTTCAGGGTAAAACTAGCTCAATGTCCAGATGAAGTCAGAAGCTTATTCTGAAGTTTTGTGGAAGTTTTGATTGCAAGATCCTTCAGAGTTACAAAAAAGAAAGCACCCAGAGAAATAAAAAAAATCAACTGAAGTTCTCCAATAAATATGAGAGGAGATCATTTAGTGATGAATATGAAGCTTAATTGCTATTTATTACAACATTAAAAAAATTATCTCACCTACCAATGAGGCAGAAAAATCGGAAAGGTAACATTTTTACAATTTAAAATGTATAGAACCTTCCTGTGTTTTAGTGTCCATTGTCCTCCTCGAGTTTTTGTCAACGCATTCACAACTGGTGATCAACCATCCACTTATGAATTAAATATGTTCACACAACTTAGCTACTGACAGCAGCAATTAAATAACTTGGATAGAAGTGCTAACCTCACTGCTCTGATTCAATTCTGGCCAGGTCTGGTTTAGGGATGGCATTGATGGAGACTTGCTTGGAGGTGCTTCTGCTGGAGAGCTGGAGTAACCAACCTCACCGGTTTGTTCCCCAACTTCTGAAATGAAAGTAATCATTGTAAGCCAAAATCATGAATTGCATTCACTTTATTCTCAAAAAGGCAGCTTGTATATTCTAAAGTACCCCTTATTTCCACTTTTTCAAAGAGCAGACAGAACAGACTAATTTGAGTTAAAGGTGCTACCCTTATGACAAGAATCTTAGTGTTTTCTTTCACAGCATCTTGCAAATTAAACCAGCTTAACAGCTGTTATCTTTCAAGTGTATATTGTTATTGTAATTCTAGTTTTCCCTGGGCTTTCAGCAAATAGAATTCCTTGCAGAAAGCCTCCCCTCTTCGGAGTTGCACAGATTTTTATAATGCAACACACATTTATTCTAACTAAAAGAGAATTGGGTACCCTAATGGTAAATAGCAGATTAAAAAAATCCGCATGACAATGAAATGCTGCTTACAGCGTCAACTAATTTGCTACATCTCACAATACAAACTGCAAGCAATGCCTTGAAAACCTCAAAAACCGAAGTTCAGATTACAAATAGAAACTGTAACAGGAATAGGTGAAAAAACAATGATAAGTAGCTAGATATATTAACAATGTCTGTAGACCAAATAATTAAAACTCTGAACAAGGTACTGTACTATACGAAAGAAATCAGTGAAAATCAACTGCACCTTCAAAAACCAATAACAGCCTATTGTCTTCAAAGTGCTGCTGGGGAAAGCAGTAAGCATAGCCTAAAAAGACGCATAGAAAGAAGTTTTCCCATTTTGAGGCCATTGAAGGCTAACTAAGGTGTTACTGATATTTAAAACAAAAACAAAAGCAACAACAACACAGAAATTAGTAACCTGCCGAAACTCCAAAGGTCTCATAAACTTTCTGTAAATAGCAAGGTACAAGGTTGAGACTCAATGTTTCCAAAATTATACCCAGTACCTACCCAACATCTTGTACTACGGTCCTTCAGGAAAAATTGCTTTACAACTTATTCAAGATAGAAGCTGCATCTAATACTTTTTTTTTTTTTTTTTAAAGGAAAAATCTTCTGGCAATAAAAAAACATCAAGGTTATATCAAGATGGTCTTGAAAAGCAGCAGGTAGTCAAGATGACACACTGTAACCACTACACACAGAATTAATATGCTAAATTCAACATGCCATTGGTAATGTTTTGGGAATGTATATTGCATGTTCACTGCTTTGAAGCATAAAGTGAACAGTGAGTTGAAAAACACTCCAAATCCTCATTTCAACAGTGGTACGCTAGATAACTGAACTACAGTTAAATGTAAATTCAAAAGATAAAGGTGGAAAACTGCTCTGGACAGGCTGTACGGCTACCTGCAATTCAAGGCATTTACAGATATCTACATGAAAAATTGATTAGGCATTTCTGAAAAGCAAGTAGGTAACTAAATAAGAAAATGCATGTCAGACTCCTTATGAACAATAATCCAGAAGCATCAAATTAATCCATATACAGGTTTTTTTTTTTTAAGTTCTATTTTCTATAAAAATAAGGAAAACAAGCCTTTTTATTTAGGTATGATATAACGATGACATTATTTTTAACCTTAAGAAAAATATCCTGTAGAAATTAAGCATTCTTGCAAAAACTGGGCTTATTTTCTGTTAATGAGGAAAATATCAGATTTAACAGAAGTAAAATTAGTTTTTCCTTAGAAAGAAATGGCATTGTTAGAGCAGACTGAACAGAAAAAAAACCACCACAAATTTACAGGAAAGCAAAAACTTCTATAAAAATTAACAATCCGTTACAAAATTTAAATTGAGATAAAATTGAGTTAACTGGAAAACATTAACATTATTTTCAGAACAGAACTCACAATAGAGTTCATTTCAGCTGCAGATCAGAAATTTCATCAAGATGGGTGCTATCAACACCCATATACACCCAAAATACACGTTTAAGGACTTGGAGAGAAGCATCTGTACAACCGACTTCATTCTCCTATTTCAGTGCAGTTTCCTTCTACAGGTTGTTTTCACACAGACATTTGACTCATTCTGAAAAGTGGACATAACCTACTTAGAAATACCACATCACAATGTTAAATCTTAAGCGGAGCTGCTGCAATCCAGAGATTTCTTTGTAGAATACAATCCAGTTCAAAATACTAACCCCATTCAAATCTATTGTGGAATTACCACAGTGTTCTAAGAGCTTAACATCTCATTTATTTCCCCAGGTCAGCACAGATATAACCACCTCGTTGGAAAATTGTTCTTTTAAAATTCTGTAGGGGCGCAGACAAATGTAATATTGCATAACAGCTCTATGTCATGTGAGAGAAATGGATCTCTGGTCACAAAAGCAGATGTCAGACAAGACCAACACGCTAATGGATTCGAGACACCTGCACTTGGTCACAGATTCATACAAGCAGGAGCAGCTGCCAGACTAAGTGGCAAGAGTCTTCAGTGCCAGTCCAAACAGAAGGGTATTATAGCACTGTTTCTTCTCTTTCTCTTGGCCGCTGGTTCAAAACCAAAATGGAAAGAGACAGCATTTCGAGCACAGAATTGAAGTGATTAAGGAAAGAGTTTCTAACAAAAGCATAGAAGTAAATAAAGGCATTGTTTACACTCTGAAAAAATTTAAACTTATAAAAGTAAAGAAAACACAAATCAAGTAATTGACCTTCTTAAACAGTCTGAAAGTATGATATGCACATTGATACCTCCATTGCAGATGAGGATTACTACACTAAGAATTTCTTTTTTTGTGAAACTGGTATCACATAAAAAAATACACTCAAAAAGCTACTCCAGTGCCTTACTTTACACTTCCTATTTCTGAGAAGGCTGTCTAGAAGCAAGCATTATCAAAATATACCTTTTATGGGGAAAAAAATACGTCATAAAAACAGGTTGATCTTTCTAGGCTTGATGTGCAGTCCTCAAGTTGAGCAGACAGCTTAACATACACAGTAACCTGCACTTAGACCTATTAGTAACTTATAATTATAGATTAAAATAGTAAAATTGTGATTTGGACTGTTGTAATTACAAGCAAAGTTTTAGCCATATCAGTAACCTCCCCTTATATATTTAAATCAGTGTACATGTTCTGGTGACAAATCCACGTCAGGAAGATTAGCTGTTTCCAAAACTAGAGGCCCAAATAAAGAAGAAATTAATTACATAAAACGCAAAAAGTTTGCAAGTTATTTTTCATCAATGCCTCAACAGAATCAAGTATCAGTTATATTTCTGTATTTTCCTTTTTAAGCATAGCATACACAGCATAGTAATCTTTCAGTGTTCATCAGAACAAAGCAAAATTCCTTTAAGATAAGAGGGAAAAACATTCAGTACTTTTAGAAGTAGTTTTTCTTTACACTTAAGGACTACTCTGTACTTCCTGAAATTTTATTTTATCACAGCTGCCTGTGAAATAAAAACATACATATAACACCATAACACCTTTTGGTTTCATGTCCAGTTTATAAAACTTTCAAAGAACTTCAGTTATATGACAAAATCCTCAACACTGTCTATGCCAATCAAAGCAGTAGAAAACCAGGTATGGATGTAGACGTTTTTGTAACTATAGTTTTCTTGTTACTCCATTTCCTATCAAGAAGTTGCTTGGCAATCACCTTGACATAACAAGAGAGTGGCTAGTTTTTAGATAACTGTAGATACTTCTTACGAATGTCTTTGCCATAGTAATGTGCTTACTCATACATTCATGTAGTGAAAACACTACAGTTGCTGCTGGCTGCTGCTGAAAGGCTGAGGAGCTGAGTGAAAAAACCTTGGTTTAATTATTAAAGCAGAGCCACACTATCTAGTTTAAGAGCTCCTCCATAATTGCCAAGTGAAAGTCTCTGACATTCTACACACACAGTAGGAAGGGACTCCTCCCTGCTGAAATATTTACTAAGAAGATAAAGTGCTAGAAAACCAACTATACTTGTGCACCCACCTGTGCTCCTTCCAGAGCCAAGATTGCTTAATGTTTTTTTCTAGTCATTCAATTTTGCTTTCTTGAAAAATATAACAGAGAATTCATCAGTAACGAATGGCGCCTAAAAATACACTTCCTCTAAATATAAGCTGGTAAGAGACAGTAAAGTAAAAAGGCTTTAAGTTTTATTAACTAATAAAAATTGAATGACTCAACATCTTCAAGAATGATAATAATGGAATTTTGAGGAATCATTTGTATTTCAAGTTAATTTCAGTACAAGTTAATTTATTTTGAGTTCTACAGAAGTTCAATGTTCATTGCAAATACAGTATTTACAAAGTAGATTATAGGTATTCTGCTTTCTTTATCTGTTTGAAGATAAAAGTGAAAGATGGTCAAAACCATTCCGCTTTTAAATCGCACTTTTACATGTACTTACGTCCTACCTCTGATACTGTATCACAGAATATTTTTAAGTATTTTCAAGACTTAGAAACGAATGCCATAGTTTTAGAAATCAGGGCAAACAAAACATTCATTTGAAATCAAATCTGAAGTACATTTGGATTGAGAATTTTGGATAAAATGTCTAATTGTGAATATACCTATACTGTGATAATCTTGTTTTCCTTACACTATAAAGGAAACAGGCTGTATTTCAAAATGAGACCATACATATACTATTCTTAAATTACATCTCCCTCTAGAAAAAACGTTTGCTTAGATTAGTTCTGAACACCAATTATGGTTTCTAAAAAATTGCATACTGATTCATCTTCTACCAAATGCAGCAATATGCTTGTTCACTTACAAACCTACAAGTATCTCCTGACATACTGTAACTTTAATTATGCTATCAATTGCAAATAGCGAAATTGGTGCTGAAACTTATCTTACCTGTTGAGTCTTCCAAATCGATCAGTTTGGGCATTAAGCTTTCAGGTAACTTTTCCGGCAAATCATATCCATTCTTCCTAGCAACTACCAGATGAAACGCAGCACAGAACTCATCCAATGTCAGTGCACCATCTTTATCAAAATCCGAAAGTTCCCTAAAAAGAAAAACTTAGTATAAATGAAACCAAATTTACTTCCAAAAGACATATTTCTGTTGTGCTACTTGGAAGAAGAAAGAATGCAGCCTATAGTTCATTTTTGCCTACTAAGCACTCCATATTAGCCCTACATGCTATATTCTCCAAAGAACAGCTCCAAAGCTTTTACTATCAGTATTTCTTAGAGGTTAAAGATCAGATCTAAACCCACTTATCTCTCTCCAAATTTTTTGTTTGTTTGGTTTTTTTTTTAACCATTTCTCTACATTTAAGATAGTATTATAACATTATTGGTGTCAGATTTTGGTACGCTAATACCTTCTTACAGTGATAGTGCCAAGGCAGCAAAATTTATTTTCAATAAAATGGAAAAATATCTGAATTAGAAATCATTGCACTGATGAAAGACCAAATCTTTCAAGGTAAGTCAATTAATGTTAGCATGCAATGATGCACTATAAATTCCAGAACAGAATGAAAGAAAAGATCAGTACCTGAAAGGGGCCTACAGGAAAGCTGGGAGGGGACTTTTTATAAGGGCATGTAGCGATAGGACAAGGGAAAATGGCTTTAAACTGGAAGAGGGTAGATTTAGACTAGATATCAGGAAGACATTCTTTACTGCAAGGGTGGGAGACACTGGAACAGGTTGCCCATTGAGGTTGTGGATGCCCCCCCCTCCCTGAAGGCATTCAAGGCCAGGCTGGATGGGGCTTTGAGCAACCAGGTCTAGAGGGAGGTGTCCCTGCCTATAGCACAGGCTTGGAACTAGATGATCTTAAAGGTTCTTTCCATCCCAATTCACCCTATGATTCTATGATCTATGCCAAACCAAAGCTCAATTTATCTTGAAGTATTACTAAATGCATTTCAAAATGTTTGCACCTGTCTGTTTTACTTAAACTTCCTTGCTGAGACTCAAATAAACATAGGAATACAGAATTCATAATTTATTTTCAAATGCATCTTTAAAAATATAAAATTTCAAACCAAGTACTTCTTACTCTGAAGTGTTCACATTTTTTTTAAAAGCTCAAAATGCTGCTTAAAGTGTCAATCTAGACCTATTGAAAACCACTAAAATATTGGCGTAAATGTGAATAGAAATGAACATAGTATAGTAGTGAAACTTTACTTAACACCTAGTAAGGAGATGGTTAGATAACACCAGATAGCTGTGATCTTTCAAAGCAGCTATACCGAAACACACCACACTTACCAAATGTGGGAAAGTTCAAGAATAGGTAGTTTCGACTTAGTGAAAAATTCTTTAGCTGCAGATCCTGAAAAATCACAAACAGTTTTTAATGCTTGAGCCAATTTAAATCATCAGAAGACTTACAGATTTATGGTAAACGATGTAAGCTATTTAGCAAAGGTTTAGGGAAAAATGGCACTAATTTCTAGAGATGAAGTGAAAAGTGGCTTCAAGTCCTCTCTTGAATTACACTGCAGTTTACCAGAATGTTATCACTTAAATGCAATACTTTTTTTGAAATGGTATGCAAGCCTAAGTACCCAACAAAGTTTTTGTACCAAAACTGCTGCACCCACAATTATATTTTTTTAAAGAGTAACTTACCTGGTATAAATCCATTTAGATCAGGTTGAATGGTTTTAAACTGATTAACATAATACTGCCTTTGTTCATCAGTTATTTTCCAGGGGTCATCATAACTACTCGATTGCCTACGAATTTCATTTGTTGTTGTTGCTGATGCTACAGTTCGTACTGTTGTCTGGTCCTGAAATGAAATATTTTTTCCTCAGTATTATCTACCTAAAGTGCTCTTATGAATTCTCAACTTCTTGGCTTCAAAAAGTAAAGCATAGTTAAATCTCACAGTAGTTTAAAAACTTCAAGAAACTATCAGCAGAGTGCATCTTACAGGACAATGACAGGGTATTTTTGCACACTGATACAAATGGGTAGGAATGATTGCAGTTATGTAAGCAAAAAAAACCAACATGGCACATACACAAAGAAGCTAAGCACAAATATTTCATAATCGTTGGCATTTTTAAAAATTAGTAGCTTGCAACTACATCACTTATATGAAGTATCTGTTGGGTAAATAGCATTGAACACACTACAGCACAGCTACACAGTAAACAACTGCAGTGAAAAATATATATAAAAAAAGGATTGCAACCATCTGAATGACGCAAATTAAATACCAATAAAGTGTCACACCTGGACAGAAGCAGGATGCATGGCTAAAAGAGCACTGGTTGGTGGGGTATCAGCAAAACTGACCCAATTTTCTTGGTGAGGTGGTGGTGAATGACCAGACCATATGGGATCACTAGAAGTAGATGAGCCTTAAAGTAGAAGAAACATTTCTTTTTTCAAGAAAACAAAAACCTGAAAAACTGAGTAACAACTACAGATACAGAAAGCAGCCCAAAAAATTCCATCCATGAAACAGGTTCCCATCAGGAAGACACACGCTTGTAAAATGGTGAAGAAAACTAAAACCAAATTGCACCAAGGTGACACTGTTGGCCTCCTGACAACTCTTTTAGACTTCTATATTTGGCCAAACTAAGTCTGTACTAAAAAGACAGAAGCAAGGAGTGAGCTTATTACACATATGCAAAATTTAAACTGAGTTTTATACATTTGATGCATCTTAAATAATACTCAGTGCTTTCTCCTCATTGAAATAAGCTTTTGTACCGACAGTTATTTAAAAGTGGCATAAGATTTCAGAATGCAACTTACTTTAAGCTTTTTTTTTTTTTTTAAGCTTTTAGTTATTCAAAGAATATACCCTTGGAAATTCCTCTTAAAAAAAAAAAATCAGGCTTTTCAGCATAGATCTTTTTTCTCTAATTCATTCCTAAACCAAGCCAGTTGCTTAAATACAGTCCAATAATAATAAAAGGCACCCATATATACTGCTGACAACTGCCATGTGTTAAGTAACTGGAACACAGTAACTGTGATTCACCTAGTGCCTTGTCATAAGAAACTTCTGAAATACTGCTGATATTCGAAGTATTGACATTAAAACGATGATGAAGCAAATACAGAAGCATTTGGTCATCCGTTGCTCTAGGTACAAAAAAACTGGAAAATTCTATTAAGTTGCAAATAAAAATTACAAATTTAAGGAAGTCAGAGCAGAGGAAAAACAAACCATCTACAAGAAGTCTATAAGAATCTCAGGACTCCACTCTACTCTTCCACTCTTAAAAGAAATGCTTAAGTCCTTAAATCTTGACAGTAGTTTCAGAACTAAATATTTTACTCTTATAGAAGATTTCTAGTAGGAGAAAGATACAGAAGGTTTTGGAAGTGATAAATTGAATATACAAAACTGAAAGATTATATTATTTATGAATTTCATCAAAATAAAGTAATTCCATCCTTTTAGAATTATCTTTACTGAAATAAAAAGCCACTGTTAATTACTCCTTTTGTTCCTTAACAAAACTTGACTTGTAACCAAAACTCCTGAGAACAGAGGTAATAAGACTGATAATTCTTTTTGCCTTGGAGTTTTTCCACAGCTAGTCTAACTCTAAAACTTCACAAAGAAGCATGCAAAAAAGCTTTGGAGTTTCTTTCCACTTGTTCTCTATAAAAACAGAACAAGGTGACAATGAGAATCAGGCAAGTCCCTCCCATTTCTCCTATGAAAATGCTACACTCCAAGTTTACTTGTGATAAAACAGCTTTCCTCCTCTGCCCCTCAGCCACTGACATTATTACCACGAAATTGGTTTTTTTTTTGTTTTTGTTTTTTACTCCTGTCTTGATTTATTCAAACAGTTCATTCTGTACCCCCATTTGCACAGTACTTTCTCCATGGTAGTACTAGCATAGCAACAGGGATACCAGTAGTACCAAATTGTCATAACTTCCAAGTACTTCACACATACTACAAGAGCTATTTCCTTTCTCTTCAATCATCCCAAGGACACTTGTTTTACTGTTCTTGTTATGTAGACTTCTTAGGACATAAGATGGGAAGGCTGAAGAACACACACAAAAAAAGACTACTAGTAACGGTGGACACCTAGATTTACACATAGTTATGATATAACAACAGCCAATGACTCAATTCTCAATCAAAACTACATCTATTTCACACTTGAATTAGACATAATCATGCCCCAGTTTCTCCTCAAACTAGAAAAACCAGACTGGGAACACTGAGGTAGAGGTGAAAGTGGAAGAAAATAGTCACAGAGAAGACTCAGAACAGTCAGCACTTACGAGCTGTAAGCCAATCATTTCAAAAGCCTGTGTGCTTTTATCAGAGAACACCATTGAAAGCACTCTGAATAGAGAGCATCCCTAAAACCGACTATCAGATATCAGATTAGGACTAGCTGAAGAAGTCTAATGCACAATGTTTACTATGAAGACATAACTTGAATTCCTGTGGCTGCTCTTTATCCTTCTGCTGTAGCTTGAATACCACCACATTGTTAAATTCTGGAAGATGATCTAATTTCCTGTGGGATAAAAGTTACCCCTTCACTTTAAACTACAAACATAAATATAAGAAGTGGTCTATCTAAACAACAAGCTGCTTGTACTTTTAAATGAACTATGAGTATACCTTATAAGAACACATTTTTCAAGTAACCTTGTGAACTACCAAGAGCTCTCCTTACCACTAATTTGTGATGGAATGAAACCAATACAAGTACAATAATAAAATGGTTTAGAGCTCTTCCCCCCCTTAATAACCATGTCTATGTAACAAGGCCTTAAACAAGGCCAAGTATCAGTAATTATTGAAGTATTAAGTAGGAGACAAAGGACCATTCAGTGCCTTGCAAGCAGTGTAAGAATCTTAGGACTCTAAAGAGAGAAATGAACTGTTAATGCAGTAGACCTTCTCCATTTCTGTACATGAAGTTTCTAGGCTGCTGATTGCATGAGCTGTACCAAAACTGGCCCCAACAAGGAAAATAAATCAGCATGGCTTGAAGCTGAAAATTCTCATACATATTCAAGACATTGAAACAAAACTTAAAGGTAACACTGAAGAAAGCTGGCAGAGGTCCCACGACTGAACAGAAGACCTAATCTTTTTGACTAATTTAAAATCATACTACAAACTAAACAAACTACAAACATAAATGCTCCACTCTGCTTCCAGTCCAAACAAACTACAAAATGATGAAATTTAAAATAATTTCTAGCCCCTATTCTGACACACCACTCAACAATCATTTGAAGTTAAGCCAGGAGAAAGGGTTCTTTCTCCCAAGTTTCTCATGGTCAGCACCCTTCAAGATACTGAAGCTGGAATGTAAAATGAGTTGAAGTTAACATAGTTTTTTCCTCTACTCCAGGAACAGGAGGTTCTCATCCCACATTAATTCTGTTACCTCATGTACTGGGTCTGCTTGGAATTGAGTTCATTTTCTTCATAGCAGCTCATATGGTGCTGTGCTCTAAATTTGCACCTAGAACAACACTGATTAATGCACCAATATTTTAGCTACAGGTGAACAGTGTTTGCATGGCCTCAAGCTTCCTGTTTCTTACTCTGCTCCCCTCACTGAACAGACTTGAGAGTGTGTCAAAGACTAAGAGGGGATACAACAAGACAGATGACTCAAACTAATCAAAGAGATATTCCATACCATGTAGCATCATTTTCAGCAATAAAACATTAAAAAGGACGGGGAGTTTAGGATCAGTCATCTTTTGCTTGGGAATTGGCCTGGCTGGTGACTGTCTGAATAATTTTTCTTTTTTTCCGCTTCTTTAACTTTTTTTCTTGAACCATAAGGTTGTTTTGGTGGGGTTTTTTTTTGCTTTTACTCTTCC
Organism: Pavo muticus; assembly: GCA_016647715.1. NCBI lineage: Eukaryota > Metazoa > Chordata > Aves > Galliformes > Phasianidae > Pavo > Pavo muticus. The sequence continues at coordinate 5,970,767 of JACDJE010000039.1, read as the reverse complement.
TTTCCTTTTCCTCACCCCACTGAGTGAATGTGAAGATGTATGGTGCTTAGCCATCTACCAAGGTTAACCCACAACACCTTATAATATGAGGGGTTCAGTTATCTACTTCACTGTTCCATGAAAACTAATCTAGGAGAAGAACAAGACAGATCAGAGACAAGTCAGAACCAAGACATAATGTGATTTTTAACAGCTTTACCTTAAATGCAAATTAAACAATTGGAAGACCTGAGAGACCTGGGTTTTAATAGAATTGACTGACGTTCAAAGATGAGACCTAACCTAACCATAAATTACATTTCATCTTATATATTAATTAGATCTAACAGAATCATGCTCACACTTGAGAGCCCCATGCTTTGAGATGGGACCTCTGTTACCTACCATTATTCTCAGTGTTTCACAGACTATGATACAGAAGCAGAGAGACCTGGGTTCTTATGTTTCTTGGATCACAAGTGAAATGAGATAGTCCTGCCTTAAGTCCTATTGAAATAACGTAATGTTACCTGCAAATTATTTGATTACTCAAAAGCATCTTGTTTCAAAATAAAGATGAATTTGCAGAACTGATTTTAAGGTAAGTAATCAACAATCTATCTCATTCTGCACCCTAATGTCAGAAGAGCTGTTTTTCCACAAAAACATCTCTTTAAAACGTAGGCTGAAGAAAAGGGGTAAAAATAATTAAGAACTGTCTACAACAGCTGAAATTCAACAAAATACAGTGCAAAAGAATCATCCAGTGAACAAAGATGCCAATTTTTATTAAATATATGTAAATCTAGTCCACCCTTAGCATTGGCAGAACAGACAATCATTCTTCTACAGTATCTCCATATTACTTTAAACACACTAAGAATACGTTTAACTATGGAATACAAAACTCAAGTATGTTGAGCTAATTCGGTATGATATTTTCAGACTTCTGAAAATATTATCTAATGGACAACACAGGGGAAGCACAGCCAAAATGAAATATTAACATGGTATTACAACTTTACTTATGAAGGGCAATACTGAACACCTGAACAGCAGGAATAGTTTCCATGCCTTCTAGTAGTTCTTGATTGTGCATATGAGAAAAAGGCTACCAGAGAAACTTCTATTTCACCTTGCAATAAAACCAGATCAAATAAGCTTTGCAAAGAAAAAATAAAATAAAATCAAGAAACTGAATGCCGAAAAATCATTAACAGCATGTTTAAACACCCGGACTCAAGCCTTAGAAGTGCTTGCATATGCAATAAGCGAACTAATAATATTTATTTTTGATTCTAAATTGACTAGCATGTACTTGAAAATAATATTCAAAGCAGTGACGTTAACCCGTGCATAAAACCAATTTAATTTCTAAATGTCAGTGAAGATACATTTCGCTTCTTTATTCAACCAATTATAACAACAGAATACTGGTCATCTGTGGATGCTTATAACCATGAAAGTGGGATATACTGAATGATCAACTTGGAAATACCAAAGCTGAAATAAGTAAACCAACAAACCACACCTCAACCTGAAATTACAATTTATAAAATGTTTCATTTTTGATACTCATAAATATGTCACATTAATTACTATTACTCCACTATTCCCAAGTGTATTAAATTGAGCAGCTTATCAGAAAAAGAAACAGAACTTCTTCATATTTAAGATTCTAAGGGAGAAAACTTTTTGCCACCAGAGCACAGTGATACAATAGCGAAAGTCTTCATGTTAAATGAAAAGAACAAAAAGGGTTAACCCACAGAGAAAACAAATAATTTTACTTTGATACATTTGAGATACAGTAGTTTCAGCTACGTTTACATAAACTTTAAAGAAAAAAAGAAAAAGTTAAGAGAATTAGTTTTTCCAACAAGTCATCTGATCCATCAGAAACGTAACTCAACACATTATCTGCCTTCTTCCTTTGAGCTCCCCATACCTCTGGGTGTGCTGGCAGTTCCTGTCAATAGGACATATTACAACTTTTCACTTCACTACTCTTCCCTCCCTCCAAACTAAGCATTTCCTGTACCACACTGAAAAACAGATCTGCCATACAAAAGGCCACAGATTCCACAAAGCTGACATCAGCACGAAGATCTGAATCTACAACCCAGTTTCCAGAATTGGAAAACAGAAATACACTGTCTTAAATTCAGTTATTTAATATTTTTAAAAATCCCACAACTTTGGGTTACGGTCAAAGCATGACAGAAGACATTTATACCTGGTTGTGCTTCACTAAATGGAGCCCAAAAAGGCCCAGGTCCAGCAAGAGGCCGTTCATTATTCCCTCCGCTGGGATGGCGGTTGTGCTTCCTCCATGTGTGTGGAGAGGTTGGTGGGGATTGCTGTGGTGAAACAACTGGAGATGTGGACTCCTAATAAAACAAAGGAACTTTTTAAGCTTTGTACTGTATAACTAAATATATAAAAGCCTATCTATAACCATAATTTCTAGAAACAATCATAACTATAGTTAAAATATACTTGGATCAAGAAAAATCTTAGCTCTTCTTAAAATGAGGGAATAGACTTCAGGTACAGCACGAGTAGCACCAGACACATCCATTAAAAAAAAACCAACACACAACTTAATCTACCACATTCTTAAGCAGGCATTCTCAGGACAACAGCAATGCCAAGTTAAATGACTTAGTTTCAAAGGAAGCTTATTCAAAAGACTCATTTTCACTTGTGATAGAAGTTACATTTGAACCCAGATCTCAAAAGAAAGTTATTTATTGTACAAGCAATGATCATACCTAACTGTCATCAAGTGATTCATAATCCAAACTATCTTCTTTTAAAAAATAAATCAGAATTAAACACTGAAAAACATAGCAGACTATTTTTAAATGTGCAAAAATGTAGATTTCTTTTTTTCCAAATAATTATGCCATTTATTATATATTTCTTTGTTGTACAAGTTGGAAGGTAGTCCTGTCCTAATTTTAAGGCTTAAGATTTTCTTTAATAGTGTATTGTTCTATCTCATCCCTGAACAGACAGGAAAATAGAATCACATGTTTATCAGTTCTCATGAGACATTCAGATTACCAGATAATTCCACTTGGAAGGAAATTATGAAAGAAATAAATTGAACAAAGTGAAGCATTTATATCATAGAAAGTAATTTTTTGATTAGTTTGCTATACCTCTCAACTTAAGCTAAACTGGTAGGTGAAAACAAGTACAACAAGAAGCTAAGATTCAGCTCTGAATTTCCTGGGAAGTAGAAAGAAAGCTAGAAATCTCAATGTCTATTTCAGCAGTAGACAAAAATATATGTTTGGAACTCTTTTGCCTGATTATATTAAATGATATAACCTTTATTTACCTTTCCAGTTCACCGACAAGGTACACACTGTAAATATTTTCAAGGATTTACCAACACATGTGAACATATACGATAACATAACTCCTATTAGTTTCAAAGAGAGCTATCCAAATAAACTGAAAGCCAAATGAATATAACCTGGAAATAGCTTCCTAACAACTGCTAACATGCTATCAAATACTACAGACAGATTGACTGTAGGTTTCCACATGATTCCAAAACCTGATTTACTTTGCCAAATATTTAAAGGCCATTTTGTCTTATAACAACAACATTACATCTATAAAAATCTAAAAGTCAAAGTGCCAAAGCTTTTCTCCAAGCAACATACATACTAAAACTACATACATTTAACAAAGTTTAAAGATCATGATGACAGGTTAGTTTCTAATGTGTTGATGTAACCTCTCTCTCTCTCTCTCATTTCTTTTCCTCTGATTTCTGTCTTCCCTGGGATATGGGGCCAGCATGGTCGATTCTGCAATTGAGGTATTTGCTAAAAATCAGGACTGCTGAGTCAGATTTCTTTAATTAAAGCTCCTAGACCACATCATTTCCAGTATTTCATTGAAAGTATTTTAACTGATGCCCACATATATTTGCAGTGTTACCAAGCGGCTGAGAGCAGTAAAAATTCATTTGCATTTTTAATTCATGGACCATCCAATTGTCACCATTTTCCACAATATCTCTACCAGTGAAGATTATTATGGCAGTTACTCACTGCTCTGAAATCTGCCTGAAGTTACTGCTTCTTAGCATCTTACTTGAGAAGAAATAATAAGTGATAGTACATTCTTACTTTTATGGTACATGGGGCAGTGATTAGAAGGAGCCAGGGTAAAGTTAGTGGAATAACTATTCAACCTCATTTCTAGCTTCCAGGCTGCAAGTGGCACTCTGGAAGGTAGAAGTGAGGTTGAATGGTTAGTCCACTTAGAAAGTACAGTGAAACAGGTTCTTGGACAGCCACAATGATGTATCACTGATGATAATGACAAGCTCCCTCTTCCCATTGGTATAGAAGCCTTTTTTTTTTTTTTTTTTTAAAATCAGAAAAGATTTGAAAGATATTTGAATTTTTAGACTGAAGACCATGAGTAAACCTAGGGACTGCTATGCTTGGTCACAGATATTTTTCATTTGCTCTGGTATTTTTATTCCAGAAAGTTAGATGGTCCAAAAAGACACGGAAGAAACCCTGAAGCAGACAAATGCATGGTAGCCTACATAAAGGAAACCCATTCACTACTTCTAGTAACTGGATGTGAACATCTACTTTTGACACATCGCCCTTGTGAAGCAGCCTTGCCCTAAGGAACCTGACAACTGTCACTATTCAGTCATAATGCTCGAGCTATTGTAAATATGATCTTCAACTTATTCTTCTAAACATTTGCTTTCCATGCAATTCTATAGAGTATGTAATGAAGATAAACAATCACAAGGAGCAAAAGAAGCATAATGGTTAACCTTGTTCTCAATGTTCCAGTCAACGTTATATCAGAATTATAAACATCTACAGATTTCCCACAATTAATCTGGAGCTTCAGCCTAGGGACTTCAAAATTATTTGACAGAAGAAAATATGCAAATAAATCTCATGTCAAAAAGCTTCTGGAAGGACTTGCCACATCTTCAGCTTCATTATGAGACATTTCCAAAACATTTTCAACCCATTTAACACAGCATTACTATGGCAACATCTTATCCCTGTGCAATCCCAGCCCCTCCCTCACACCACTCCTCGCAATCATTGAGCTAGCCTACTAGAAGCCTAAGGCATCTGAACACCTTTAAAATATATATTATATATATAAATGGCTTAGCCAAAATACTGATGGTTTGATGCAAGAGAAAAGAAGGAAGATGCAGGCCAGGAAAGACTGAGAAGGTATAACCATAAGAACACTGACTCAGATGCAATAGTAGTCATGGAAAAGATTTACTGAATCGAACTACATACAGGTTAATTCACCCATTTTATATATGTGTGCGTGTTTTTCTGCGTGTGTGCTACTAGGTACATACATGCCTTTGCAGCTGACAAATATTACCACTTTAATACGCTTATGCCTAAGAAAATGCAGTTTGTTGTACAAAGTTTCTGCTTTGATTTTGCACCACACTTCCAGTTTTAGTAAACAGGCTTCATTAGAACAACCTCTGCTCCTCAGCTGCAGTACACAGTCAAACTCTCAAAACGTGCCATTTATGAGAGCTTATGCTGCAGTTGAGAAGATGGTATGTTCATTTTCATCCATCCAATCTATTAGTAAAGGAAACTAATCTTAAAAGCCGGAAATATCCGTGACTAAATTTTCTTAAGAACATAATGATACAGTACCTGCTCGGAGCACTCTTCCAAATACTAACATGTAACAATTGCAACAGATGTGTAACTCAGGACACTTATAAGTCAGTGGTTCAATTTCAACATACTTAACAGAAGTTACCCACCTAATCTCTTTGGGAACTTCAGCAATTTTAGCCATCTGCATACTGTAGTCAAAGTATCGTCTATTAAATTAGCTACTATTAAAATCCTATTTTGATAAACTGTTTTAACACTTTCAAAGCAATTCCATTAAAACATTTAAAACAAGATTTAATTTCTATCCAAACAGAACTCAATAAAAGCAATAGTAATTATAACATTCTGCTTTCTACTATCTTATTCATTGCTACATTATTGCAGAAAAGAGAAAGAGATGTAAATAAAAGCAAGTTGATATAAATAGTTAACCAACATCTTAACGTTAAATCAAACCAATGAGAACATTCTTAATAACTAATTATTAAAAAATAAGGTTACAGTTAACAGGCAAAAATCAAGTAATTCATCTTAAAAAAATAAAAATTACATTAAAATAATAAATTTAACCTGAGTTGTTAAAAAACATGATTTGTTAAACTGGAATTACTAAACACTATGAAAGACTTGAACTTGGACTTTTTTGGAATGATGAGCAGTAACTAAAAGCAAGGCACTAATCAAAAAAAGGTGTTATAATATATGGTTCCAAAAGAAGAACTGTAGTGAATGTAAGTCAAACTGGTGTAAGTCAACACAATACTGTACTAAAGCAACACTGGAGTGATCTCAACCTCAAAAGGAAATTGCAAGCATACATGAGTCAAAAGGGATTATAAACCTTTTCCTGGATCTCACACCTCAGGCCAGAAGAAAGCCTCCTAAGGAGAATTCCAGAGACAATGAAGCCAGACATGGTATCCGAAGGGTAGCTCTAAGGGTGCTGTGGTCCAGGTCCTGACACCACACAGCCTGCATAAGAGTCAGGGAACAGATCCATTATGAAGAAAGATTATGCTAGAGATGGTAATCGCATTGCAGAACCCGTGATTTTGTAATCAACTAGTATTCATACTGAAGAATAAAATAGTTCAAGATCCAATGTGAGCTCTTCTACATGAAGCACTACACATTTTTTAGATTGGGATGTGTGGCTCAGCCAACTGGAAACTCATTGGACCTCAGCAGTCTGAAAAGTTTTAGTTTTGAAGGCAACTGAAAACCCAGAGATAAACGGAGAGGAGATAAATCACAGCACCGGAAATTTTACTCAAGTTTCTTCGAAATTTTTGAGACAAGGAATTGCGCTGAATTTAACCTGAACTTTGGTAAACTTCACTGCGGTGCCATAAAAGATAATTCCAACAGTCAGGAGTTTAATACAAGAATCTAAGTTGCAAAAGAAATGGCTACAGAATGAACCACATTAGCATGAGAACCATATGACTGAAGTGAATTTTCTAATAACGCTGCTGAAAGACTATTTTGGGGAGTGACCTAACTCCATACTGCAGGTAAATGCTTGTACACACTAAGTAACATACTAATGAATTTTGACAGGAAATGTGAAGGAGGCATTATAAGAATAGATTATTTTGAGGACAGAGAAAACTACACTATCAAAATTTCAAGTACATAACAGTTTCATAAAGAGTAGAAATTAATAGTGAAATGAATAATGAGAAGCAACCAATTGAAAGTAGAAGACTGGATGCATAGCTCAACTGTCAGACCACTATTATGTCAAATATGACAGATGTGCTTTTTCCACAGCTGCTAAGATGTATGGGGCGAGAAACTTATCAGACATAGGAAGTAATTTATGAAATAATAATAATACTGGTGAGATCTCATTTGAAACTAGAACTGAAAGTCTGGTCAGGTAATTTCAATGAGAATAAATTCAAACTGGATCAAGGGCAAAGAACGATTACAAGGATTACCATGAGCTATTTTGTTAAACAAAACAGATTACAGATTTTGTCAAGCAAAAGGAATCTAAGGGGGAATACAATGGTTTTCTAGTAAATACCGGTGGTGTTCTGCAGGAAACACTAAAGACAATGTTGTTAAAAATAGCAGGTAATACCTGATCTGAGGAGAGTTAAGTGGGAATTCTAAACTCCCACTAATATTCCACCATATTCCCATTAAGATGTAGGAAAGTTTTCCCCAACACTGCCAGTGCAGATAAAATGTCAGTTTTAAGAGAGAATCCTGATTATTTTTTAAAAAGTAATTATCTATTACAATTGCAGAGGAATGGTGATTTTCTAGACAAGGAATCGCACAACATTTAACCTGAACTTCAGTATATTTCAGTGTGGATCCATAAGAGAGAATTCCAACAATTGGGATACTAATACATAAACATAAGTTGCAAAGTAACAACTCAGACTCAGTGACAAAAGAGGTTTTTTCCAGCTTTATGTTCCTAAGCAATTTATTTAATACCATATATTCTTATCTGGAATTACCTGTTCAATCTACTAAAGAAAATCTAAGAGAAACGCTCTATTGGCAAACCTTAGAAAAATATCACACAACTTCCCATGTAGTTACAAATGTTGAAGCGATCCATATGTGCCAATTTCAAGCTGCACTGATGCAGAAATAGTTCAACACAGTCTGGCTTTTTAAGTGTTATGCTTAATGAACATATAAGGAGGATGTGTACCTTCAGCTTTACATTTTATTTTCATCTGGACACAGCAATGTTTCACCTTATAGCATTTGCTACACATGCAGTGTTTAGCTGCTAGAGCCACTACCAATTCAGTCTAGTTCCTGTCCCTTTCCTGAAAAAGGCTGGAAACCAAGTAAAAGTATCCTAGAGTGGTACCTGACTCTGTATCTGGATCACATTTAAAGACACCATAAAATTATCTGCTTGTTGATTTTAACAACAAAATGCAAAGCATGCAAAGGTAGCATCTAACAGACTGATACTGAGAGCATTTAGCCATAGGTAAACTAGTTTCAGAAGAAGGAAGCAGCAGCAACGTTTTGATTAGGGAGTATTTCCTATGAGACAGCTTTCAGGACATTTATTACTCCTTTAAAAATGTTCAAAAAGCATCAACAGGTCCTAAACTTACTAGGAGGTTTAAAAAAATAAAAATGCACAAGAACTTGACAGAACCCAGTTTCTCAAGGTTGGCCTAATTGAAAAGTTTAGTAGTATAGCTGCCATTACCCACATACAAAAATATGTACACAGTCCATGACTAACATAACCATGTGAACAAAACTGCTCGTACAGATGTCACAGTGACAGCAGAAGTTTTGATTTGCTTACTGTCTATTTGGCAACAAGAAATTACACCAGTAGAAAAACCTATTTCCTCCCAGTGTTTTATGTCCAGTAAGGTGTGCAGTCAACACACTTTCTAGTTAGTAAAGGTTTCTTTCATTAGTTGTCTCTACTCTTAAAATCAGTTCAATAGCTTCCACTACAGCTCAGTGTGACTTCCGTCATCTACTATTCATACCAGCAATATTAGAGAAGATACAAACTTCTGGTAAGTGCTCCATTTACATAACACCATTATAAACTAAAAAATTCAACACAGAAATACCAACAGAAAAAACAATGTTCCTGCATTTGCCCTGTACTTACTGTAAAAGAAACCTCATTTGTATCTCCTATCTAGAAACAGAACTTGAATTCAATTTCCTGATACCTCGCTGTATCCGAGTGAAGCTCTAAATAATGCATTGATAATAATAACACTGTCAAAATAATGTGTCAATAGAGAAATAGTTTTCTATGATATTTCAGCACACAATACCCTAAGTGAAATTCTTTTACATAGGCTATTTGTAATTATGAAATATTAATCTGTGTGACATTTCACAACATAGAAAATGGCAAATGAATGTAACCATCCTCCAAATATCAGGGCCAAGTCAGCACATGATTTTCCATAAATATTTTAGTCAGAGTACTTTATGAAATCAAAGCACTTTGAAGCAGCAGGTATATTGCCAAAGCCAGTACATAGTTTAAGAAAAAAAAAAAAATCAAATTTCAGAGTCACTGCTAGAGTATCTAACAGCTAAGTGACAAGCTCCATAAGTGAAATATATAATCTCAAGACACTTAAATTCCTCCAAAAAGAAAAGTGACCTCTAGGAAAATGATGTGCTATAATTTACTTCTCAAACTTCAGAAACTTTGATCTTGAAAAAGATGGCACGTAACATTGGCTGGACCTCCTTCTATATATTACAAATCTAAGCATTATCTCCAGGTAAAGACAACTTGATCAGCACTTTCTAGGAAAAAAAAAAGAGTCCTCTAGTCATTTATTAGTCTTTTGGGAGTACAAAAAAAAAAAAAAACAACACTCAAACAATTAGTATTTATATGATTAAGTAAGAAACCTAGGGGGTACCAATCCCATTCTCAGTCTAAGGGATTCAAATCCTCTGTACCACTCTAACATAATGTCCCAAAAATAAACGTTAGATGAAGATGAGGCAGCTTGAACAGATTATACAGTCAAATGTAAGAACCAACAACAGAAAATGTGATTTTATAACTGGGTACAAAAACTAGACAATATTTCCCTGATGTTCTGAACCATGAATACAACTTAAAACTGCTGGACTCAATGCTGTATTGTTAGCTGCGTTTACTTCAAGAGACTATTTTCTGGGATAGATCTCTCAAAGCACTTGTACACAGAGTTTCTTTATTTTGATAATACCATGCACAGAGATACCAGGCTGCTTAAACAAGTCAAGGTAGCAAACTGAAATTTGGATCCTTATATACCTTTGTAAATACATGGCCTCTTTTGTCAGAGCTTGGAGATCTCAAACACTAAACTTTGTTGCTTTGAAGTTACATCAGGACAGATTCCTGTATTAAATTTCAGTCATTCACTAAAACTCAAAAATAGATAGAAGCATACAAATACTACTTCAATCAACCTAAAATCCCATCATCAGATAAATGGATCATGGACCTCTCCACAACTGTATTTCAAACACACCTCCCCAAAGCCAAACGAAAACAAGCTATCTTCAGATCTACTGTAAGAGCTCATTACATTACTATCTCCATTTCCAGTTTGTCACTTTAACTGGGTTAGTCCAGACTATTCCAAAGACATTAATAAATGTTTATGAGTGAATTCTTTGACTCCTAGACAATATAAGAAAAATTTCAAAGTTCCTTGATTCTCAACAAAATCAGCCCAGGAAAGAGCATACCACAGTGGAAAAAAAACAGGGCATTCAACAGCTATGCACAAACACCCAGCAAAACACAGTATTCAAATGTAGTGCTCTTGCTTTGGTAAAAAGGACTGTCACAAAAAGATTTCCCCATGGAAAGTGAACATAAAGACTAAATAAACAAAGAATTGTGAGGAAGCACAAAGCCGTAAGCCTGTACTGTTTTCTTATATTCAGATATCCTGAAGATGAGATAACCAGTGAGCAAAAGGAAATCAGTTTTCTCATCATTATAAAACAATGAAAAACTACACAAAAACTTCTGTGCGTCTGTTATTTCTGGCTCTCACCTTCTCTAATGAACAATAAAAATCCTGAATAATAGCACATAAGGCAGAGAGAAGTCATTGTGAGATTTTTCTAAATAAAGTATTTCAGGCTTAAAGGTATGACAGCATACTGAAGGACTAGACATCCAGTCTTCCATGGCATTCAATAACACTGTTGTGAAGACCAGGAAGCTGATGTGAACTCTGATAAACTAGGTAATATTATCATAATGATTACAAATTGATAGTTATCATATCCTACACATTTCTTCTTTTTTTTCCTGTCTCAATTATCACCAATATTTCAAACATATAAGAACACATTAAAAAAGATACCTCCTACACAAAAATATTATAGATGTGTATGTAGTATTTATATATATATATACACACACACACACATTGTATGTTCTTTATTTTTTTTTTAAGAAACTATACTGAAAGTAACAGAGTTAAGAAACACTATCAGACTGATAGCTATGCAGCAGATTAGCAGTTAAGAGTCCCATTTAATCTTTTAAATTAATTTACCTGTTGATCAGTTGCTGTACGTTGCTGAACTGCATCATGGCTCACAGAGCCTTTTTTGACTTGTATCCTGCCAGGTGGAGGAGGAATCACACCTGAATAAGAAGTCGGGTTATCAGCATCTGAAGGATACAAGGCTGCGTGTCTTGATTCTTGTTCATTCTTTGACACAACAAATCTGGGAAGAGGGAGGTCCTTCACTGTTTAAAAAAAGAGAGCAGGCCATTTACTATATCAAAGTATGAATTTTAAAAATAAAATACGCACTTTATTTTGTAGTTGAAATTTCACACATGCCTCAATTACACAGACACCGAGACTGTTTTTTTTGCCAACCTCTTTTAGTCAGAAAACAGCAAATGCCTTTTCTGCATCATTCTTCATGATTCTGCTACCCAAGTTCTAATACAGGACTTCACATAGCTCCATAAACATAACACTTGTCACTATAAGCCTGCACTAAATGCAGTACCAATCGCACCATGTAGACTTAGGTCTTTTCTGAGTTACACCAACATTCATTACTGAAGTTTGATTTGCAATAAGCATCTTAAGAAATTGCCATTTGTAGACATTTATCATTTCTAGATATACATAAAATAAGATTGTTCTCATAAAAAATGGTTCATCAGCAAAACAAATGCTGAAGTACGGCAGTGTTCACCATCATCTTTTGTGAGCTGCTGTCACAGTTGTATTTATAGTAGACAATATAATCTAGCCTTATTAAAAAGATGGCAACTATTGCTTGAACATGTGTGTACACCTCTCTATGAGAAGCTAAACTAGTTGTTTTAATGGGATACAACTGGGAATATTCCACTATCAATTTTTTTTTTTTTTTTAAATGAACACCTAACCTTCTACAAAAACTTTCTACAAAAAAAACAGAAGGTCCTTAGCTTTATGGTTTACAAATATATAAACATTCTATTTCTCACTGCAAGACCATTTTTTTGAATCCCAACCAGATTTCTCACCAGTCCACTGTGAATCAAAATAAACTGAATTTGCCACACAGATTACTCATCTTTGCTGTGTTGGAAAAGCAATTTACAGTATGGGTCAAGTTCAATTCCTCCCATGGATTGCTGTATGTAGATTACATAGAACACTAGAACTTCTTCTGATACAAGGGAATTCTATTTTGAGTCTACTGGTTGCTCCAACATGAGGTTTTGGCATGAGGTATTTAGCACTATCTCACAAAACAACATCCAAAGCTCATCAGGAACAGAAAATACATCATCGTCATCTTCAAAAACAAGACTAGACAATACAGACTGGTTCTTACTGTACTACTAAACTTTTACATGGCAACTGAAAAAAAATACAATATTTTTACTTCTCTTCTGACTTCTCCCCATAACAGCAGAAAATCACATTTTAACATTACATTTGTTATAATTCAGAAATCCTTGAATGCTACAGTAGTTATTAATGGAAATATGATCTTAAATTAGAAAAATTTATAAAAGTTCCCTGTATTTCTCAAGTCCACATCTTTATTAATATTTTCTTCCACCAAAACCAGCATTCTATACTTAGAAAACAAACATTACTTCTGAACAGATACTGCTCATTAATGTCTCAATTTTTAGCTTACTGGAAGGAAAATTTGCTGGCATAGCAAAAAAACAAGCAGACAGACTTAGAAGCTTGTAGTATAATAATTAAAGCCAGTATTTTTAGTAAACTACATCTGTGTAATCGTAAAAGCACTTGGTTAATTGAAAATCAACTGGATAATAATTATGTTGAATGGACTTAGAACCCCAAATTTGACTGTAGTCTGCACTCAGCAATTCACATAAAACCAGCCTCCTTCCTGCTGAAGAGAAACACAGGGAACCAAAGAGCAAAAGGAAAGAGAAGGGGAGAGAAAACGTAGAATAGTGAAAAATATTTAAGATAATCACCAAATAAAAAATATGCATAGTATACAGAGATAAAAAGTAGACGTCCTGAAGTAAAATCTTTAACTTTAAATATTTCACTTTGAAGAGAAAAAGAGCATAAATGATGGCTCTAACAGCTCTTCTTCAAGCCTTCCTGCAGATGGACTGTGGATAGAACCCTGCTGACCAGGCTGCTGAACCATAATTCTCAAAGGACGATAACCCAAGCTCAGAATCATTGTGAGTCTTTCAGCCTGCTGTATTTTAGCTATTTAGTAGCTGCAGCAAAATTTCTTGAACTATTCTAGAAGTGAGGACTTCACAGAGAAGACTAGAGCTGCTGCAACCAAGGCAACAGACAAGCAAAGCCAAAAACAGCTAGGGTAAAAATAAATGTTCTGTCGATTATACTTGTTGTATTTAGTAGGTTTGGAACGAGCTACAGAAAATTACTCCTAGAAGTCAAGAAACCATTACAAGCATTTCTAGCTCTGCAATAAATCAAGGAAACGTATTCCATCACACAAATTCCAATTTTCGTATTTTGGAATTAATTCTGTACTTTCATTTCGATTCCTTCCTTCAAATTTCTTCTGATAGAACCCAAGATTTTTTTTTTTGTATTAGAAAACTCAGTTAAGGTACCTTACATTAAAATAAATCAAGCACACAAAAGCACTGAAATAAGATACATACAGAGATTATAGTATTTGCCTTCTTTCATGGGCATCTGATGAAAAATCCCACCCACTGTTTATCAAGTCTCAGTTTTATCAGACATTAGGAATTGAAGGTCCCTTTTCCAACTCGCTGATTCTAGGGCATTCTGCTACATTTTGCCAAAGCTTTAGATCTTGGAACATTCAGCTCAAGAACTAGTTTATAAACATGGTGGTTTATGAGCAGAAAGGAACTTCCATACTAGCAAAGTGTTGAATAAAACCATGCACGTTTCCAAAAAGCTACAAAAAAACATGAAAGTAGCATAAACTGTTTGTAGAAGCCTATAATAAACATGACTGTAAAGCATGTGATGATTCTTTACTCCTTCATAGGACCGAAGTATTTGACAAAGCTATTAGATTGTTTTTACTGTATTCTCCTTACTTACTTAGCTTAATCTATATTTTTCAGAATAAAATAAAGCTTAGGAGCTTTTAATATTATCAGCATACACAGATTCTACCATAACATGAATTCTGCAGTAAAATCTACTACAGTATTCACCCAAATTCAAAGCTGCATTCAAAAACTAAAAGCTGAGAATCGTGTACCTGCTGCAAAAGGCTGCTGTGGCTTACAACCCAGCATATCATCTTCCTAAATCTCTTTTCGTCTCACAGAGCAACATGGACATGGATCTGCTTACATCACTCAGAAAGCTACAGCAGAGCTTCAAGGCACTTTGTGCTGCTCTAAACATTCATCCTAAAGTGAGTCTCTCCTATTCCTATTACCCACATTACACCTGATCCTTGAGAAAACAACAGCTGTTCTGTTTGATAAAGGAACTTTTTACAGATGAGGTTTTTTAATTAAGAATATCTTAAGCTATTAATCTTGATATTTGGGCTACAGAAAGGAAAAAACTCAAAGCAAGTGCTAAGGAATGCATCTTAGGAAAAGTTTGCATTTGGTACTACCAAGGTTCCAAAAACTCAGCATGTACAAAAGCATGCAAATGTTACATTCCCCTTCTTCAAATTCTCATTGCTCCAATGAATACTTTATTCAGAGGGTACAGTGCACAAGTTATCAAATAACACTCTATAGAATTAACTTGTACTTAACATAATAGTCAGTAGTATTTGTCCACTTGACCCATGATAACAGTACTTACCTCACTGAATAAGAGGTAAGGTACCTCATCTTACTTTTACTGCTTAAGAATAGACTGCCTCAGTCTCTCCACAACTGGTATTTTTAGATTATCAACATGCACAGAAAGGCAAACCACATTAACTTACAAGATCACTCTCCCAGAATCTGTAAGCGAAGTACAACTCAAAACCAACCCACTCTCCCTCCTTTGCTTTACCTGTATTTAAGCTTTCCACTCTTAGAGGGAGACCTGACTGGGCCACAGCAACGAGTTTCAAAGCAATATAAAATTGACTTCTTCCAAAATAGCCAAGTCTTGTTGCACCACAGAGCTCCATAATCTGCAACGAAACACAGTTACTTCTATGAGGAAACTTAAAAACAAATTGCTCTACAGAGGCAATTTCATACATTCAAAAGCAGCACATCTTGCATTAAATGATCGTAACGACTTTATATGGAATCCCTATATATTAGATGGCAAGACATAAAGCATAGGATATTCTTCACAGTCAGCAAAAGTTCAAGTCTAAAACTGAAGTTTCCTTCAATTTTCTTCTTTTTCTTTTCTTTCACCTCTTTTTAGAGGTTCTATCCATTAGATGTGAACGGACAGAACATGCTAGCTGCTGGGGTTCTTCAAAAAAAGAAAATTCCAAAAAAACCACACAACTAGAAAGCCCACAAGAATCCTACTTCACTACTAACTACTCTATTAGCAGCCATACTGTCTTTGTTTCTTAAGTAACCGCTACAGAAAAAGAAAATCCACTTTTAAAAACGTTCAACGTTCTCAGAATTATGCTGATTGCTAGATGTAATTCAGAAACTAAATAAAGATTTTCAAGTAATCACCATATAAAATCGAATAGCACATTACTGATCATATTAGAGAAATGGTCCTACTCCTTATTTCTGCCTGAAAATTTCCATGAATGTTAGAATTTATAAAAAGTGAACATTCTAGATTATTTCAAATGCTATCTTCTAGCCCATTCTGATATGTTTGAAATAGCTCAACTTCTGACTTATAAATTAACCTATAAAGCATTCATTCAGAACACAAAGAAGTATTTACCATCATTCACAGTATTTGCCATTCAGAGAGACCTAGACAGGCTCCAGCTGTGGGTCCAGGAGAACCTCATGGGATTCATAAAAAACAAGGGCAAGGTTTTGCACCTGGGTCACAACATCCTCCACTATCCCAGTAAGCTGGTAGACAAAAGGATAGAGCACAGCCCTGCTGAAAATGACTAAGAGGTACTGGTGGATGGCAAGTTGGGCATAAGTCAGCAATGTGCCCTTGCAGTTCAGAAATCCAACCATATCCTGGGCTGCATCAAAAGTAGTGTGGCCAGCAGGTCAAGGAAGGTAATCCCGCCACTCTACTCTGTTGCTGGAGAGACCTCTCCAGAGGTACTGCATCCAGATGTGGAGTTCTCAGTACAGGAGAGACACAGACCTATTGAAGTGCATCCAAAGGAGGGCCACAAAAATGATCCAAGGAGTGGAACATCTCTACAAGGACAGGCTGAGAGCTGCAGCTGCTTGGCCTGGAGAAGAGAAGGCTCTTGGGAGACCTGATGCCCTTGGTGATACTCAGTCAGGCTGGATGGGTCTCTGAGCAGCCTCATCTAGCTGGAGATATCCCTGTTCACTTCAGGAGAGTTGGTCTTATCTGCCTTTAAAGGTCCCTTCCAGCTCAAATGATTCTATGATTCACACGCACACGAGCACCAGGACAGGCAGAGAACGCAGAACTTCAGGTTCTTCAAATAATGACACCATATGCACTATTTCATTTAAGAAATACAGCACAAAAGTGATGTTATCCTATTCCTCTTTCTTCCCTGTGTGCTATGTAATACAAAGGTGATCCTGTATCTTTTGTTATGAAATTATACAAATGTTGGTCCCTCCCAAAGGCACCCATGTATTCAAACATGCTGACCGCACTCCCCCAACCTCAGTGGCCTGCAGATTTGATACGGGTACATTCCTGCTTCTGAAGGTCACTGGCAAGATATTAAAGATGACACATCCCAAATCAGACTAAGTTCAACAATCCAGACTCTTTAACGCAAAGAGCAGTCTTATCTAGACTGTAATGATTCAAATGAGATACAGTGATCCTGTTGGACACCACCATGAAAGCTTTGCTGAAGTCAAGGTAAATGACATCATTGCTCTTCTCTCCTTACCCAGTTCTATTGTCTTTCCATCACAGCAGGTCATCTGCTTGACAAGTATCCTTGGTGAATCCACACTACCAGTCACTACTTTTGCCTTTCTGTACCGAGAAACGGCTTCCAAGTGAACTTATTCCATAATTTTCTCAGGGACCGAAGTGTAGCTAATCAGAATGAAGCTCCCTGAACCCTTGCTCCCCCTGAAGATGGCTGCAACACGTCTTTTTCCAGTCACCAAGGCCCCCTAATCTTTACAACAGTTTAAAGATAAGAAAGCAGGCTTGCAATGACATTCACTTGCTCTCACAGTATCTCTGGAAGCATCTGGTCCTACGAACTTGGTACATAACCAAGCTACTCCACGGATCCTGCTGTAGCAGAGGGGTTGGACTAGATGATCTCCAAAGGTCCCTTCCAACCTCTATGATACTGTGATATTTTTTGAGACATCCATCTTCTTACAGTACTACAAGTTTCTCTCTTCTTTTGAAACCATTCCCAGGCTCAAAGGCCTGCAAGAAGTTGACTGTGATGATAATTCAGAGAAGGCACTGAGAATCTACGTCAAGTGGCAATAATTCCCCCTCACCTTTCACATCTCAGCACAGTCATATTTCCAGTTTAGCAAATCTAGTCTCTTGATGTGTCTTCTCAGTTTCCTAACTACTGGAATGAACATCTACTAGGCTTAAAGAAAGCTGTCCAGAAAGAACTCCCTGCTCTCATGAGAAACAGTTCTGAAGGACAGATGAGCTCACAGTTACTTTTTGTTGGCAAACTGCAACTGAGAAACAGTAAACATTTTCACATAGCAGAAAATGAACCACGAGGTCCATGAGGATTTAGACTGTACGCTGCACCACTGCTGAAACAGGAAAGACTTCAATCATCGTGCAATCAAGTGCAGGTTTATTAACTAAAGCAGAGTTGCAAAAGGCCCAACAAAAGGTTTCCAGGGTATTTCCTTATCACGCTCCGGGATTCCAGGGCCTCGTGAAAGTAAGTTGTTGTGAAACCTGTCACAAAAAGGATTGGGAAGTTGACAAAGACTCAGTCCCAAAGCAGTTCCTGGACGATCAGGAGGTCTACTGCTGTGCATAGAGCTTATAAATCCTTCTGAACCGAAGCTAGCAGCACTAATTAACTTGGATACGTCTGCTTCACACTTCACACATTGTCCTACAGCACCTGTGTTATTTGTGTTTTCCCAATATAGTATTCACGCAGTGTGATGTCTGGACAGAAGTCAACAGATTTTTTTAAAGAGTCATTAATTAAAAGAAAATAGTTCATATTTCAATACAGTATATTAGTGTCAATACATTAGACTACAAGAAGTTCCATATGGAAACAAATTACCATACACTGGCAGGTGAGAGCTCTAAGAATAAAAACTTTGAGGCATGAACTACGGAAATTGTCCACACTTAGCCAAAGGCAGAAAAAACAGTATGTTTAAATAATTGGCTGAGTTAAAGCAGCAGAGATTCAGTAAGAGATAGCACAAACAAAACCAGTACAATAATAAATTATTGTTGTTGGGTTTTTTTTTTACGTGTATTTTGGAAGACTGATGATTACCCATGTACTTGACTATACCGAAAAAAAGCTTGTTGATCCAGTGATCTAGCATTAACAGATGAATAACTGAACAGAATCTGGAAAAGCTTTTTATGAAAGGAAGCAGTGACACAGGTATTTGGAGCCTATGCAATCATTGGGTAGTATTGGCTTTTGGCAGCTCAAAGTCAGTGCTGGACTAGAAACAGTTCTCTTTGGAGCTGGTCAGTATTGCCAGGATGAAGAAAAACACTTCAGCTGAAAACTGGATTAATAATTAAGCTACAATGGCAGTAAGTACTAGAGAGGAAAGACAAGCACGGATTCAAAGTAGAGAAGCATAGGAGAATACATTTAAGTATCATGAAAACTGAAAAATGCTGAAGATACAGAAAAATGGAATGCCCTCACGCTGCTGAACAAGGAGCTGTCAAATCCTCTCAAAGAAAGCCAAGGGAGACCTCCCGTTCAAAAAGACTGTAACCCAATCAGACACGTGACCGATGGTCGAGTAAAATCATTACATGCAAAGATCTACTGAAGACCCCTGAGCTCACTGACAATAGGCTTGAACAAACCCAAAACAGTCTACCTATAATCTCCTCAAAGGAGGATTTAAATACTCGACAGGCAGTAAGCTATACTGACAGGAAAAAAATAAATCAAGGGATTGCTTCTGAGATTTGTTTTATTTTTAGGAATTTCATCTTCTAAGGACTACAGAGGATAAGGATTTTCCTAAAGCACTCCAAGGAATGCAGAGTCATCTTCAAGACAAAACGCTCTATTCTTGTTTTCATCTCCTTAGATAGGAAGATCCTGACACCGTGCTGCTGCAATTAAGCAAATTAGTGGCGACAACTTTTTGAAGCTCCAGAACTACTTGAAACTGGTGACACAAAAAAAAGTGTTGTTTTTTTTTAATTGTGAAATTGCGCACACAGTCCTTTTGCATACTGCACAGAAATAACACCAACATCAGTAGCATTAGGAGTTGGCACAGATCAGACATGCATAGGAAATGGTACGTTGACAAAGAACCCCTTTTCAAGCACATATCCTCTAGAATTTTTACAGATATAAAATAAGAGGTTCTTGGACATGGAGATGTTTGCTAACCAAAAAAACCTAAAAGACTGAGAACCTTTTAAAATTCCAAGTGAAGTGGAACAAATCACATCTCTATCACATGCGTTAAAATATACTTTTCACAACTCAGACAAGCTTTCTAGAGAAGTCCTCAAGATTATCACAGTCCCCTGCCCCTAGGCTCTTTTGCAAGGCAAATCAAGCCCACAATCTGCAAACATTATTTATATAAAAGCACAGCCATTTATAACTTCTTCAGTGGTAAGGAATAAAGGAAATAAGGAAGTAAGATACATGCCGCCTACACAGTAAAGATTTAAAAACATCTTTCAACTGCTTGGACAGAGTTACTATAATACTAACCATTCCACAAGAGAAAGTTATAAGGAGCAAGACTGAGGCAACTTTTCAAGACTGGCAGTGACAACACGCACAGTGGATGGAGGGGAAGTGGATGTGAGGAGGGAGTGAACAAGCTCATTGCTGGGCCTTCTGTCTCACATCAACCAAACTAGAATGTTAACTCAAGTTTACTATCCACTAAAAATATACACATACATAAATAATAACTTTGTATTTCTATACATAAATCACATACTGATATTAAGAAAGAAGCAGAACTGGCATCCCGAATACACATTTTGGTCTCAATTTTATAAGCAGATTCTTAATTTGAGGTATTCTGGTAGTCCAATTATTGGTATAAAGCTTTTAAAAAAAAAATTCATAAGCACAAAGAAGCCTTGCCTAGAACCACAGAATAGCTGAGCTCGGAGAGAGCCTCTAAAGATCACCCAGATCAATCACCTTGACTCAAAGCTACAGCATTTTGCTTAGGGCCATGTACAGTTGGGTTCTGAGTACATCCAAGGATACAGAAGGAGACTCTGCAGAGTCTCTCTCTTCTTTTGTTCAATCACCCTTGCAGTAAGAAGGTTTTCTCTTATGTTTAAATAAAGCAAGGATCAGGAATTATATCATATGAACCATGCACCAGAGTTGCAAAACAAGTTTTCACATAAGTCTGAAAACTAAAGCTAAAGCCGACCATGAATACACTTTTGCTTCAGTACTTTGTACACAATTTTCCAGTTTTGCTGTGCATACTGACCATAATGCTTTTCATTAAAACGAGCAATACACTGAAAAAAGAAACTAAGGGTCTATTTCAGATTAAAAAGTTGAGGAAAACTAGAAAGAATAACCTGTATCCCTTTTTCAGGTAATTTCATGAAGTGCAACTATGATTAGAGATTAATTTTCATTCACAGTTTAAGATGAAAAACATTATGTCACTAACATTGCTTCCGTATCCCATTTGCAGTCACTCATTGATAAGAATCCTAAAGCTCTTTGCAGATAAATGTTAAGCAGAAAATGACACGTGGTGTCTAAATTAAGTTTACTGCACAACAGATTCATACTGGGTACTAAAATGTGCTGTCATACAAAGGTGCTCTTCTGAAGTCATGTAATCCACTCACCTCAGCTACAATAAAAATTAACTGTAACTTTACAGGGTAACGTAATTTGGTATAAAGGCAGTTGAAAAAATATTTCTCAGGAATGTATATTCCAGCAGAAAAAGATTACCATCACTATGTATGGAAAACCCATGAAAATCTCTGTCCTGTTTACTTTTTTTCTAAATTGAATATATCTTTCCTCACAATTCATTACCTTCAAACTCACTGTTCAGCAGCCATCTGTTAGTAGATCGATTCCTGCCACTTCACTGAAGTGGATCTATTTCACTAACTGCACACCACCGTCCTCCAGGCTGACAGTTCTGTAACTACTCTCTCACCTACCACTGGCTAGAAAAACCAATACTGATCAGTTATTAATCAAGAACTTTGCAGTTTTCTGCAGAAAAATCTCACTTGACAGGTAGCTTCTGAGATGCAACAGTTGTTTATGGCACTGTATAGTAATAACAAGACAGAACTGACAAAGATCCTTCTTTTGATGGGTTATTTTTAACCAAGACAAGTCTCTGACCTAGTTCCCTGCAGGGCTCCACAGACCTTGGCACGTGGAGGCACTCGGGAAGAAAAAAATACTGGAGACAGGACAAACAAACTGCCGCTAAAAGAAATGGCCCAAGTGCAGCTCAGGGTTCCATGTTTCACCACATACTTTAACAGTCTTAAACCTACCCCAAGTTTATTTGCAAAATGCATTTATGAAGGATAAAGAGCAGCTATATTTAATCCAGTGAAGTGTGAAGTAGAAAACTTTCGTATGCTGAACAGCAAGGCTAATATTACCTAGATCTAATACGTAGTTACCTTACTAGGTACTTCAGATACATAGTACCAACTAGTTGAATGTATTTACTACTAAGAATTTGCAAACAGAAGATACATATTTGGGACTCTGATGTGCTTTTTTAAGTCTTACTGACTGTTCCAGAAGGACTGATTCAGTCAAAGCCACAAATCCAGCTTCAGAACACAAGCCTTTAGAGAAATAAAAGCAATAGCACTGAAGTACTTACAAGAGGACACATACTCTGGCAACAAGTCTCCCACTGCCTGTATATACGGAGCATATACTTACCTACCCTTGGTTTTCACACACTGCATGTATCCACTGCTAAAATATCCCTGGGAAAAAAACTAATTGATAGCTCCAAGCGTAACAATTCTCTACACATACTCAACAGTTAAGCTTCCCTATTACACAGGTCATTTCAGGTTCAAATATGCACACAAATCAGACTTTTCAGAATTAATCACCTCAGAAATAAATAAGTTAATTAGTTGTTCAAAAAATGACCCGCTGTTTTTAACTGTCAGATAAATGATTCTGCCCTGGTATTCTGGAATTTGTTTTACAGGGGTGTCCATTCTCTCAGTCAGCCCTCAGTAAGGGTTGGCATATTTGGAGTCAAGCTTTCTTTCTGTTAATAGAAAAGCAGCAAAAACATACGAAATGCTGCTATGACACATGCACAAAATAAATCCTTCTTTTAATAACTGAATGCACTGAATACTACAATTAAAAAAATGAATTCACAATATTTCCACCTACTTTTTGAGCTACTTGTATTTTTAGATCTCTCACTTCAACAGGAGTATTTTTCCCACAGATATTATATATAAAATCTAATTTTCATAAATATATAATACACTATCACTGTGTGATAGCTCACTATCACAACATTTCTCACTCTCTCTCTCTCTCTCTCTCTCTCCAAGAAAACAGGAGGAAAAAATATGATGAAAAAAAAGCTCACAGGTTAAGGCAAGGACAGGGAGATCACTCACCAGTTACCATCAGGGGTACAAACAGACTCAGGGTAAGGAAGATTAACCTAACTTATTGTCTGTTGATAACAGACAAGGACAGTGAGAACTAAAACTTAACACCTTACTCCCCACACACCCTCTTAAACCTCCTCATCCCAAACAGTGGAAGGGAAAAAGGAATGTGGGCTGCAGTCAGTCCATAACAGTTCATTTCTTCTTCATGGTCCTTGAAGTACATGGCGTCCCTCCCATGGGATGACATCCCAAACTAATCCAGCTGAGCTTCCCACAGGCTGCAGCTCTTCAAGCACTGCTCCAGCACAGCTCCATACCACAGGGCCCATCCTTCAGGAGTGTCCCTCATGGACAACAGCTCCCCTAGACTTCTGGTTCCACCTCAGGCTTCTCCATGGCTGCACGTGGAGATCTTCTCTGCACAGTGCCTGTGGGCTGCACAGGGACAGCCTTCTCCTCCATGGGCCTCTCCTGGACCGTAGGGAACTTCAGCTCCATGCCTGGAGCACCTCCTTCCCTCCTTCTGTGCTGACTTTGGGGGCTACAGGGCCACTTCTTCACATTTTCTCACTCCTCTCCCAGCTGCTGCTGCCCAGCAGTTTTTCCCCTTCCTTAAATCTGCACTCCCTGAGGCACAACCAGCACTGCTCACAGCTCAACTCAAAAAACACCTAAAACAGATTAAAGTTCATTGTAAGGAGTAATCCACGTTAGATGAAAGGGCCTCTAAAGTGGGAAGCTCTTCACTTGAGACAACATATCAGTAAGGCAGCAGGAGAACTTTGCAAGTCTGCAGGGAGTACATCCTGCAAATTGGACTGACAAGGCAAATCTACATACCCAAACCATTGTGGCCTGACACATCTGACCTCCAGGTTCAGAAAAAAAGCAGCACAGAGCAGCTTCTTCCAAACAAAAAATATATTCCAGAGACATTCCCGACCTCAACCCATTCCAGAAGTGGTCTGCAGCATCTCCTGTTGTTCCTGACAGCACATATGTCAATGGTGTGTTAAAGACTCATTCATGGATGACAGTTCCTAACGCAGTAGCTTCAATTTTTCCATTTCCAGTCAAAGCTTTTGGTCCTGCTAACAGCCCCGGTAACAGCTGTAGCAGGCAAACATAAGAATCTCCTCACTATTAGACTCTCATACAAGCCTCCAAAGTTCCCTTCTTGCTTTGATTATTCATTGTAAAGGCTGCTAATCATCATCTATACACACAGATGTACATAAGGCACGCACTTATCATAAAGTGAGGCAGATATGTCCTGCATGTATTTGAACTGCCCACAAGATCATGACGGTGATTTGGAGAGGCCATTTCTCTAAAGATTACTGATCTGGAGCCACGGACTTTCCCCATCAGACCCTAACACTTCAGCAAATTATTGCCAAATATCTTCAAAAATGGGACAAAATAAAAAAGCATATCCTTTCTGACATACTTAATAGCACCAACAAAGGAAAATCCAGATAGTCAGATGAACACTCACAAAGCAACTACTGCCCTCCTAACTAAACTGTACAAAATGCTAGCTGGAATAACTCAAGGTAAAGTTGCTCTCTGCTTGCACCAAGAAGCTCTCTAACTGCTGTTTTTCTGGTAGAGTAGATGCCTATGTGAAAGACAACAGTGTTAAGGCAGCAAGGAGGACTGGAGGGGAAAAGAACTGGAAGCAGCGAAAGACGGTCTGGAGACCTAGAGATGCAGAAAGAGAGTTTCTTTTAAAAGGGGATATACCACATACCTACTCCTCTTCCTATGCAATTTTACATTACTGCTTAACCTAAATAGCTCTTTGCTCAGTCACGCCATTGTTACTTTACTCCTCCTTCCTCAGCTCTCAGTTGCACAATTCCCTACTGCTGATCATTAGCTGGTTCTCATGTATCTGATCACACAGTATGATTACTCTGCTCAGTAAGCCTGCAAAAAGTGACTCTTACCTGTTGTTTCATTAAACTGAATCCCTCTACTGTTCAGCCAATGAACACTTCAGCAACTACAAGGAAGCACTTGGTTGGTGGCAATGATTTTTCATGTGCCTCTAAACTTCTTGCAAGGCTGTAGCCTCAAGAAAGTTGTAATGCTTTGCATTTTAGAGGTGTAGAAAAAGTAGAAATGAGGCAACTGAACAGAATGTCACATCAAGAGTAGTTGCAAATCCACAAAGTGCATCTGTCCAAATTAATCCTCTGTAGATCAGAAAGATATGTGAATATATCAGGCCACTAAGATTTCCATTCAAAACAAAGCACATCTCCTTTCCATGATGGTGCTGTGAAGAATTCAAGCAACAGGAGGAGGAAACACTTCAGCACCAACTCTCAATGGCTGAATCAGCCTGTGACAATTTCAGACTCCCAGGATGATTCCATCGTACAAGTGATTGTATTTTCCAGAACAAATGGTAACAGTCATAGTAGCCATACAATCACTGAGAAGGCATCTAAGTTTAGTTACTTATTGAAGAGGTATTTTAAAGCAATGACATATTTAGCATTTCAAATTATTACTATAACAACAAATTATGCAAGTTTCTTCAGGGGAGGTCACGTGAATGTCCTAATTCCGCATGTTGCTGCCATGCTACACTGAGGATTTCTCCTGCAAATTCCTTCTTCATTGCTAAATGCTGAACAGAACAGCGTGCACATTTTGACTCCTTTCAGACCTTCTACATGATTGATATTCCTTGCTAATTTATTTTCTTACCTTTTGGATTTTAGTATTTTCACCAAAAGTCAACTTTCATCACTACACCAGAACAAACGTAAGACAGAAAAGCTTCAAAGAATGAACACGAGCTACTGGCTGTTTACTAGTGTACATTGAAAATTAAGGCCTTCCCTGATCCCAGAATTAGTCGTCACACCACGGCACTGCCAAAAAGGACTGGTCAGATCTGCCTTGTTATTCCTGAACAGTTCCGTACAAGTACACAAGAAGCTCCTGTACCTACTATTTTATACTGCTCTCCCACCTACGTCTGTTCTCAGAGTTAAGCTGACTAGAAAGCCCTCATCAGTTACTTTGCACTGCTTTCCTCTTCTCAACAAGGTCTACAAGCCTCCAAGTCTATCAAAGTTGAAACAAAATTTAGTCAAAATTCTAAAAAATGTACATGTATAGACGACATTTGAGACTTAGAGCTGCTTGCACGAGGTTCTTAAATGATTTCAGACATTTTAATTCAGAAAAACAAGACATTGCTGCCATAAGAAGAGACTTTTCTACAGCATTTATGAAGCAGGAGCAATGCTGAATTTTTGTACGGCCCAGTGCAGGTCAACCTCTCCCAGAATTACTGGAGGAAAAGAGACTTGTTTAAAGTTGAGTCTGCTAATTGCTCTGTTAATATACTTTGGGAGCATGTTAGAGCTCAAAAGTTAATCATTCTAAAAATTCAGGTCAAGCTGTCATCTTTCCCAAGCCCTTTAATCTATCAAAGCATTGTTTTATACACAAACAGGCAGTTTATACACAGTTTTAATGTACTTTTTCTATAGCAAGTGCAGAGGATGGTCTGTTTAGACAACAACCCCAGCTGGAAAAACACACATGTCACAAACACTGAGTACTGATTTTGTAAATTAGTGCTTGACAAGCACTGCTGGCTTAATATTCCATCTAGAGAAATAGTGAAGGAAAAAGGGCAAGTGGGAAATGTATCTTCCTACAATAATCACTAACAAACTCAAGCAAAAGAAGTCTGACAGTCAATCTATTGCTTACTCTATCCTTTGAACTCATTTAGGCAAAGAGCTGAATTATGTTAAGGTCCAGAAATTCTTAAGGAGGTCTAATTTAAATGGCAAATATTTATGACCTAATACACGCAAAACTTGTCTGTAAGAGCTAGCATTTCAAAAACTAGCAAACAGAATTGAGAAGTCATGGGGACTGCCAGTGAAGTCCTACAATTTTCACAGTGTCATAGAATGGTTTGGGTTGGAAGAGACCTTTAAGGTCATCTAGTTCCAAGCCCCCTAGTATCCAAAGTAATATTTCTTGAAGATTAGACTAAGATGAAGGCACGTTTGCAGCTTTTTCTAGAGGTGGAGGAAGTGCTCAACAGTTTAACACTAAAGAATTACACCAAGTTTACAGCACAAGTTTGTAACTCGATTCTAAGACAGCTGCGTTTCTCACAAAAGCTCCCGATATTTCTGAGCAGATTTTGCCATGTCAGAATGGGTGTTATTCATCCCCTGCTGTCCTCTGATGGCACATGAAAAAAAACTCAACTGTTTTCAAACAAAGCTGAGCTGCGATACTTGAAATTTTCTGAATGCGGCTCTGGCGTATGGAATTATGAAGGGATTATGTACAATGAATTATGAATTCCGGTCAATTTCAAAGGCTGAAAAACAATTACAATGAGAACTCAGCCGAAAATAAATATAAGTCTAATAGAGCTTATCTACAGCACTAAAGTTTTGCCATCAGCTTCCTGCTTCTGGTTTAAAAAACAATGATTATTCTCTGAGTAAACGCTGCTGAGATATGAGACTGCTCAAACTAATTAACTGTGAAGAGAGAACAATTTGCAGCCCAGCACAGTCTCTGTGAAAGTAACAACATTTGTGTCAAACATTTGTACCAGAATTCTGGAGAAAATGCAAAGCACAATTTGCAGGAAACAAAGACTAAGCACAATTTCTGGCACTAACAGAAAGCAGGCTGTTTAAATATCTCATCCGTACAAGAAACAAGATTAACTTACTGCTCAGCTGACATGAAAGAAAAATGCTCTACACTTGCATTTTAGGAAAGAGCGGGCAATTCACAAACTGAATATTCTCAGCTTTAGACCTGGGAACTGTTTGTATTTACAGCAGATTCCTAAAAACTCATTTCCTAAGTGAGAACTGGGATACGGGATGAAGTACAGACAAACATCCCTATAATACATAACAAATGTCACACGGATTATGTATATAGATTAAACATGATTATAATTATAAGGAGCTACTTACTCATCAGCTTTATGGTGCTCAAGCTAACAAAACAGTACAAATAAGAAAAATACTAAACATAATTACACATTTCTGCACTAGAATGCCTTAATAATCAGCTGTTACAAATCCTAAACTAATTTTATTTTAAAATGTAGAAAAGCTTATAGCTTTTAAAGTAAAACAAACAAACCAAATATAGATGCTGGATGTAATTAGTGAGCTATTTAAAAACTGGGCCTGTTTGCAGCGTATACAGAAGTTATAATTATAAGAGAGTTGGGGTTTTTCTGTTTTGTTTTTTTTTTTTTTTTTTACAGAAGCACACATTTTTTGAGATCTAGAAGTGCTATGAATTTTTAAATATACTTCAAATGCAAACAGTGGAAGGTATGGGATCTGCATGCATAAGGCATTCTCACTTCTTAGCCCATCAGCTCAGAAAAGATGATGAATTCAGCAAATTAATCATAGTTAGATCTAATCTTCTGCACATCTCCACCACACAGGTAAACCTAAGCATGCCCTGGCTCAGCTTCCACTGGCACCACAAGGACAACAGAAGACCACACACGTCTGCACCTTGGCTGACTTCCTGCACTGCCCAGAAAGCGTAGCTGGTGAACAGGGCTCTGTGCTTGGGATCCGGACCTTCCAGTGAAGAAGCTGCATCACAGGCACGTGCTCTTACAACCCTGATGTGAAGGCAGAAAACTCTGACAGAGTTTGAGGAAAACAAGCAGCGGCAATCATTTCTACATCAATGACAAGAACGATCAAAATTAATTTGTCCCTACAGACTCCTTAGAAATGAAATAGATTTCAAATCGGATAACAAGAGAAAGACCAAAAATTGGCTTTACATTAGGTTTTAAATGGGCTAATATGGGCACTTCTGTAATTAAAACAAAACAAGGGCAATTGTACAATTCATTTGTCATTTCAAAGAATCTGTAGCGAAAAATCATAAGTAAAGTAACTAAGGAGTGCACTGTCAACACTTAAGACGGTAATTCACTGCTGTTAGAGAAAGTGCGTGCAAATTCTTGTGTAGTGGTTGTTCGGTAGTATTGCTGTATTTTTAAAGCAAGATGCTTCGACTCCTTAATTTCAGATGAGTATCATAAGCACAGCTGATTTTATTCTTGTCTTGTAAAGTTTCTGGAATTCATTTCTGAACAGCCTGGTCTATTGGTTGGCGACCCTGCACATAGCAGGGGGGTTGAAACTAGTTATCATTGTGGTCCTTTTCAACCCAGGCCATTCTATGATTCTATACTCAAAGAGTGATAGTTCATAAAATTTGGTGATTCAGGCAGTTAACTAAGAATTGCACAGATTGAACAAATAGGACAACTACTATAGTAATTTCACGCATAGGCGATGAACTTTTGTTGTTGTTCCATCCGACTATAGCTTTTACAAGCAACTTCACCAACAGCTCAGAGGGACCAAGAACTGACTTTAACAGCACGTCTACATGAGCATTTTAGGTCAGATGTAGAAAGTGCATTTGAAGCAAATCTTTTGTGCATCCCACTGCTCCAGGTCATACTATGGAAGCACCTCACAACAGGCTACTACATTTTTTCTCCTTTGAAGCTAACCTAGAAGATGTACTCTAGGAACACACCTAACGCTAACACAGTCTACAAGATCATGCCAGAACTTTGTCAAAGCAGAACTTGTGAAACGCACGTACAGTGTCAACATCAGGTCCTCAGCATCACTTGTGCTGTGTTACATTACTTGCTAATACAAAAACCAACGCACAGGTAACTGAGTAATGAAAAAAATAACTTGATAAAAAAACCCAACCACCCAGCTTTTGGCTAAACAAGCTCCCTCAACCAGCTCACTGTATGTTCAAACGAATTACAGAGCCAGCATAACGCAGCTCCAACTTCTCATGGTTGAAGGAACCATGAGATCTATGCCAGGTGACAAGTGAAATACCTGGTCACCCTAAAAGGGGAAGGCTCTCCTTTCTTCTACCAGCAAATGGTTTTCATGCCTGTTTCCTTACGCCAGCGCTGACATTCATTCAGCCTCATTGTTAGCTGATACAGAGATGAAAATCAACAAAAAGATTGGAATTTTCTACTTGTGTAGCCCCTGGAACCAGTACGGTACAAAAGCATCAGACAAGTGGAAGAAGCTGCAAGTAGGAGCATGTGGCTGGAGGAAGACTGAGCCACCTCCATCAGTGCCTTCTCATCATTAGATCAGTTTAACTGCAGTACGAAACCACGCCCTGAGAACAATTTAAATACTCACATACTGTTAGTACTCAAATACTAACGGTTGAGAAGTAGCTGGACTTGTTACCTCAACACACATACTTTGATTCACTATTTTATGCATATCTTCTACTTAATGCTAATTTCAACGATGTGCACCAAAAAAAAGCAGAAATGAAGGTTAAGGAAAGACTGGTATCCTCACACGTACAGTTAAGGCTTTAAGATGAAAGGTCTGTGCTATTCTCACTGTGGTAATGCTAAGGCTGCCCCTTTTTACCTATATACTATGTATCACGTGCAGCTTTTCATTCCGAGATTTTGTTGCCTTGTGAGAATATGATTTATATACATCAATTGCAACTGTTTCAGTCTTCTGTGTGCTCATTCATTCCCCTTCAACAGGCAGCTGAGAGAACCCCTTATAGTCAGAAAGGAAAATGATTAAGAGCAGTTATTAACTTTTCATGTTGTAAGACATAAAAATCTCAAATAAACATAGCCCTTTGCAGGAAAAGCTGCTTGTATATCCACCCCCAAAGAACAGACTTGGGAACAAAACAAGTTATGGGCCCAGAAATGCAATTAAGTCACACATGCTCATTTTCAACAGAGTCAGTTCTGGATTATACAGAGGTTATTTACAGACCCACAGGACTGAAGAGCAAAAACTCAGGTAGCTCCTCAGGACTACGTGGTGCCCTGTGAATTTGAAGAACAGCAATTTTGCACTGCTTTGCATTTCACATGACTACTACTTCAACTGCATTCCAGGATTATATAAGATTTGAGAAACTGAATTGAGTTCCTTTCCGCCACAAACATCAGGTGCTTCAAATGAACAGGTAAGGGCACAGTGCTGTGTGGTTAAAGGAAAATCCCACCTCCATCACATAAGCTCTATCATTTGGAGTTTTTAGTTTTATATTCATAGCTTCTAAGCGGCAAATACAATTTCCCTTGGAAATACAATGTCTTGGTGCAGGCATCAAGCAGAGGCATATTTTGCTGAGACCAAGAAGAGCTACGCAACTAGAGTCTGTCCTTAAATACAAGGTACTTCACAGGTGACCCACAGCAATTGCACAAGCCATCTGAAATGAGTCACACTGCTAAGGGCATTTTGACTTTCTTTGTATTATTTACAGTTTCATACCTCATGCAATCTAACATCTCGTTTGCCGTTTTAACTGCAAGGTTTTCCTTGCGATCTCTACAGAGATAAGCTAAGTCTGCTCCTTAAGTTTGCTTATTTAGAAACCATGGAATGATGCCTGAGTAGTTTATCTTTCCTTCAGATGTGCTCTACTTTGCAAGAAAATACTTCACCCTCCTCTGCAACAGATAAGGACATAATCTGTGGCCACTTGCACTCAAAATTCCAAGTCTCTCCAAGTTCTTGTACCCAACGCTCACACAAAGCAACCTCCAGTACTAGTCTGGATCCCTGTGTAGATAAAACAGGCAAGTTTCATAGAAAAAGAGATTTTGAATGGTACAAACCAGTAAACATTCACTTTCCTGGGATGATTCTTCTGAAACGTGCTGACCACATGCAAAAAGTAGCAGTGGGTGGCCTTGAGAAAGCTCATTCACAAAACACCGAGCACACAGACTCTAACCATTCAGTCCTGTCTGACAAGTCATCAAATAAAAGATTACTAGTTTTACCAGTAAGAAGTTTTTCTTATTCAGCCCTCTCCTGCTCCTTTATTTCTATTTAAAAACAACCTCTGCCAACTATCACCTTTCCTACTGAGCTGGAGCACATGATTCAAGGCATCTGAAGTCCTTTTAACTGACCCACTCACACTTACCGGCCCAGAACAAATCAGTAATCCTAGTTAAGCATAAGTATTCTCCTGAAATCTGGTAATAAAGTGCTGAACGCTGACATTTGTGCGCTGTATTTCCGGCTACAGTAACTGTTGCTTTGTTAGAAGGGGCTGCTCATCTAGCTAAGAAGAGGATGTAAGTGCAGAGTAGATAGAATGGCTTTTGGGCACAGTTCTACCGAAAGCATTCTTTCAAGGTAGCTACATAAGTATGGAACGGGGAACTCCAAAAGCAGGAAACTGCTACAAACAGGTGTTGGTGAGAATGATTCACTGGGAATACTTTCCTCAAGTGATCACAAGAGGCACATCAGAGCTGACTCTGCTACTGCAGTAGCTCTGTCCTACTACTACCAGCTTTTAGATCTTACCTGCTCATGGAAGCAGTGTTAACACTCTTCTTGTACACATTGTAAGTGTGGACCTACATCGTTCTTAACACTGCATTTTCCAGCGTTAGAAATATTTTGTTAACTACAGTCAGTATCTGCCATGAACCCTCAAAAAAACCTTGTGGCTTGGATGAAGCAGACCAGCTTCATTAACACCCAATGGCAGAAACCCATACTCCCTCCAGTCTTGCTCTCCATCCACACACTGCAGGACGGACCCTTCCCACACCCCAAAGCACTTCAGGGTTTTCTGGACGGACTCAAACACGGCAATACCCCACCAGTCGGTGTACCGGAGGTTACCAGCAGCCCCGTCCCGCCCCGCAGGCCCCACGCACCCAGTAGCGGTGCCCTATGCGAGGATGCGGTACGCCGCAGCCTCCCCTCGCTCGGCCGCCAGGGCTCTCCGTCCCAACCCCCGGGCTCAGGTGGCCGCCACCGGCCCGGACAAAAGCTCCGCGCCCCGCGTGGGCTACGGGCGGGCCGGGCCGGGCCGGGCCGGGC